>CM016626.1:10716532-11063331 GCA_005393395.2 Gossypium australe
AACACCCCTAACCCCGAACCATCGTCGGAACAGGGTTACGAGGCATTACGGACATATCAGACAATTTACAAATATAAATTTTGTTTAATATAAATTTCGGCAACATTTCTGCTTATTATTATATAAAACCCCCTGTAAATTAAACCATATTCATTTCAATCATAACCAATTCATTCCATATATTTATTTTCTATTCAAATACCTTCTAATCAAACTCAATCAATATAATATCAACTTAAATTTATCAAATATTAGTTAGATTAAAATAAATATACTTCATTTCATTAATTCTTAAACTTGTAATACTAACATTTTTAACCATTTACATTCAAAACATAATAACCTTTATACACAACCTACGTACATGCCACATTATGAAAAGGAAATATACATCACCAAAAGTTTGCTGAAGTCGGGTCTGGCTTCGGATGCTGGTTCAGTATTTGACTTCTACAACCTGCGCACGGAAACAACCGTACGCTGAGTATACATATACTCAGTGGTATTACCATAATTAAAATAAACATAATAATCATATCATTAATTCATATAACTTTAATTTAACTAAACCAATTCAAACATAACTTTCATATAAGTTTGTCCTTCTCAATATATTCATACAATTCAATTTTAGCTATTCAACAATTGAAATAATACACAATCATGTTGAGCCACTATCCATTTCTTGAACCAATGGTTCATACTTTCTATTCTCATACTCATATTCCAATCACATTTTTTTTCAGTTCATGTTCTATTTTCGCATTTCTTCCAATGGCCAACCATTTCATTTTATTCAATTTAACCTTTTCCTTATTTACCCCTATTAACAGACTCGGACTTTAACGGATACACGGATTCCAACCCAAACACACCAGTACGGCACATTGTGCCTAAAACGGTACATAGTACCTGATCAGTATACGACACATAAGTGCCTGAAACGACACACGAGGTGCCTGTACGACACACGAGGTGCCTAAAATACGACACATAAAGTGCCTGATTTACGACACATAAAGTGCCTGATCGGCAAAGCCGATAAATCCCGTACTCTTCCAAATCCTATGGCATGCCAATTATATCCGACTCAGCCCGACTAGTTAATAGGGTATTTCAGTTCTCAATTTCATTTTCATTTCATAACAAATTCAATTTCAATATCAATTACACTTTTCCATTTCAAACCACATACAATTCAATTTCAATACATATTCATCATTCAACTCAATTTCCATTCAATTCAATAAAAACACTTACCTTATAATTTACTTACCATATTCATAAATTAATCTAACATTTAATGAATAAATAAATAGTTTGAATTATAGTAATACAAACCCGAATTTGCTTGGTTATTCCTCGGTAACCTTCTCCTTTCCTTTGTGGGTTGATGCCTCGAGTTCCTTTTAGCTACGAAAATAATAATAATTTACATTATTAATTACAACATTAAATTACAATAAATAATTGAATTTTATTCAATTTCTACTCTTCCTCTTCATTCCACATCCTTTATACACAATTCTATTATTTACTTATAAGTTCTTTCAAAGCTGTCTACCTGAGTCATTGTCACTAAATTATCTATATCTTGAATTACAGAATTCCAAATTAAGATCCGTAAATTTTCTATGAAACTAGACTCACATATCTTCTTGCCATAAAATTTTCAGAATTTTTGATTTAGCCAATAAGTACAGTTTATTCTTTGAATTCACCCCTATTCTGTTGTCTGACAGTTCCGACCACTCTTTGCTAAAATTTAATTATCTTTTTTTACAGAATTCAAATGATGTTATGGTTTATTTCTTCTAAAACTAGACTCATTAAGGAATCTAACCATATAAATTATGTTCCCAAATTATTTTTATACAATTTTTAATGATTTTTCCAAGTCAGAACAGAGGATCTCGAAATCACCCTGAACTAGTTTCACTAAAATTTAAATATCTCATAATACAGAACTTATTTTCTTTCTCTGTTTCTTTCATATGAAAATAGACTCAATAAGCTTTAATTTCATATCTCACTCAACTTCTAATTCCACTTCTACGATTTTTGGTGAATTTTCAAAGTTGCTCTACTGCTGCTGTCCCCAAACTGTTTTCTTATAACTTATTTTGCAATTAACTCCTAATTAAGTTTACTTATTTCTTAACTTAATTCATGCTTTGATTCTACTTAAATTCCTTCCATATTCAACTTGATTATATAATTTTCATAATAAAACCCTAATTCATAATTTCTTCCAAATTAATCCCTATAGTAGAAAACTTATAGCTTACTTTACAATTTAATCCTTTTACTAATTCTAACTTAGATTTCATCTAATTTAATCATAATTCATCTTTTTCTTCAACATAAACTATATTTAAAAACCTAAAAACTCTCAAAATACCAACTTAGTTTCATCAAAATCTTGCTTTAAAGCTTCTAAAACATCAAAATTAAGAGAATAGAACTTGATTGACTTACCTAATTAAACTCAAGCTCAAAAAAATTTTCCCTTTTCTTTTTCTTTCTTCTTTCTTTCCCCTGTTTCGAAAACTTCTCTGTTCTTTTCTGTTCTTCTTTGTTTCTTTTTTATTTCATTTACTTTATATAATATAATATATTAATTATATATTTAATAATATAATAATATATTTTAATACATAAAATCTCAGATTTTTAGCTTATGCCGCCTCAACTTATGCTAAATGGCATATTGCCATTTTGATCCTTTTTATTTTCTTTTAATCTACAATTAGACTTTTACTCCTTATTCAATTTGATCCTTTTTCCTAATTACTTTAAATTAAGCTAAATTCACTAAATAAAAATCTAATTAAACACACTATTAGACTCATAATTACTCCTAATAATTATTTACTAACTCGTTTACTAAGACGGAGGCCCGATAAACACATTTTTTTTTCTGGTGCCCACGGATTTTGGGTCGTTACATTTCTCCCCCCTTAATAAATTTCGTCCTCGAAATTTACCTGAGAATAGGTGAGGATACTGTGCCCTCATAGTTTCTTCCGGTTCCCAAGTTGCTTCTTCCACACTATGGCTTCTCCACAATACTTTTACCAAAGGGACTCGTTTGTTTCTTAATTCTTTCACTTCTCGAGCTAGTATTTGAACCGGTTCTTCTTCATATGACAAATCCGGTCTAATCTCAATGTCTTCAGTAGAAATAATATGAGATGGATCCGATCGATACCTTCGTAGCATGGAAACATGAAAAACATCATGAATTTTCTGTAATTCCGGAGGTAAAGCTAATCGATAGGCAACCGGTCCGATTCTTTCAATTACTTCATACGGCCCAATGTAACGAGGACTTAATTTTCCTTTGCGACCAAATCTCAAATTTTCTTCCAAGGCGATACTTTTAAAAACACTTTATCACCCACAGAATATTCTATATCCCGTCGCTTCAGATCTGCATAAGACTTTTGTCTGTCAAAAGCTACTTTCAACCTGTCTTTGATCTTTTTAACTATTTCTTCTGTCTCCTGAATTAATTCCGGTCCAACTATCTTTTTCTCATTCAACTCTGTCCAACATACCGGTGATCGACATCTTTACCATATAATGCTTCATATGGAGCCATTTGAATACTAGATTGGTAACTATTATTATAAACAAATTCAGCTAACGGCAAGTATCGTTCCCAACCTGATTCAAAGTCAATAATGCAAGCCCGAAGCATGTCTTCTAGAATTTGAATTACCCGTTCTGATTGTCCGTCGGTTTGTGGATGAAATGCAGTACTAAAATTAAGCCGAGTACCCAAAGAATCATGTAATTGCTTCCAAAATCTCGATGTAAATCGTGGATCCCGGTCGGAAATTATAGACACTGGAATACCATGCAGTCTCACAATTTCTCGGATATAAACTTCAGCAAGTTTCTGTAAAGACCAATCAGTCCTGACTGCTATGAAATGAGCAGACTTAGTAAGTCGATCAACTATCACCCAAATGGCATTCTTTTTGCTCACTGACAGTGGTAACCCCGTAACAAAATCCATAGTAATACTATCCCATTTCCATTCAGGAATACTAATAGACTGGAGTAATCCTGTCGGTACCTGATGTTCTGCCTTTACTCGTTGACAAGTCAAACATTTACTGACATATTCAACTATATCTTTTTTCATCCCTGGCCACCAATAAAGCTCTCGTAAATTACGATACATTTTTGTTCCACCCGGATGCAATGCAAAAGTACCATCGTGTGCTTCTTGAAGAATCATCTTCTTTAATTCAGAAGTAATTGGAACACAAATCCGATTTTGAAACCTCAAACAATCATGTTCATCAATACTAAAACTCTCGACTGTACCATTCTGAACCATTTCTCTTTTCTTTAATAATTTATCATCTTCCATTGAGCTGCTCTAATCTGATCTAACATCATCGGCTTAACCCTTAACTCAGCTAACAAGCTTCCATCATCATTAACACTAAGCCGAGCAAACATGCTCGTAATTCAATACAGCTTTCCTGCTAATGCATCAGCTACCACATTTGCTTTTCCTGGATGATAATCTATAACACAATCGTAATCTTTTAGAAGCTCAATCCACCGTCTTTGCCTTAAATTTAACTCTTTCTGTGATAGAAGATATTTGAGACTTTTATGATCTGTGTAAATGTAGCATTTCTCGCCATATAAGTAATGTCTCCAAATCTTTAAAGCAAAAATTACTGCAGCTAACTCCAAATCGTGCGTCGGGTAATTACGTTCATGCGGCTTCAACTGTCTAGATGCATATGCAATAACCTTTCCATTTTGCATCAATACACAACCCAAACCACTCAAGAAGCATCACTGTACACAATAAAATCTTTCCCCGACTCTGGTAATGTTAATACCGGTGCTTCTGTCAACATTTGCTTCAAAGTCTCAAAACTATTCTGGCACTGATCATCCCAGATAAAAGGAACATTCTTCTGTAGTAGTTTAGTCATCGGCATTGCTATTTTCGAGAATCCATTTACAAATCTTCGATAATATCCAGCCAAACCGAGAAAACTACGTACCTCAGACACATTCTTTGGCGCTTTCCACTGAACAATTGCTTCAATCTTCTTCAGGTCAACTCTAATCCCATCGGCAGATACCACATGTCCTAAAAATACCACTTCAGACAACCAGAATTCACATTTACTTAATTTCCCATACAACTGTTTTTCCCGCAGAATCTGTAAAACTTTTCGAAGATGCTGATCATGTTCTGCCTCTGTCTTCGAATATACCAATATATCATCAATAAAAACCACCACAAACTGATCTAGGTACGGCTGGAAAATGCGATTCATCAGATCCATAAAAGCAGCTGGAGCATTAGTCAATCCAAACGGCATCACCAAAAATTCATAATGGCCATAACGAGTACGGAAAGCAGTCTTAGGCACATCACTTTCCTTCACCTTCAGCTGATAATACCCGGATCTCAAATCAATTTTAGAAAATACTGAAGCTCCCTTAAGCTGATCAAACAAGTCGTCTATACGAGGCAAAGGATACCGGTTCTTGATCGTCACTTTGTTCAACTGTCGATAATCAATGCACAACCGCATAGAACCATCTTTCTTTTTAACAAACAATACTGGAGCTCCCCAAGGTGAAATACTCGGTCGGATAAAGCCTCGATCTAATAAATCCTGTAACTGCACTTCAACTCTTTCAATTCAGTAGGCGACATTCGGTACGGAGGTATAGAAATTGGTGCTGTACCTGGATACACCTCAATAGCAAATTCAACCTCTCTATCAGGTGGTAAACCCGGTAGTTCTTCTGGAAATACATCTGGAAACTCGCATACAGTCCTAATCTGGCTGCATTGGCTTCCCACTGAATCAGAATTAATGACATATGCCAAATACGCTGAACAACCTTGCTGTAATAATTTGTTAGCTTTTATAGCTGAAATAATACGTGTCGAACCACTGGTACGGATGCCATTCACTTCAATTCTGTCCCCGTTTTCTGTCTGAATACTAAACCTCTTTTTATAGCAATCCAAAACTACCCCATGTTCAGATAACCAATCCATACCCAAAATGACATCAAAATCGCCAAAAGGCATGATCAGCAAATCCACAGGAAACATTTTATCATGTATTATTAACGGGCACCTCCGGCATACTCTGTCTACTAACACTGTTTGTCCCAAAGGGCTAGACACCTCTATGAAAACTCTAGACATTTCAGATTCTAACTTCCCCGATTCAACTAATTTTAAATTAATATATGAATGTGATGAACCCGGGTCAATTAAAGCATAAATAGGCTCAGAATACAATAAAAATATACCTGTCACCACATCGTGAGCATTGCCTTCTTCACGGGTCCGAACTACGTATGCTCTGGCTGGTGCTCTAGCCTCTGACTGTTGTGTAGCTATATCACTGCCTCTACTAGCTCCTCCTCTCCTCGAAACAAAAACTCCTCTAGATATTCCTCTACCTCTGGCAGTCGATACTGATCTCTGAGATGGTAGGTGTACTATTTTTATTCTTTGGACAATCTCTAACAAAATGCTCTACCGACCCGCAACGGAAGCAGCCTCCGGTTACTTTCCAACATTCACCTAAATGTTTCTTGCCACAATATTCACATTCTGGAATTTCTGTATCCCTGAGTGGACCTCTTACACTACCAGTAGATACCGTCGTCTGTTTTTCTCGGCTTATATCCCCTCGATCAGATCTAAACTAGGTCTCCAACCACCTCTGAATTCTTTAGATCTTTTTGGTAGTGGATTTGAACTAGTTGCTCCTACTCGTTTCCTGGTCAATCCACCTGTTTCTGACTTTTTGTCTAGTCCCAAGACTTGCTCTATCATTTTGGCCCGCTCGATCAAATCAACAAATTCAGTAATTCGCTGGGACACTAATTGTAGTTTTATTTCATCTCTTAATCCCCGTAAAAACCGTTTACAACTATCAGCCTCTGTTGGAATATATTCTGAAGCATACCTGCTCAATCTAGTAAACTCTCGATCATAATCCAATACTGACATATTACCCTGTTTCAACATTAAAAACTCTTGCTTTTTCTCTTCAATATACATTTCCCCAATATACTTCTTTTGAAATTCTTTTTGAAACAAATCCCAGGTTACCTGATCATCCGGTAAATGTCTAACAACAGATTCCCACCAGGGATACGCTTCCCCTTGTAACAATGATACAGCACATATCAGATTCTCTCGGGGGGTGCAATCTAATTGTTGCAAAACTCTTTTTTTTATTCTATCCAATTCTCAGCAGTAGACGGATCAAGACCTCTTAGTCCCGAAAACTCCGTGGCACCATATTTTCTTAACTCTTTAATCGGGGCCCGTCTAACAGTAGGTACTGATGTAGTAGCAGGTACAGTTTCCGCTACATGTTGTAATGCATCGGCTATAGCTCTTAACAGTTGTGAGTTATCTCTTCCTCTTCCTACATTAGGAGGTTGATTATCTAATGGATTTGCAGTAGGTGTAACAGATTCAGTTTCTTCAATTTCTCGATTTCCAGTATGCATTTCCTGTTCAACATCATACATTCTTTCGTCTGACATTTTATCTATAAAACAAAATCAAATAAATATATATCAGCATCCAAAAACCCGACTCAGCTTCGACTCAACAGTGGCATGTACTTCTAGACTCACTTTCGAGCCCGATTTAGCCCGAGAATCGACTAAACCTGATAGCTCTGATACCAATAATTGTAACACCCCTAACCCCGAACCATCGTCGGAACAGGGTTACGAGGCATTACCGGACATATCAGACAATTTACAAATATAAATTTTGTTTAATATAAATTTCGGCAACATTTCTGCTTATTATTATATAAAACCCCCTGTAAATTAAACCATATTCATTTCAATCATAACCAATTCATTCCATATATTTATTTTCTATTCCAAATACCTTCTAATCAAACTCAATCAATATAATATCAACTTAAATTTATCAAAATATTAGTTAGATTAAAATAAATATACTTCATTATTATAATTCTTAAACTTGTAATACTAACATTTTTAACCATTTACATTCAAAACATAATAACCTTTATACACAACCTACGTACATGCCACATTATGAAAAGGAAATATACATCACCAAAAGTTTGCTGAAGTCGGGTCTGGCTTCGGATGCTGGTTCAGTATTTGACTTCTACAACCTGCGCACGGAAACAACCGTACGCTGAGTATACATATACTCAGTGGTATTACCATAATTCAAATTATAAACATAATAATCATATCATTAATTCATATAACTTTAATTTAACTAAACCAATTCAAACATAACTTTCATATAAGTTTGTCCTTCTCAATATATTCATACAATTCAATTTTAGCTATTCAACAATTGAAATAATACACAATCATGTTGAGCCACTATCCATTTCTTGAACCAATGGTTCATACTTTCTATTCTCATACTCATATTCCAATCACATTTTTTTTCAGTTCATGTTCTATTTTCGCATTTCTTCCAATGGCCCAACCATTTCATTTTATTCAATTTAACCTTTTCCTTATTTACCCCTATTAACAGACTCGGACTTTAACGGATACACGGATTCCAACCCAAACACACCAGTACGGCACATTGTGCCTAAAACGGTACATAGTACCTGATCAGTATACGACACATAAGTGCCTGAAACGACACACGAGGTGCCTGATACGACACACGAGGTGCCTAAAATACGACACATAAAGTGCCTGATTTACGACACATAAAGTGCCTGATCGGCAAAGCCGATAAATCCCGTACTCTTCCAAATCCTATGGCATGCCAATTATATCCGACTCAGCCCGACTAGTTAATAGGGTATTTCAGTTCTCAATTTCATTTTCATTTTCATAACAAATTCAATTTCAATATCAATTACACTTTTCCATTTCAAACCACATACAATTCAATTTCAATACATATTCATCATTCAACTCAATTTCCATTCAATTCAATAAAAACACTTACCTTATAATTTACTTACCATATTCATAAATTAATCTAACATTTAATGAATAAATAAATAGTTTGAATTATAGTAATACAAACCCGAATTTGCTTGGTTATTCCTCGGTAACCTTCTCCTTTCCTTTGTGGGTTGATGCCTCGAGTTCCTTTTTAGCTACGAAAATAATAAT
The DNA here is from genome assembly GCA_005393395.2 of Gossypium australe. Lineage (NCBI taxonomy): Eukaryota > Viridiplantae > Streptophyta > Magnoliopsida > Malvales > Malvaceae > Gossypium > Gossypium australe. The sequence goes on from CM016626.1 coordinate 10,725,695, forward strand.
AATTTACATTATTAATTACAACATTAAATTACAATAAATAATTGAATTTTATTCAATTTCTACTCTTCCTCTTCATTCCACATCCTTTATACACAATTCTATTATTTACTTATAAGTTCTTTCAAAGCTGTCTACCTGAGTCATTGTCACTAAATTATCTATATCTTGAATTACAGAATTCCAAATTAAGATCCGTAAATTTTCTATGAAACTAGACTCACATATCTTCTTGCCATAAAATTTTCAGAATTTTTGATTTAGCCAATAAGTACAGTTTATTCTTTGAATTCACCCCTATTCTGTTGTCTGACAGTTCCGACCACTCTTTGCTAAAATTTAATTATCTTTTTTACAGAATTCAAATGATGTTATGGTTTATTTCTTCTAAAACTAGACTCATTAAGGAATCTAACCATATAAATTATGTTCCCAAATTATTTTTATACAATTTTTAATGATTTTTCCAAGTCAGAACAGAGGATCTCGAAATCACCCTGAACTAGTTTCACTAAAATTTAAATATCTCATAATACAGAACTTATTTTCTTTCTCTGTTTCTTTCATATGAAAATAGACTCAATAAGCTTTAATTTCATATCTCACTCAACTTCTAATTCCACTTCTACGATTTTTGGTGAATTTTCAAAGTTGCTCTACTGCTGCTGTCCCCAAACTGTTTTCTTATAACTTATTTTGCAATTAACTCCTAATTAAGTTTACTTATTCTTAACTTAATTCATGCTTTGATTCTACTTAAATTCCTTCCATATTCAACTTGATTATATAATTTTCATAATAAAACCCTAATTCATAATTTCTTCCAAATTAATCCCTATAGTAGAAAACTTATAGCTTACTTTACAATTTAATCCTTTTACTAATTCTAACTTAGATTTCATCTAATTTAATTCATAATTCATCTTTTTCTTCAACATAAACTATATTTAAAAACCTAAAAACTCTCAAAATACCAACTTAGTTTCATCAAAATCTTGCTTTAAAGCTTCTAAAACATCAAAATTAAGAGAATAGAACTTGATTGACTTACCTAATTAAACTCCAAGCTTTAAAACTTCAATTTTCCCTTTTCTTTTTCTTTCTTTCTTTCCTTTCCCCTGTTTCGAAAACTTCTCTGTTCTTTCTGTTCTTCTTTGTTTCTTTTTATTATTTCATTTACTTTATTTATAATATAATATTATATTAATATAGTTATCTAATATTAATAATATATTTTAATACATAAAAATCTCAGATTTTATGCATGTATGCCGCCTCAACTTATGCTAAATGGCATATTTGCCATTTTGATCCTTTTTATTTTCTTTTAATCTACAATTAGACTTTTACTCCTTATTCAATTTGATCCTTTTTCCTAATTACTTTAAATTAAGCTAAATTCACAAAATAAAAATCTAATTAAACACACTATTAGACTCATAATTACTCCTAATAATTATTTACTAACTCGGTTTACTAAGACGGAGGCCCGATAACACATTTTTTTTTTCTGGTGCCTACGGATTTTGGGTCGTTACAATTGCCTTATTTTCAAAAAACACGATCAAAATCTTTTAAGGATATTTAATTATCCAGACGAATGAAAAACTGAAACCCAGCACGATTGGGTACAATTTTCGAACATCCAAACACTAAATATTACCTTTGTGAAACCTTTTTAAGTATTTGGCAAAAAAAATGCAAATAAAAACAAAAATAAAAATACGTTCCAAAATCACCAATTTACATAAAATAATAAGAACAATAATAAAGAGATGAAATAACATAATAACGAGAAGGCCAATGGTGAATCCATACAAATAAATACTATATGATTATTTGGAAGGTAATAAAATAAAAAACAATAGTAATAGTAATAAAACATCAATGAATAAATAATAATGGTGAAGGGGAAAAATATAGGAGTAACAAAAATAGTGATAATAACAATAAATGGAAAAGAAATAATAATAAAATATTACTAAAAGTAAAATAATAATAATACTACTAGAAACAAAATGAAAAATAGTGTTGACAATAAGATATAGTAATAATATTAAAAATAAAAAACAAAGATAATAATAACATAATAATAAATATAGTTATAATATTAATGTATATAAAAAAGTAAAGAGGAAAAAATAATGATACTAATAATATTAATTGTAATAATAAAATATTAAACATAGTGATAATATATATATATATATAACATAGTGGTAATAAAAAATAATAACATATAATATTAAAAATAATAATACATATAGTAAAATAGTGATAGTAATAAAATAATAGGAATAATAATAAAATAGTCATGATAACATAGCGGAGAGGAGCTGTGCAACGTGGGGGCGACGTGTTGAGTTGGGACAGTTGGCGGCGGCACCAAAGGTCATCTGCTAGGGTCTCTGAAAACCCTGAAAATCCTTAAGTTGTGTTGGGTTTCGATGTTGGGCCATTGTATTTTGGACTGTTGTAACAGCCTTTTTATTTTTCTGGTTTTGGTATTGGTATCGGGCTTGTGAGTTTCTAAAAATTGGCCCTTACAGCTACATCTTTTTTACACGATTTGATACAAATACACGAGCAAATAAGTCTTTTACGAGAAATCAATGCAACAGAATCAAGAAAAGGTTTTCGTTTTTTCCTTTTCGTTCTTTTATTTGAATTTGTTACTTAGGAATAGTTTTTTTCCCTCGTTTCTATTTTTTTCTCTTTTCAAAAAAAAAAACCCGTTTGATATAATAGATTTACAAAAAGGGAAGAAACTTACCGGGCCTTTTTTCTTACGAGTGACCGGTAGCCTGATTGGTGGTCAAGGTGGCGAATGAAAGATTGAAGGGTTTCAAACCCTGGAAATTAACAAAAGGGGTGGGGTTTTGGCCTTCTGTTTTGAGGCAGAAAAGTAGAAATGAAAGGAAAGCTTGTTTTTATGTTTTTAAGGCTTTAATAAAACAGTGCTGTGTAGAAAAGGGGAGTGGATTTGCGCAATTTTACCCTAAATGGGTAAATTGCGCAGTTGGTCCTCCTTCTTCGCGCCATTGTTTAATTGCATCCCCCTTCAGCCTTTTTCTTTTTTTCTTTAAATTTGCCCCTGAAGTTTGTGCGCCACTTCGATTTGGTCCGTATTCAGGCATAGTATTTAGGGCTTGGAATAATTGCGTTTTCAGTCCCTATTAGCTGGCACGCATTGCAAATTCATCCTTTTTTACCCTTTTATTAATTTTAATATTATTATTGTGACTATTATTACTGTTTTTTTTAACTTTGTTATTACTTGTATATTTTACTTTTATTATTGTTTTTATATTTTATTATTACCATTACCACTATTACTATTATTTTATTTGCTATGTTATCATGACTATTTTATTATTATTCCTATTATTTTATTACTATCACTATTTTACTATATGTATTATTATTTTTAATATTATGTTATTATTTTTTATTACCACTATGTTATATATATATATATATATATATTATCACTATGTTTAATATTTTATTATTACAATTAATATTATTAGTATCATTATTTTTTTATCCTCTTTACTTTTTTATATACATTAATATTATAACTATATTTATTATTATGTTATTATTATCTTTGTTTTATTATTTTTAATATTATTACTATTATCTTATTGTCAACACTATTTTTCATTTTGTTTATAGTATTATTATTATTATTTTTACTTTTTAGTAATATTATTATTATTATTTCTTTTCCATTTATTATTATTATCACTATTTTTGTTACTCTTATATTTTCCCTCTTCACCATTATTATTTATTCATTGATGTTTTATTACTATTACTATTGTTTTTTATTTTATTACCTTTGAAATAATCATATAGTATTTATTTGCATGGATTCATCATTAGCCTTCTCGTTATTATGTTCTTTCATCTCTTTATTCTTGTTCTTATTATTTTATGTAAATTGGTGATTTTGGAACGTATTTTTATTTTTGCTTTTATTTGCATTTTTTTTGCCAAATACTTAAAAAATGTTTCACAAAGGTAATATTTAGTGTTTGGATGTTCGAAAATTGTACCCAATCGTGTTGGGTTTCAGTTTTTTGTTCGTCTGGATAATTAAATATCCTTATAAGATTTTGATCATGTTTTTTGAAAATAAGGCAATGTTTCGTGTTTGGATGTTCGAGAGATTCGTGTCCAATCGTGCTGGGTCTCGATTTTCTATTCGTCCAAATGACCAAATATCTTTCAGAGGTTTGGCCAAATAGTGAAATACCCTTTTTAAATTGCAAGACATGAATGTTGGAAATCATGAAATGATCTTGGTATCGATAGTTTGAAACATCGTGTCCTATCGTGCTATATGTGGTATTTCAACTTTTCGGAACAAGAGAGTTTTGATATCCAATGCGAATTATCCAAACATTTTTTTTCATATTTTTTAATTTCGACATTAAGGACATTAATAAATCAATACGGTACCAATTTTGGGCGTTGCGAGAGTGCTAATCCTTCCTCGTGCGTAACCAACTCCCGAGCCTGTTTTCTTAAAATTCGTAGACCAAAAATGTTTTCTAAAGTGACCCAATCACACTTCAAAAAAAGAATTGGTGGCGACTCCATGTTTTTAAAGTCAACCCGTTTTTCCAAACAAAAAAATGGTTTCGACAATACCTATGATTATAAAAAATAAATACATATATAAATGTCCTGGTAAAAATTGAATCAAATTTCAATATTGCTTCCATCTTTATCTATTCATTTGCATGCTTTTTTAATCCATTAAAATTTCTGGTTTTCTTCTATCAAATATGCTTTTCTATTCTTTTATTTGAATCTATCTTAAAATCGATTTAATATCTCATTTTGATACTAAATTAATTTTTCATTTTTCAAATAATAAGTTTAATTTCTTTTAAGGTTAATATATTGATTGATGCTTGAGTTTATATTTAATGTTCAATTTAGCATTTGAATTTTTATTACCCTAATTAAGTACTTATCAAATTGACCATTAAAGTCAAACACATGTACTAAATTAAGATAATAAAAAAACCTCAAGAAATTGAATATATTGATGTTCTACATATATTTAATTATCTATTTAAACGAAATCACTATCTATTTGCATCAACAGAGCAATATTAACTATAAATGACTATATTTAATACAAAACAAAATAAGAAAATAGAAAGATGAAGAGTTTGCGTCAAACTGGCCCTCGACACTTTCCATTGTACAAAATTTCTGAGTCAGTTTCAATAACACAAGATTGAAAACCATTTTGCTCTCACAGCAATAGCTTCAGCCTCAATTGGAGTATCAACTTGTCTAAAAACCAGCATACCCTGCAACAATCATTCCTCACAGCAACCCCAATTCCTGCTCTTTAAAAACCAGCATACCCTGCAACAATCATTCCTCACAACAACCCCAATTCCTGCTCTTTCATTTAGTCCCCAGGCCCCATCACTATTAACCTTCACCACACCAACTTGAGGTTTTTCCCATCTCTTACAACACCCTTTCTCCTCTCTTTTAACCAAATCTCATTTAATTCCAAGTTATGAAATCACCCTTCAACCCCTTCAACTTTACACTTATTATTCGATAACCATGTAATAAAAAAAATTTAACAGTGTTAATAATTTGACTTACATCCGAATAATAAAGGGGCTAAATTCTTTAAAATAAAAGTTTTTTAAAAAAAAAAAACACTAAATTTCAAATATAAAGAGTATAGGGACTTAAAAAGCCGGTAAATAATTATGAGTAAAGTATATATTGGTCCTAGACGGCTTGCGGATGAAGCAGCCCAAGCATAGTCCAAGACTACAATTCAATCTATGAAACCCAACAATCAGGATCGTCAAGATTCACATGGGGCTCCAATCATATCAACCTTGTTTCTAAAATGGTGTTTACTGTTGTGTTTTAAAAATATTTATTAAATTAAAAGTTAAAAAGCAATTTAAATAGATAGCTTTTCTAGTTAGTTTGAAAATTTTAAATAATAAATATTTTATATTTTTCTATATAAATTAATACATATATTATATTATATAAATTATATATTATTTACAAATTATTGTGGATAAATTTATTTACTATTAATTTCTAATGTCGTGTGTGTTGTATGTAATTTTGTGCATGTAATTTTTAATTATTGTTAAGTAAACTCTATAATGTTAATTAGAAAAAAAATAAAAAATAAGGTAAAACAATATGCAATAATTATAATAATAGTACATGAGAAGGAGCATGTAAAAAAAAAACAATTTTAAAGAGTGCTTAGTATAAACAATTTATAAAAACATTTAAAAGATAATATCATAATATTATATTTATTTATTATCAATTAAATAATCTTCAATCACTTTTTTGTGCCAAATATAATTTGATATTCCCTCTTCAAATAATCGGTGTTTTAATATTCTATTTTTTTATATAATTCTAACATATTAATGCCAACAATTTTTATTTTTTATTGATAATTTTTCATAAAAATACTAAAAATTAATAAAATACAAACAAAATAACAAGACACCTCTAAAAACTTAAATAAAATAAACTATCAAATTTTTATATATAATATCTTAAATTATTTTTTCCATTTTAATTTCCCATTATCTAGAGTGAAATTTCCAGCCTTTTCTTTCTATTTCATGGATCCCTTACTCTCTAATCCATTTGCTTTTCCATCATCTACCTTTCTCTTTAAGTCGAAAAGAATTGATGTATAATCTCATGTTTTTAGATGATAATTTGATATCATACAATCACTTCTCAATAAATTTAGAGTTTTAATCTCAGCACATACTATTAATTAATTAATTTTAATCTAAACTTATCCAAAAACAGATTGTTTCTAAAATTATTGATGCCAAAAGGGAATAACAGCATAAAGGAAAAGAAAGAACCTACTCTTTCAGTCTTTTGTCGTAGTAAGAGCTGAAAGCCACACATACTACCCAAAGCCATATTCTTGTATTTTATTGCACATTCTTTTCTACTTTTCACCAATGGGAATAAAATACCAAATAAAGCAAAGTAATGTATTGGAAAAGAATATCATATTAAGATAGTGGTCATCATCCCCACTCGGGTCTCGGTAAATTTGTACCCTCATTTTTTAAATTTGGATTCAGTTTGAAAAATAAATCTAAAATTTTGTCTAAATTCGACTCGAATAAAAAGGTTAAAATTCGAGCTCGACTTAGTCCGTAGGTATTAATTTTTTTTAGATTATTCTTTTTATATAAAAACAAGTTTAAAAAATATAATACATCAAATACATTAAAAATATTAAAATAAATATTTTTTATGCAACGTAGCAAGTAAAAACCTCTAAAATAGTGGTAAAATTAAAAATAAAACAAGAAGTATATAATATCCAAATAATTACAATAAAATAGTGAGAATATAATAGCAGCGGCAAAAAAAGCAATAAAAAACAGCATTTTTTTTTTTGCAAATTCAGTCTGAACTTAGAAAAGCTTACTTGAGACTGAACTTATTTCGAATATGGGCCTCAGTTTTTTACCCAAACCCATTTTCAAGTTTATATTTTTCCCCAGACACATTCTCATTTCAAATAGGTTAGAGATTTATATTAAGATTGATGGATTAATTATATTGTTTGCACAAGGGATACTTGGGAACCATATTTTCATATTGTTACCTATTGGCCTACATGTTTCCCTTTGACGTCAAGGCAAAACAAAAGATTTTCCACTTTTTTTTCCTTTTTTTCTTTAACTTATAAAACTATTTATCCTTCTTTATCTTTTTCTTTTCAACCACCATATTCTAAAAATTTTGGGATTTTCCCAATATTAATCATTGATTTATATTTGATTCATAATTAATATATATTAAAAATGCAATAAACAATGTAATCTAATTTAAAGTTAAACTTATTTATATTTATTTTTGAACTTTTTTAGCTAAGTAATAATATCTAATTCGTTAGTAATGTAAAATACTATCATTCCATCAAATATAATTAATCTTAATTTAATTTTATAAAATTAACAAATGATCCACATTATATATTAAACACTTGATTAAGTTGGTGTTGATTAGTGTCATGAGTCAAATAGATATCAATTTAATTGGATAATTTTTATTTACAAAATAAATTATATTATTTTGAGAGTGATTTTATCATTTTTATATTTTATAAAAAAATAGAAGAATATACATATAATAATAATTGAACCTAGTCCTCTATTCTTTTTAACATTTATAGTATATAAACTACTTAATATTTATTCATAATTTCAGAGGGTTTTTTTAGAATAATTTCATATTTATTATTAGAATTTCACAGTTTAAATACATACATGTGTTTTTTTTCCATATGCTCAATATTTTGCTTATGAATATCCTAAAAGTAGCTTTTAAAATTTTTTATATGTAATAATTTCTACATTCAATATATAATATTGAATAATGAATAAATTTCTATCAATTATTGCATTGAATTTAATGTTATTACTGTAGCATGGCAGGTCCATATTATATTCTATGTCTTGGTTTATTTATTTATTTAGTATGTAGTACATAATAAATTCATGTATTGTTTTATACAATATCATAATAATCTTTTATCATATATAGCCAATATTTTTATTATTGTACGCCCGTATACAATTACGACTGTATCAAAAACCAAGCTATTCCAGCACCTGCAGTTTTGGTCCTTAGAGGGCAAACAATTTAATTCAATTACAATAGGCTTTTCCTGCAATCTCACTTCAACCACATGTGCACTTTGTAATTACTCATTACTCAGATTGTAACAGATAAAAGTAAATGGCAAACTCAGCTTTTTATTTAATTTGCTGCTCCTATCCAATAACCCTGTTTGGTGCATCATGCTTTTTTTCTTCTGCAACTGTATATTGCAAATATAAATGAATAACTACAACATAGAATAATCCCTAAGGAAAGAATGTAGGTTTAAACTTAGGAGACAACATTGTTAGGAAAGATAATCATAGATTGTAAAATAAATATGAAAGATATAAAAAAATTAGTACAAAAGCACAAAAAATAAAGAACGGGACAGAACTTATACATGGCATGTGCATATTGTGAGGTTAGATATGTACACATCACGATTACGCATAATAAGTACTCAAAAACTAGGGACAAAATCAAAAATACGATATTGAGGGGCGAGAATAAAATTCTTGAAAGTTTAGAGGCTAAAAATAAAATAAAAACAAGTTTAAAAAGAAACTAAAAATAGTATTCAAGTCGAGAATAATTAAAAACATATAATTTTATTTAAACTTAATTGTAAAAATCTTGATATAAAATATATTTTAATAGAATCTAATTCTGGGAGAAGAATTTTAAAAGAAAAAATGAAATGATACAAACCATGGACACTTTTATTCTCCTCATAGAAAAAGATTCAATTCAGGGTTTCAAACTTTGTCTACTGGGAATATCTTTAAAAAGAAACTATATCTATTCGTAAGAAGGAATTCATGTAATAATTATGCTCAACCTTTGCTTCACATGTCAACCATTTTTTTGGGTTCTCCATAATTGTACTGTTTCTTTTCTTAGCATCACTTATTGGTTTCAAAGAAGAGTTAGACTTGACCAAAATTGGGAGGCAAGTATAGTGTAGTAAGATAAATATAATAAGCCTCCCATTTAATATTGTTTTTGCTTACAAAAAGTGGACTTTCCCAGCAGGAATGCACCCCAAGACAAGGTTGCACCAAAAAAACACTCATTATGCACCACCCACCATCTCCCATTTAACATCATCCAATTCCCAATCATAAGCATACATCAACTACATTTCCACATCAATTTAAGTACCGAATGCATTAGATGATAATACTTAAATAAAAATAAAGTTATTGGCATTTATATTTTTAATAATACAATTATATGATTATACATATAAATATTAAATTGTTATAGTCAACTATGATCATTTTTACATCAAGTCCGAGCTCGAACTTATTTAAATATTTCTAATACTTATTATATATTTTTTCATTTACAAGCTAAAAATCGAAACCTTACACATGCACATATCTCTATATATATCTTGAGTCATGTCTCAATTATTTTTTTCTCTTGCTATCACTCCCTAAACCTTTCCCATCTCTTTGTACTTTCTGAGCTAGAGACCTTGTCATCTCCACCAAACGCAACGTCTGTGCACCACCATGTCGGCCAAGGACTGCGGCCACCACGATGACGAGGAACAGCTAGCCAAGCGCATAACGGTAGCCATTGTTGGGGTATTCGTCGTTGTGGGCATAGTTATTTTCCTCGTATGGGCCATTCTCCACCCCGACAAGCCTCGGTTCATCCTCCAAGATGTTACCATCTACGCTTTCAACCTCACAGCTCCGAACATGCTCACTTCCAACATGCAAATCACATTATCTTCCCGAAACCCCAACGACAGGATCGGCATTTACTACCAAAAACTCGACATCTTCGCATCTTACCATAACCAGCAGATAACTCTACCCACACTGGTGCCCAGAACATACCAGGGGCATCTCGACGTCACTGTTTGGTCCCCATTTTTGTACGGGAATGCAGTGCCAGTGGCTCCGTTTCTGGAGGAAGGGTTGAGCCAGGACATGAATACCGGCATGGTGTTGCTGAACATCAAGGTTTACGGGCAACTGAAATGGAAGGTGGGGACTTGGATTTCGGGTCGGTATCAAATCAACGCGAATTGTCCGGCTTATATTTCCTTTACGGATCGAACTAAGGCGATCCAAGTTGGTTCGGCTATGAAGTATCAACTTGTGCAAACCTGCACTGTTGACGTTTCTCTTAACTAAGTTTATATTATTTTTCCATCCCAAAAAAATACTTGTGTCTTTATGACTTGGTTTTTTAAATATAATAATTATATTATATATTCAGTAGTTTTGCTAAGACGAAATTTCTTGGAAAATTTATGAAGGAGAAGATTTGTGTGCTTTTACTTTACATGTTTGTTTCTTTGATTCTTATATGTCAATCCATTTTTTTAAAAACTGCAATATTACTATTTTATTGTCATGTTCCATGCAAGCGCATAAATCAACTCAAGTAAAAATGGGGTAACTTAGTTCCTTAATTAGAATCACTTTGGGGGTAATTAGTTGAGCTTATGGTTAAGGACCAATTGGAGGTTCCATGAAAATATTGTGTAAAATTTTTGTCAATATGTACATGTTAGATGCAATTAATAAAGCTGATGGGTCACCACTCTCAGTGAAATCATGGGAATTGTTTTTTCCGGAAAGATCTAAGCCTCCAAAAAAAAAAAAAAAAAAAAAAAAGAGAGAGAGAGAGAGATTGAGTAGGGAGAAATAAATGTAGTTTCCTTTTTCTAACACTTTAATAAAGTTGACCTTTGCTTTGTAAAAAAGGGTCGATTACTTCACCTGCTTACATATCTTTGGAATTATTGGAGTTTGGTATAGTTGGAACTAGTCTTTATCGGGGAGGGGTAAAAATTTTAAATTAGTAAAGGTAAAATTTCACTTTGATTCCTATAAATTTATAAAATTTTGATTTAATCTTTTACAAATTATAAAGATATAAAATATAAAAAATTAAAATTTCATTCCGTCCCCCTAAAAGATTGTTCTCACTTTGCCCTACCACATCTACCTTGCTTTATATATTTTCAACAAAATTAAACTTTAATAACTTAAATTAATTATACGGTTATTCATAGATTCATTTCTATACAATAATGGGATTTAACTCTTTTTCGTGAAACTTTTTTGGTAATATAAATGAAACTCTCATGAATAAAACAAAGATTCTGTTGAGACAAAAAAAAAATCATAAGAATGATTCACCAAAATTGGGCCAACAATAAATCAATTATTAGCTTTGTATAGAAGGAAAAGATAAGATTGAGGATTCAAATTCCTATTATGGTAGCAAAATATAAGAAAATCCCCATAACAGATGCTACGTTGTGCACTAATGTACAAGAAAAGGTACGGGTTTTATGTTAAAAATTGCTTTGCAGAGAGTGATGTAGATTGTAGATAAAGTTGTATCCCAACCCTATCTACACCTCTGCTATAAGTAAGACTCCCTCAAATGACTCTTCAAGTTTACTGCTCACAAATAATAATAATAATAATAAAATTACATACTTTTACATGACTCTTAAAGGAACCCAAGTCTTAGAGAAGGCTAATAAAAATCAGTTGAATCGTGTGCGTCTTCATACAAATTCCTCACTTATATTATTCTATTTTAAAGTTTGATGGTAAGTTTTTGAAAGTATGATATCACGTTTCAACCAAAATGAGCCCTCCCGAAAAGAAAACAAAAATGGTGAAATAGTAACTGCATGACATAACTAATTCGGTTGGAAAGTAAGTAGCGGAAATGGCTTTTAATCTCACCATGCTACAACACAATGCACTTTATCATTTTATATTTTCCTCACCATTGGACCCACTTCCACTTTGGATACTTTCATATGAATTTGGGTTAACTCAGAATCAATATAAATTTGGGTTTAACAAGTTGAGGTTAAATCTGAAAAATGAGTTTAAATTTTATTAATTTTGACTCAAATTATGAATACTAAATTTAGGTCTAATTTAGCTTGTATTAATTTTTTTAAATTTTTTATATAAAAAAAAGTTAAAAATACATATAATACATCAAAAATACTAAAAACATTAAAATAAATGTTTCCCAACAAATTAAAAAAATTTTAAAAAAAATCTTAATACTTAAATAGCACTAAGACAGATGCAACTTAACAAGCAAATGCCTTTAAAATAGTAGCAAAATTAACAATAAAATAAGAGTTATATAATATTTAAACAATAACAATAAAATAATAGCAACATACTAGTGAAATGACAACAAAACAGTGAAAAAAATAACAGCAAAACAATAGCTTTTCTTTTGCAAATTCAGGTCGAGCAAAAAATTTTAACTGATGCTCGATCCGTTTTCTAAATAAACTTTTTTTTTTTTTGTCTAAACCCATATTTTTTCTTAAATTTTTCCATTTTTCAAGCGGGAATTCGTAACTAGCCATGCACACCCTATCTATCTTAGAATAGGTTTATTTATTTATATAATGATTAATAAAAATTGATATCCGTAAAAATTCAAGAATAAAATTTCTTATTATTCCCAAATTAAAAGTAAATTAAAGCAGTGAGTTTTGAAATTGGAGATGTGGGTTGGTTTTAAACTAGACATAGTTGAGCGAAGCCCAAACAATTGACCGATGATAACCAAAGCAAAGCCCAGTCCAAACAAAGCCTGTTTTCAGCGTCGTTGAGGAATCATGATAGATAAATCAGAGGTTATTTGATGAATTATTTGGTTCAAAACTGTGAAGAAGATCAGCACATGCATGAGCAGTGCAAAAGATAAATTAGAAACAGGAATTTTCTGCAGAATCTCCAAATATAATATCAGATTAAATTAATGATGAGAAAGGAAAGGGTGAGATTTATAAGTCATAAAAGATGCAATTTCACAAATGAGCTAATCCTAGCAGCTTAGGTGAATCTAGGGTGCTGGGCTGGTCCCCATAAATAAATCCCCCAACATTTTTAATCATGTTTTATATATTATTAAGCTAATTAAGCACCTCTATTTCAACATAAAATTTTTGGATTTAACTTATCATCCCACTCCTTCATTGTAGCAAATGCAACGGCGCAATTGCAGGATCTGTCAGTATTGGGTTGGCAATTATGACCATTTTGACATCACCAGCACTTAAAAAGGCCTAATTAGAAATTTAACCATCCACTTGATCACATCTTGTTTTACATATTCCAATATACTCTCGAATAATATGATCACCCTTATTCTTTTTTACCATAATGGTAGTATTTCCATCAAATCATCAACAAATGTGCCTTCGCTGCAGGGTATAAAATATTCTACAAGGTAACTTTGTTTAGTATAATTATTAAATGATTCTTTTGTTCAATGGATCATAATTTCCTTTCATGATGGCTGTTGAAATCTTTAATCAGGAAATAGTTTTCCAGTTAAGTTTCTTACTCCTTACATTCTCTTGTATATATAAAAAGTAAAACTTACTTGAAAAGATGAATTAGTAGAAAATGATACGTAAGATGATATATTTACAAAGACCGTTAGATAAGCTGCTACCGACGGACATAGCTAAGATGTAGAGTAGCCCAACCCTTGACTCTTGCCTGAATTTCCTCCAAAAGAGAACCACAATCATTAATAGACAACTTCCTAGAAACCAGGGGCACACCCAACTACCTTACAAGCAGCCTTCCCAACTTAAAACCAGTGACCCTTTGCACGGTTACCAGATCATCCTTAGCCATACCGGCAACAAAGATCTCTGTCTTAGAAACATTAAGTTGCAAACTAGAAAAATAGTACAACTCTTGAAGGATGCACCAAATACCAATAACTGAATCAACTGTGCCCTTTGCAAAAATAAGAAGATCATCAGCAAATTAAAGATGAGTAAGATGGAACTTGAAAACTCCTTGCATCGCTGCCCTATTCAACAGTTTTGAAAGAATATATATAACGATGACAAAAAGGCAGGGAGAAAGAGGATCTACCTGTTTTATTCCCCTAGCACCTCTAAAAAACCCAACAATGCCTCCATTTACGGAAATAGAAAACCTGGGAGTAATACTACAAGCTGAAATCCACTAAACAAATTGACCGGGAAAACCCATGTTCCTTAATATAGCAAGAAGAAAAGACCAACTCACTAAATCAAAAGCTTTTTGCAAGTCCACTTTGATGGCGCACCTAGGAGAAATATGCCTCCTACCTTTAACAAATGCACTGACTACTAGAAATAATAGCAGAGAGAAATGGAGTGATCCTCCGAACCAAAATCTTAGAGATGCATTTATAAACAACAGAACAACAGGAGATAGGCCTATATTCCTTGATATGGCTAGGATTAGCACAGTTAGGAATAAGGGTAACAGTAGTTGCATTAAAAGCTCACAGCAGCTTTGAAGAAATAAAGAAAAACTTCACAGCATCAACAAAATCATCTGCCACGATATTCCAAGCTGCCTTGAAGAAAAAAGCTGTGTAACCATCAGGTCCCGTCATTACCTTGATCAAAGATAGCTTGTTTAATTTCATCCCTCGTAACAGACCGAACCATATCATTTTGTGCTTCCTCTGAACAAATCACTAAGAAGCAGATCGGTACAACCCACAACCTTAGCATCAGCACAACCAAGCAGATTTTGATAAAACTGAATAAGCTCAACCTCAATTTGTTCCGGCGTGTCCAACTTGGCACCCTTATCATCAACCAAAGCACGAATAGTATGCTTGTTCTTTGTAACTGCAACAGCATTATGGAAAAACTTAGTGCTGTGGTCCCCTTCCTGCAGCCACTGGACTCTTGCCTTTTGCCGATAAAATCTCTCTTTAGCATCCTGCAACCCTTTCACCTCAGCTTGCACTCTTTCAATTTGCCTCTGACAGTCGAGGTTATAGTCACACCTTAAGCTAGCAATTTGCAACTCTTCAAGCTCAGCCCTCTTTTTTCGCACCCGATCAGAAATATCTCCAAAAGCCTTTAAACTCCTTTTTAACCTCTTCAGCTTAAGAAATAATTTCATCATGGGATCACCATCAACCTCATCATGCCAAGACTCAGCAACAATACTCATAAAATCACTATGCTTAACCCAAAAATTTGAAAGGCTTAATCAGCCAAACAAGAGCATTCACAGCAGTAAACCCTCCTTTCCACACTATCATTACTAGCAGTAAGAAAGAAGTCAGAATTTTGAAACTCCAATCTACAAAAAAATACTTTGACTAGTAGTCACAAATCCATCGAAACAATATGATTCTTTGAAATAATCCAAATAATTCCAGCCACTGAAATGTTTCCCCAAGATAGCCAATGCCTTAGTCTCCTTAACCCTTGTTTCAAGCAAATAAAGAACTTCAACATGCCATTTATTAATCCTATTAACATGTTTTTAATCCTCTTATGTTCCAAAAAACAATTATCATACGGAAGTAAAATCTAATTCATCCTCTACTTCTTTTCCCGTTATATATGAAAGTGATGAGCTAGAAACCATAAATAATTAGGGAAGCTGGAGACCGAACAACAGATACAATGGCTAACGTTTCCTTCCACCTCAACTGCTTATAGTTTAAGCTAACTTCACTTTATTTGCTTAATCTAATCATTCTTAAATTTGACATCCTATCCTTTTTCTCTTTTATCTGACCTAGTTTTTAATTTTTTTTTAAAAATAATATGTTAATATTACTTATATTTTTGTTATATACAACCACAAATCCTATCAATTCTAGATATTATAAAGGTACAATCACAACTTTATCTCTTCTTTTTATTTTTTTTTATCAATTTAACTTTAATTCTTTCTTTTTTTTTTTATCAATTTGAACTTAAACCTTCAAATTTTATTCAATTATTTTTTTTATAAAAAATTGATTGAATTTTTAAAGTTTTAGCACAAATTACCAATTTCCTTAAAATTTTTAACAAGTTCTCGTAAAATATTAATTTAACTAGTATTTGATGAATAAAAATTAAAAGTGGCGAAAATTTAAAAACAATTGACAAGGACTCTTATAAATTTGGAAACAGATTATGGTACAAGTGACTGTTATTAATATATTATTATGATTTGCAAAATTCGAGTGCAGCAGCAATTATTGAACGTTAAGTCCCTTTTCGGTTTTTGTTTGCTTTTAGAAACAAAACAAAAACGAAAGGTTTTTGAAGAAAAAAGGAGTCAAAGTTTGCCAAAATATATAAAACATAAAAGTTTATGCTTTGTTTCTTTTAGTAAAACAAAAATGCAATACAGTGTGCCCCAATACCCCCAAAATGGACGAGTATTTATTCAAAAATGCAATAAAGAGTTGAAGCAGTCCATTCTTAAATAAAATTTCATTTCAATTTTTATTAAAAAATTATGTAAACTCTAAATCTTATACATGTAAAATGAGGCTCTTTTTATACCAATAACTTTAAATTTTTAATTAATTATGAGAATGACTTGGAAGAAAAATTATATATGAAAATAACTCGTTTGTTATAGTGAAAGTTAGTATTGTCTGATCAACCGACGCCACCGTCCCCTTTTTCCCTTTAATCATTACTCAATCTATCATTTTTTAAAAATCTTTTTGGTGTTGACATTGTGTCAGGCAATACTTGTATATATTTTTTGAAATACTTGTGAAAAATATATGGTGGAGAAAAAAAAAGGAAAACAATATTTTTTTAATGGGTGTCGTCGGTTTGTCAGGCGGCATCGGTCAAATTTCTTTTTCTTTTTTTATAAAAAAGAAATTTCTGTCAATGAAAAAAATAATTTTTTTTGTGTTGCCATGCTATCAATTAGCACCACCCACTATATATACCCATCTCCGATACAAAAATTTGTGTATATTGAAGTGTTTAGTTTTTTTGTTGAAGGGGAGAAAAAAAGGAAGAAAGATTTGTGACTAGTAGTAGGGGATAAAACTGGAAAAAAAAAATTTACTGTTCAATACAAGTGGGGAAAACAAAAAAAATGGATTCTTTTTGGTGTTCGGTGTTTCAAATTGAGGGAGAAAGATTTATTTAGGTTGGTGTTTTAGGGAGAAATTGTGATAGTTTTAATATATGTTTGAGTTCATGGTGATGCGGTGACGCTTAAAGACCTACACATTTCATTTGTCGTGTGGAAAGTGCATCATCACCTTAGAAGATGTTACATTGCAACTCAGACTCCCAATTGGTCGTGGTTACGCAGTCACGTGTTTAAACTTGCGCAAAAAAAGCCTCACCAATTGACAATGGTTATATGATCAAATTTAATATCACCAGAAGATGATGCTTTATAAACCCCATATAAGTTTGAGAGCATAATCATATGGAAAAGATTAGTTTAATTAAGTTTTATTCTCCATCAAAGTAGTATTTTTAATCTTATTGTCCAAAACTTACGTGGAGGTGGGGGCAAAAAGATCGACGGCGAGGGAAACGACAGTAACGATAGAAACGAGCTGAAATGCGACTCGAGACGGTAACAGTTGTAATTATTATAGCGGTGCATGAAAGGAAGGGTAGAGTGAGGAAAAAGACAATTGAAAAAAAAAACTAAAAAAAAAAGAGAGAGGAATATATGGGGAGCTCGTGGCCGCCACTTTGTTATGTAATTATTTCAATTGTACTTAGTATCACTATCATACAAGTTAAAATGATAATAGGGATCATCATATTTTGATTCATTATTTATGTAATTAGAATTACGATAATTATAAAAAAAAAAACTTTCCAGATCATTCAAAAAAAGAATGATCGTTGTTATGCACAAAAATTTATTTTCGTATCAAAATATATGGAATAACAGTCCTGACTGTCCAGTAAAATAACACTATCACAACTATCAAGTTAAAGACTTTTTCACTATTACTAATATCAAGTTAAAATTTTATTAATAGGTGAAAAATATTTTAACGGGTATTCACGGTGGGAAAAAAACGATTTAAGAAAAACGCTGAGAGTGGAAAAAAAAAGAAAACTGAAAAAACAAAGAATCGAAAAAAATAAATGGTGGGGGGAGTTCGTGACCATTCGGTCACGTTGGCAATAGGGTGTCAGTCCAGTGCCGCCTAGCAGCACCCATTAGGCATTGGAACATCAACAAGCGGTGGAAAATTCTTTTCTTGGGTTGTAGTTCGTCGTCTAGACCAGAAGAAGGCAACGTTTGCAAGTTAACCACGGTACCTGGCACGTACTCCTGCATCGCGGCTAACCACCCATAAAATTTATTATACTACGCACCACAATCTCCGTACAACTGCTCATTGGTCATCGGTTTAACCCATCATGCTTTCTTGTACGACACTCTATACTGAAACTGACCTTGCATGTCGACAATGAGGACCAATACAAGAATGGTTGTCATGTCTTTTACTAGCGGCATGATGCAGTTACAAATTGTTTTCGCATCAAGTTTGTTATAGTCTTGCATCATATGTGCAGTAGTGAAGGTATGAGACCCTTCAAATCTTCGAATTTCCCATAGTTGTGACCTTTGAATAAATGCAGCTCGTACCCGCGAATTGCACTCTTCTGCAAACCTTTAACACTCCCCAACATATAATGTCAATGTAGATTTAATGACTTTTTAGTCCATCGACACCTTTATGCTATATCGCTTGATGGAAACTACACAATTCTCCTCCTTCACGAATTGTTGGCCTACATACAACTTTTCCAATTCAGAATCTATAACCAACCAGTGAGAAGGTATTGTATCTGGTAATTAAGGAACTTGGATGGATGCGCCGCATCGAGATCTACACTCAATATATGGGTCCCAAGGTCATTGCATATGACAATGCCACGACATGAGTTCTCGATCGATGGGGTATGTACATTCTCACCCTCATCCGCGCCTTCATCATCAATAGCTTTTATTTTAATAAAAATAGTAGCTCTTACAAAAATAAATATAATTACGTACAAATACTTACAAACTAACATTATAAACTCCAATTTCATTTTTAAAAAACTTGCTCAAATTTTTCTTCTTCTTTGTTTTTTCCCTTCCTACTAAACACATATCTTCCTTCTTTTTCTTTTTCTTTTTTCTTTCTCTCTTAAATAAAACCAAAAATTTCAACAAAATTCAAAACATCAATAAATACCGTCTTTTGGCTGAGCTGGGTTTATATACTTTAGTGGCGGGACCACCAGTGCCACATGATACAATGGCGACATCGCTAATAATTTTTTCCAGTCTCTGCACATCTATTTTTTTCCCAAAAAAAAAACATTGGTGTCGCCTGACACACTGGCCACACCCATTAATTTTTTCTTGACATTCTGCCCCCGGTGTCGCTTGATAGCATGGCGGCAACAACTAGAAAATTATATTTTTTAAACAAAATCACTGGTGTCGCCTGACACATCAACAACACCCATTAAAAAAATTCCTTGACAACCATCGATACCGTTTGACACGGCGATGACATAGTTTTTTTTTCCTTTTTTTATCACTGATAGAATTTAAAAAAAAAATACACTAGTGACACCAAAAAAAATCTTTTTTTTAAATGATAATTGTGTAATGATTAAAGGAAAATGGGGTGGTGCCACCGATTGGTCAGGCACTGTCTTCCATAGTAGCAAATGAGTCATTTCCATATATAATTTTTTAAGGTTATTTTTGTAATTAATTAATTTTAAGATTATTTTTATAAAATGTAATAATTGAGTAAAATTATCAAAAATACTAATTTTAAGAAAAATGATCAGATTGGGCCGATTTTTTTTGAAAAATTATGAGATTAGGCCGAAAAAAGAAAAGTGCTTCCAGCTGGAAGCGTTTTTAGAATATTGGTAGGGAAACCCCCGATCAGTTTTAGCAACCACCTTAAATGGACAAGATTTCATGATTTATCGGGCATTAGGAGACCCCCGATGATCATAATGATGTACGCCCGAGCGTGTTGTTATTTATCAATTTCACTCAATTCCGCATTGAGCCTCCAAAATTTCTTTTCAACCAATTCATATCTATCCTGGCTCCATAAATCGTGTCTGGAACTCTCCCTAAAAGTTGCTCGCATACATCACTCCAATCTAGTGCGACAACTGACCAATCACTACCGGCCCATCCATCGGTAACCCGAATTGTAACTGCACGTTCTCGAGTGTGATAGTACACTCGCCGCATAGAAGATGAAATGTGTGTCTTGGGTCTCCACCTTTCCACCAACGCGCTTACAAGTGTGGGGTCCAATTTACACCCCTTACCCATAAGGGCCACCTGCAAAAATCTCGCATCTCTCAAATATGGTTCAATTAAGGACAATGGAGAAGCAGGTAGATTACGAATATACGTCTCCAAAATTCGATCTTCTGACTATATATATAAAAAATACAAAATATTAAATTTTAGTATAATTAGAAAATATTTAAATTAAATTAAATTAAATGTAATAAAAAATTCTTATTATTTACAATTGATCGACCGAAATGTATTTGTCATCCAAATGAATTAGAGATTTTGTCATTATTAATTTTAATAAATACGAAATAATTTATAATAAAAAAATTTAAGAAATCTTAATACAATTTTAAAAAAAAAAGAGAGTTGAGAGAGAAATAAAAATTGAGTGAGAAATTAAAAGGGAATTGAAAGAAATTTAAGAATGCGAAAGAGAGAAATAGTTGAGATTGAATGGAAAAATGAATGGTATTAGGGGTTTATATATAAAAAAAAGTAGTCATTAGTAGGGGTTAAGTTATGAAAAACACTTCTAATTGAAAATGTTTATAAAAATGGGGTTAATTTAATAAATATTTTTTAAAAGAAGAGGTAATTTTATTTTGTATTTTACCCGTAATAATTAGTAGGTTAGAAAAAGTAATGAATGAAAAATGATGAATCGGACCCAACACAGGCTATGAGCCATCTTTTATCATTTCAACATCAAAGTGCCTTTATTTAAAAATGAACCACTTACAATAATTAGCTATCATGTATCCTACACTCTCAACATTATCATGATATGAAGATAAGTAAAAAATGACAAAAGAACATAGTTGAAATGTAAAATATTCCCCAACTCTAATTTTCTTCCCCCATTTTCCCAAGAAACAAACAATTATTCTCTTAGTCTTACTTCCCACCACCGCCATTCCCAAAAATTGAAAAAAAAAAAAAGAAAAAGAAAATACATTTAAGGATCAAATATGGAACATATAGATGATTTGTTTTACTATATACATAACTGTGGTTTTAACCCTAATCTTTGGTTCCTCAAATCATATTCCACGTAATAATTCTGCATCTGAAAACTCCCCAATACTATAGCTGGTCCGCTATGCCCCACTACAGCCTTTCCTCCACCGACACCGCCATCTGTCACCACCGTCAAGCACGCCACCCCTTCTCCAACCACCGCGAAATAATTCTCCAGCGGCAGTGCTATCTCAGCGCCGCCTTTAAAATGCAACCTCAACTCGGGTAACTCCACCGGTTTCCCCATATCCTTCACATCGAAACAAGGTCTCAACCCTGTTAATACCTCAACTTCACGAGCTCTACTGTAGTTCTTAACTTGCTTAACAAATTCTACAGCTAAGGGCTCGAATATCTCACGAGCCATGAACGTGAAAGTCGAACCAGAATCCACGATGGTGCCACCATTACCATTTTTTCCAGGCGAGAGAAACTTGCGGGGAACCTTAACGCGGCGCCCACCTACTGTTATCTTCCTTAAACCAACGTAGTAATAAACTTGGAAAGCTTCTTTGCCACGGACAATGGGGTTTTTAATAAACGGTGTGTAGATTAAGCCATTGGTTTTCCGATCCAAATCGGAGGTGCTATCAAGTATCAAAGTGCTGCTACTAGGAGAGTCATCGAAGCGGCGAGAGATGAGACAGTAAGAGAATTTGTGTAGCTTAAGTTGAGTGGGCAAAGAAGGAAGGCCACGGCCGAAGCCGGCAATGCCGGCGGGTTGTCGGGAAGAGAAAATGGAGCATCCGACTAAGAAATTGGACACAGTTCTATCACCGAGATTCAGGGTTTCCGATAATGCAACCCCGGCAGTGGTTCCCGTGCCATAGAGGAGGAAGTAAGGGGGACATGCTTGAGTGCAGTTTTGGGGGGTGAGGCTGTTTCGGCATTCATCGCATTGGGTTTTGTTGGTGTGGTGGACCCATGAACACTTGGGGTTTCGGCAGCCGACGAGTCTGGAAGATGAAGATAGTTTAGGGATGAAGGAGGGGATAGTAACGTTTTGGTCGGAGGAAGGAGAAAAGGAGCAGTTTTTGCAGACATAGCGATGGGTACAAGGGAACCAAACGAAGTCACTGCCGGTGTCCATGACGAAAGGGAGGATTTGAGGTGGAGTGCCAAAGCTGAGGGAAATGGAGTAGCCTCCATAGCTGTGGGAAAAGAGTGGGGTGGTGGCGGTGGCGTTTCTGGTGGCAGTGGCGGTGATTTGGGGGTTTTTGAGGTGATGGGCTCTGGCTAAAGAGGAAGAGGCAAGGTAGCTGAGGATCTGGTACGGATCTCGAGATGGGTCATTGGCATCGAAATGTGTGAGTGTTAGTGGTAAATGCAAAGCAAAGGCGATGGCGGGGAAAATACAGAGCAAAAGAGATACGAAGCAGAGGACACGAGAAGACATGGTTTACTTGTTTTTTCTTTTTTGGCAGCAAAAAAGAGAGATTATTGTTGAAGATTCTTTTATTGGAGGGAGAGATGAGATGAGATGGCTTTTAATAATATAAGAAAGCTTGATGGCGTTAGGTTTGGGTGTTAAATTTTGGCTCAACTATGTGCGAGAGTTTGATGAAATAGGAACCGTGGAAGAACAGTGCATTGAATATCATGGGTGCATGTGCTGCGGCAAGTGATAGCGAAATTAAAAGCTCAGAACAATCTTGTGAAGAATGTCACGCTGGCTTTAGCTGTCTTTTTATTCACTCTCGACCCCTGTGTATATAAATACATGTACACATATTGTGTGCAACCCCAAGCACGTGGTTGAACTTATATTTGTCACTTCCTTAAATATAAGACGAAATATTTATACGACACTAATATGACTATAATTAAGAAGAACATGTTATGTTATCATAATATATACCATTCCTTTAAATTTTAAATTCCATAATTAAATCGTTAACAAACCACCTGTAAATACACAAATCGCAAAATCTAGCCACTATCCCCCAAATAAGCCTCAACTTGGAGCCTTGTCATAAATTAAAATATTTCTTTTTTCCTAACTAAAATTAAGATGGCACCAACCCAATTAGTTGATATAATCACCTTAAATTACGCCAAAATTCCAACTTTGACATTTACAATGCAATTTTCACTTTGTATAAGAAGGAATTAGATAAAATGGGAAGTTTTCTTGAACTTGTTTCTAAATATGTAATATACAAACAGCAGCAACAAGGATTGAAGTCTTGGGATTTTAGTCTCTTCCCAATGTAATTTGACTGCTTGTAAATCCATCTTTGGAGAGAGGTAACTAACCAGATCATTGCTGTTTAGCCCTCTTGCGTGGTAGAAAACGTTCTCTACCTGCAGTAACTGCATCTTCACCTCTTTTATGATGGTCACGCTTGGGTTGATCAACTGATATTTGTTTCTCCAAAGGGCTTTCTTGCACTGCTGTGTCCGGAAGTGTATCGATGGTAATATTTGGCCTAGAATCTTGGAAGCGGGACTCATGGTTGTGGACAACTTGTTTCATCCTGGTTCCAATCAGTCATCCTAGAAGACTCCAGAGCATTTAAGTCAGGCAACGGCTCAACACATTTGGACACATCAATCTCCTTCTCATCTTCTTCTCACTCTTCCTTAATTCAGTATTAATTTCTGGTTTCCTTTGCACGGCCTCATTCGCCCCAAATGCAACCATTTTTACCAAGGTTGAAGTAAAAATCACTCAAGTCCCTCTTCCTGGTAACCTTTAAAACAACAAAATGACCATCCATCAGGCAAGTTAAAACATCAGTAATCGAGGAGTTGTACCAAAGCAACCACAACTAGAACCAAGAAAAATGAATATCACAAAAAACATTGATGCCAAAGAACAAACACTCTTTTAATTATTATTATTTATACACAGACACAATGGCCAAAATGTAAATCATGTGGATCAAGCTTTGATTTCTTTCATTGAGTCAACTGTGAAAACTGCGAACTTTATTATCCTTTAAAGAATTAGCATTCTAACCGGTGGATGCACATGAACAACATTTTCACTCATGAACTTCAAGTTAAAAATTAAAAAAAAAGAAAAAGAAAAAGAAAAAAGACATTAACCCTTTAAGCTAATGCTGACTGCATTTTTGCTTGTTCTAGATTAACAAAATAAGTTAAACGTGTCTAAAGAAAGTCTTGAAATTCACTCTTTAACCATCAATTAATGTTTTCACCTTTTGAGTTCAATGTTACAATAAAATATACCAGCATAAAAATATATACAATAATGGAAAAAGTTTTTCAACCTAACTAATTCGATGGCCCTAGCAAAGAAAGCAATTTGAATGAATAAAGGCTCTGATATTTTACCAGATGAATTTATGGTAATATATGATAGAAAACCAGCACTGGCATGTAAGAGGTAAAAAGGTGAAGATTAAAACAGTTAGATTGGAGTTGAACCAAGGAAAACGGCGATACTAGCAAGATGTAACAAATATATGAATGATAAAATTAAACACACACGTAGGCAAACAAAATAACATCTAAAGTTGGTAAGTACTATAAAAGGTTTCAGATTTTGACATGCATTGAAAGAGGAACACTTGAAATGCGAGGATAGAATGAGGTAAATGCTGGCATGAGGGAATCTATTTTCTTCATAGTCATGGATGTATGGAGAAACAATATGACAGAGAAGTAGAAGGAAAGCATCACATAGCTAGAATTGTTCAAGAACACTAGACCTGTAATAAAGAAACCTGAATTCACCTTTCTTGATCATAAAGGAAGAACAAAGAATCTAAACCATGAATTCCAGTCAATATTGCAATTCACACTCACTAAACATATGGACAGTAGGACACCTGTCTGATTAATTAACATTCAAGTTGCACTAACTACAAGAGAAAAACAATTTCCTAAAAATGATATTACCCTAGCAAAGTCAGAGTAACACCATTTTATGATCTGGAAAAAAAAAACCAAATTAAAGCTATATCTGTTCCATAGTAAGGAATAAGCTTCAAACCTGTAACTCTCAGAACAGTCGAGCACTTGCTCAGGATGCTTACGAGAGGAAAATGAGATGTAAAACAGTATATCACTTATAAGAGGAAAATGAGATTTAAACAGTTTATCACTTACAAGAGGAAAATGAGATTTAAAACAGTTTATCACTTCAGCAATTATTTAGCTTATCAGTTGGTGTCAAAATATCATCTGGTAGAACTTTTCTAGATCATTGGAAACTACTGTGAAAATAAGATGCCAAAAAAGAAAAAAACTAGTCCTGAAGCTTCTGTTTCAAAGAAATACGTCCATTAGCAAAAGCACCTAAAATAACTTATTAATGCAATACACATGAATCAACAGATCTAGAACTACAACGGTTATGCTACACACCGCCAAATTTGTTAACAATTCAGTACCCAGATCTAGAAGTGACAAGTAACATTAGATGAAGCTGAAGGAAAGGCTCAACTTACATCATATTTCTCCTCTCGAAGTTGAGGTAAGCGCTTCTCTTCCATCCAAGTTTTTTCTTGTAGGCACTGATCACAAACTTATCTTTGTCTGCATAAAGGTGATCCTCTTTACTTCTCTCTTTCACAAGCTTCCTCCCATACACTATCTCCTGCTCCCACTTTCGTTGCTCCACTTTTTTAACTAAATTATGAAAATATTTTGGCTGCAATAGTAGCAAGCGTTCTCATCAGTGATTAATCCTACATTATATTTTAAGCAATTAATTGTACAAATTTATGTCTGTTATGTTGGTATAAAGATTTACATAAAAAGTCAAGTAAATAAAAGTAATAATTAAGTTTATTACAATCGAATAATCCTAGAAACTAGAGGGAAATTTCAAATTTGTTAGAAAAATTACCTTTCGCTCCTCGCGATCTTGAATGCGGGGACGAACAACCTTCTTTGTCATCTCATCTAAACTCCATCGTAATCAAACACCAACGGGTCTTCCTCTAGCGCTTTCTTATGTTGCTCCTCAATCTTTGAAGAGAAAGTAAAAGATACAAAAGTCAGTTAAGTTATAGATATAGCTCTAATGAAATAGGGGGAAAAAGGAAGTCAGGTGAATCTCACATCCTTGAGTGATTTGTTCTTCCTAGCTTGCCGGGAAATCTCTCTCCACCTCGTCGCTGCAAACCGAGAGGGCGGGGGAGCAGCGGCCTTGCCGCCGGCTTTTTCTGCTGAGACGGGGCAACTTTGGATCCTAAAGTTAGCCGGGAGTTTTATTTCTTAATCTACCTATATAACATTTAAAAGGGTAAAAGAACCTGCTCCTATCAATTCTGATATTGACTAAATTAGTCCCTCTAGAAAAAAGTTAGAGCAATTTAATCCATACCAATTTTGAAAGTAAGGACAATTAATCACAATGTTAATATGTTTCACCAATTGTTTAGCCCTCAGAATTTACACATTCTATCAATTTAGTTTTAATTTAATAAATTTAGTTTGCAACATTTACACAATATATAAAAATATTAAGGGAAAAGTTGTTATTATATCAATCAAAACAGTTGGTGGAAACTGGAAAGCATTAATGTGTAATTAATTATCTATGGTTGCTCATTTTTTAATTTGAGAGGGATTAAATTACTTCAACTTTTTTAATATAAACTAAATTTTTCGATATCAAAATTGAGAGGGATTGAAACGGTATTCTTACCTATTTAA
The DNA here is from genome assembly GCA_005393395.2 of Gossypium australe. Lineage (NCBI taxonomy): Eukaryota > Viridiplantae > Streptophyta > Magnoliopsida > Malvales > Malvaceae > Gossypium > Gossypium australe. The sequence continues at coordinate 10,753,099 of CM016626.1, forward strand.
AAGGTGAATATATATGAAATGTCAATCTATTATAATTATCGGATTAAATTAACCGCTTCACTATTAAATATATCAATTTAATATTTTTGTATTATTAAAAAAATCAAATAAGAATAAATTTCAATAGAGTTATCATTTATTATTTCAAATATCATTTAATGTTTAATTGAAGTTTTAAATACTTAGAATTACTTTATTTTAGATAAAAACAACTCATTTAATTCACTTCAGAGTTAATATATAATCGAATTAAATATAAGTTTAAAATATTTAATTTTTTATTTTATTAAAATATAATTTAATATTACAACAATTGAAGACAATTTTAAGCATTATTTTGGAATGATTTTTTTTTAATATTAATCTCAAAAGTATTTTTAGGGATTAGTGTAATTTTCTATAAAGCTATGGGATTTGCTGACTGTACCATAATATATTATTAATCAAAAAATAAATATATTTATATGAAGAATTATTTTGTAATTACTTTTCTTTTTTTGAAAAAAAAACAACTTTGGATTCTTACTGTTACAACTAATTACAAAGTGAGATCCAATTGGTTAATTAACTTAAGCTTTTTTTTGATGAATTTGTTACATTATTTTAAAAGTTAAATTCTATAATTCTGTTTTTTATTTCGTTAAACCGATTTAATAAAATGTGTTTTTATTTGTTAGAGGACGTAATTTGGAAAAAAAAAATAAAAGTAATTATTTATATATAAATATATATAAGCATTAATAAATAATTACTATTTGAAGAAATTAAATTACATAAAATTGCAGTACTCCCAATAGATATACATAATTAATTAATTGAACTTTTTTTTATACACATAATGAATTAAAAATATTTTATATTCCTAAATTAAAAGATTTTATCAGATTACAAGGAAATTTAAAACACTGGAATTCAGAGTCTTTAACCGATAGACGTCGTCTAGAAAATCTCTTATGAATATACTTAAAATCATAAAAAGATTTTATTGAATTTTCTCTTAATTATCACTATAATAATCATCAAGTTTCACAGCATTCACTTTAAAAAGTTTCAATCTAAATCGGTTTGGGAGTAAAGAGGTACAAAAGCAAAATCCTATTCCAATAGCTTTTTAAGGAAGAAATCGAATTACACTATGTGTCTTCCTTCTGATTTAGGGTTGTCATTTATTTTACACAAATCATCAAAAGATTCATTGATTCGATCTAGAAAAAAACCATTTGTTTCGTCATATACATCGTTGAAAGATTTATTGATTCCATCGAAGAAAAAGTCACTAATTTCGTACACATCATTGAAAGATTTATTGATTCCATCGAGTAATATGTCGAGAGAGTTTAGTTGTCGAAGGCCGAAAAATTCCAACCCTTATCCAAAAAGATTAAAGGTTCAAGCACCCGAGATTCCGTTGACCAACATAAAAGAAATTTTAGTTTATTTGCAGCCACTTGAATCAAATTCCAAAGGAAATCGGTGTTGTTGACACATTGGGGATGAGATGAAATCTTAAATCCGAGCTTCGTTTGGGTTTATTAGAAGGAATATAATCAACAAAATTGCTGCTGGTTTGGATGAATTTCATGCTGAAAATACAAGGTTAGATTCAAATATCATTTAAATTTTCAGCATGTATTAGTTGTTTAATTTTTGTTTTAGTTGGAAATTAAAGGAAAATAATGTGTTTTTTTCAGATTAAGTTTTTTAATAGGAAGATTAAGGTAGTAGTGATGTCAGATTTTCGAACTTTATATCAATATAAAAAGTTATGGATGTTGTTTGGATTTTACCAGAAATTTTTCCTCTAAGGATTACAAACACGAGTGGAGTAAATTTGAATGTAGTGTCAAATTGTTATCCAACCATTGAATTTTCTAAATTAAAAGAAAATCATACACCAAGAAATAGTTAATATATGAGATATCCATTGCTTTGTTTTCTTATCACATTGTATAATGTAGTGAATAATTTTTTAAAGTGAAATAGGTTGCTTATATTTATTGGGTACGCCATTGTAGGCCTTGCATTCTGGCATGGTGTTGATAAATGCATTCGCTGCTGATTTTTTTTATTTATGAGTGGATGTTTTTACCTAGGACCAACAATCTGCTTTATTCTATCTGAGGAGACAGTGTCTAGGTATAAAAATATTATGGTCCCACAATTCGATATATTCAGCCATGCCACTCAACTGTACCAAACTATTTTAGAGGCACTCTAACGTGATTTTGTTTGTACTTCAATATTTGAGGCACAATTTTCTTTTAGTAGTCATTACGTTACTTCAATTGTTTTAATGGAACCTGGTTGATGTGTTCGAAGTGTTTAAGCCCAATTTGAATGCCCGTACGATGTTTTCTTCCTTGTTCAAGCTATTCAACCAAAAAATATATGATTTTTCTTCACATATGGACTTAAAAATGATAAATGATACGACGGTCATGATTGTGGGAGTAGTCATTCACCAATTTTAATGTGTTTTGGTTTTCAATATTCAATAGTGGCTCTTATAGTTAAATTGATCTATCTAATTGGAGCAGCGTCATTGCCATTTTTCGAACTTTTGTTAAATTAAAAATATTAATGTACAAATAATTAACATAAAAAGTAATAAAACAATAAATGGATAATTAACATACAAATAAACTATCATTCAAATAATTTATTATTTCTCTAATATATGAATTTATTTACTATAAATAAAATAACTAAACTAATAAAAAAATACAGTCCCAATTAATAATCTAATCATTAAATATATTAAATAACAACATATAACAATTAAAAGGAATTTCCTCAGATTAATTGATGAAATTAAGAGAGAAACATTAAGGAAGGTTAGTAATTGCGAGAGAAAAAAAAAGAGGACGTACGAGGGAAAGATAAAAATTGTTATTTAATTAAAATTTAAAAATAACATAATTTTACTTTTTTAACCCTTGGATTTCAATGGTAACGAAAATAGAAATTAAAATTAAAATATATTTTTTTAATAAGAGAGGAATTATGGTATATAAAGATTAAGACCTAATGTTAATACGAGTAATTAAATTGAATTTCTTCATAAAAATAATTCCCTTAATCGACTTAAATTCGGTTCGGTTACTTTAATCGATTTTTAATTTAACCAAACTAAAATGATAAATGTTAAAAGGTTTTTTAGTTTTAAGTGTCATATGCACTCTCACATATAAATTGGATTTAAGCTTCTTCTTTTTCTGTTCCATTGAGCTTCTGTACATATATAATATTTATTATTAACAGTTTTGGGTAAGTGACTAATTTAGTTAATTAATTATTTTTTAGCTAAACTAATTGATAATTGGAATTTTAAAATTTCAATTTTTAACTGAATTAATTTCATTGATTGAATGATTAACTAACTTAGTTTAATTTGATCGATTAATTCAATTTTAATTAAACTTTCACATGTTATTTAAAATTTCATTTCAATAGATTTATTTTCATTATACCACAAACTCATCTGAATGAAAATATTTTAGATATATATTATTACCATAATTAAAAAAATATGTATATCGCACATAAGGATGACAAAATCCAAACCTCCCGTGGTCCACTCTGGATGGAGCAGATTTTTTTTATTTGAAAAGTAGATGTAGGGCAGAGTCGGGTGAATTTTTTCTTTTAGACATTGGGTATGGAATGGCTTTGGTAATGACTTGCCCCATTCCACTATATAAAATTATCCTTTTGTTTTTATATATATAAACTAGTAAAAGGAAAAAATGTAATACAGAAAAATCATATATTTTATGTTTAAATATTTTTTAAGGATTATGTTTAAATATTTATTTGATTTTAAAAAATTAAAAATAATTAGTAAAAATTAGATTGAAGTGGGGTGGGGTGAATCAAGATAAAATGCATCTACAGAAATGACATTAATTTTTAAGATTATATATCTATAACAAAATGAGACAGTGCAAATTCGAAGAAAAAATATCATTGACTTTAAAGAGGATTGCAAAAATATGCAACAAACTGTTCCTGTATCTTATATTATGGTCCTCAAAACAAAATGCAGATATGGTTTTATTATAAAACCTTAAATTAAACTAAGCAAACAAGTAAACAAAAATAGCCTGTTCTATGGAAAGAAAGAAAAAAAAAAAAACCTAGATAAATATAGAGGAATCGTAGACCTACTTTTTTTTCCTTTCAGTTGCTTGCCTTCTTGGCGTTATGTTGGCTAAAAAGATCAAGCAAGACGGTGCTCTTGCATTTGGGGCACTTAGGATCCACTTCCGATAGCATAACATACATGAGACATCGAGGACATCCCACCAGCACCATCGACATTCCTTCAGGGCTACTGGGATATGGCATCACCGTCGTCGAGTCATCGGTCGGCTCCGAAGACACACATGAGCTTCCGGGTGACGAAGAAACGGATGTGTTTGGCGACACAATAACTTGTTGGTCAGCCGACCTAGGTGGTGATAACTCGAGCTTTAATTCCACTTTTGGAGTGTTGGTTCTTCGACTCATTATGTTTTCAGTCTCCTACAATTATAATCGTGTATTTTACCTGTTTGATAACAGTTCGCATCCAATAAAAAAAAGAAACACCATCAGTTGAGAAATCAATGAAACAGTCGTCTGAAAATTAGAAAGAAAAAGGAAATGGAGAAAGAACGGAACAAAGCATAAATATAAATTCACCTTTTGGGAAATTGTAGATAACAAATTGAAGGGTTTAGAAACAGGGATGGATTCAGCTAAAAATATGGGATAGGGGAAGTGAAAGAAAATGAAGGTTGGGATTTGGATTCCCTGGAAACTAGTCCAATAATATAACATCAATTTTTTAAATGAAGTTTGAGTTTGTCGAGCAGATTGATTTTGGGACCGCTCTTTAGTTATAGAGTTTAGACCTTTACATATGCAATGATTTTCGGGGATGATGATAGCCAGACATCAGATTTGATTTTCTTTGTTTCTTATTTTCATCGTGGGTAGGAGAGTTTAAAACATGAATATGTTACAAAATAAAAAATAAAAAGTAAATTATTAGTAAATTTATCTTTTTGTGGTTTAAATTTATAAAGTTATTGAATTAGTTTTTAAGTTATTGGATTGTAAAAATCGTTTTCGTATGGTCATTTTTATTCATACCGTTTGCACCCATCAAAAGTTGTTCTTCTCCTTATCTTACACAACTCTTTTTCTTTTTCATGAAAAAGTTTTGAATTAAAATTCAAACAACTTTCTTCTTTGATTTCCGACATTTACCGTTAGGTTGATTTGGATTTAAGGTATGTTCTTTTGCTCGTTGATTGGTATTGATCTACTATACTAGTCATCAAATCGTCGCTTCAGGTCTGCTACCCTAAGTGAAAAGAAGAAAAAAAAACTTGACAATCCAATAACTTAAATAAAAAATTTCAAATAATTTAGTGATATAACTGAAAACTTAAGAATACTTAGAGACAAATTTGTAACTTAAATGGTGCAACAAGAAGATTCAAATGAATAGTTTAAAATTTGTCCTAATTTACCATATGCGAATGATTAAGTTGGTACACAGGTTAAGGAATGAAATTATTATTATTTATTTAAAACAATAAATATTATTATGAAGATATTTTTTATATTAAAAAATTTCAATAAATGCAAACTGAATAGTAAAATACTAAATCTAAAGATGATTATAGGAAGTAACAGAGAGTTAAAAGGTGAAAAAAAATATAGAATAGTTGGGTGATGAAGATTGTGAATTGGTTCCATGAATTAAATTAATAAAGAAAAAAACATTTTAAAAATAGAAAAGGGCAGAGATGTTTAAATATTGCCTTTAATAAGGATCGGAGGAGCTGGTTTCAGTAATTTTCATTGCAATAATAATTTCCAACTTTATATTGATTTTGCAATGCCTTTATCACCATTTCCAACTTCAATTTCAGCTGCTGGATTAAACAAACATACTACTACTATAATTTCATGCTTTAATTTTACAGATGATCATAATTATTTCCTTTTTAAAATAATATTAATTTCTAAACTAAGTCAATTTATTCTTATAGTTATTTGCATCTATCCCATTATTTAAGTTTTTTTATTGAATTGATTTCTCCGTCAACCAAATTTTAACTCTGATTGAAAAATATTAAAAAAAAAAATCATTTTTTCTATTTCTTCATATTTTGATCTCAATTTGGTTTACATTTTAGAATATAGATTTAATACCTCAATTTTCTTTAATCGGATCTTGACTTACTCATCATTATTTTTTTAACGATAATATATATTTGACTTGGTAGGTTTGCTGAGATCAAATTTCCTATGATTCCCACATTTATAAATGTAATATTAGTTGAAAAAGATGTGGCAAATCACGAAATTCTACCATTTCTTAAAACCTTAGTCTAAAACTTTTAACTGGAATTTAGTCATCTCCCTTGAAATTATATACATTTAATTTATTTCATTAGGTGAATTAAAATTGTTAGGTAAAGCTCCAAAAATATTGATGTTATTCATAATGATGCTCCCGAATTGTGTAAACCCACTAAATAATATATATATATATATATATATATATATATATAAAAGTACAAATATTCTTCATAATAATAAAAAGAGCAAAAATATAGTTTATTTTTTTACATATTAATTTAATGGGACGAAATTTAATTCAACTCAAACTTTGGAACACTTGATCCTCTATATATATTTACGTACCAATGTAAAGCCCTTTAATTAATCCAAAAAAAAAAAAAAAGAGCTTACCATTAATTTATCTGAAGGAATTTTCTTTTCTCTTTATTCTTTTAATTTTCAATTGCCTACTATAGATTCATATTTTCCATGTTAATATTCAATTCCAATAGAGAAGAATATGGACCAATTAGAATTTTGACTAGCTTTGAAGCTTTGAACATTCAAAACTTGGAATTAATTATCATTAATGTAGGTTGATTGAATGAAAATGTGGCTTATGATTTTCCTGTGTTCTTAATGCAATTTTTCTTTCTTTAAAAAAAAAAAGGGTAGATTTGTAAGATGATTTGTTTGAGATAAGTTGCTATCATGAATTGGTATATAGCTATCCATCCACGGGTTGATTAGTCTACCAATATAAGCAATGTTTGAAAGCCTCCTCATTTGAATATGACGAAGAAACAGTGTTTATATTCCATGTGAATGTATTAAATTTTAGCTAACAAAGTCACAAGCATTACTATCATGCACTAATAGCAATCCGGTCATCATTGTTAATCTATTTCGTTTATATAATAAAATAAAATGACCAAAATATACAATAGAGAACTCAGTTAATGCACATTTTTGGTCCTCTTAATCTTCATCCAGATTGTTACATAGTTGAATGAGAGTTTATGAGAATGATTAGATTAGATGCATTATAATCATGCTTCATGCAAATGGACAAAATAAATTTGGAACACCCTCTGAAAATTGCTCATAGCATCATAAAGAATCACATCCATTCTCTGTTAAGTTCAAAGTTTGGAACGACATCTTATGCAAATTCCCCTAATTTCCAACATGTAGTAACACCAGATGATTAGTTAGCGTCAAAGCAGCTAAGTCAAAGAACTGTAGTCATTTAAAAATTATGATGGACAATCTATATTGTTCAAAGCTTCACTGCTTCATTTTAAAAGAGGTGGATAGGATAAGAGGGGTTGAAAGAAGCCATATAACTTACAACTTCAAACTTGCACTTGCATGAGTAAACAAGCATTTTACAGACACCAACACACCGCAATCGCAACATATGTTTTGAGATATCATAGTCTAGTCCTCCAAGATTTGCTGCCTCTCGAGCTCAAGAACATGTTCAGTTAAATGGCTTATAGGATCATTTGTCTTGTTATTGCCCTTGCACTGCAAAAGTTGCTGCTGAAGGCTCCGCACAAGTTCCTGAAGTCTCTGAATGTTCTTCTCTTGTGATAAGATGATCTGCAACAAGTGAAAGATTAGAAGTTAATCACAGGTAGAATAGCCGGCAAAAGATATGTATCATACCAAAAATATTTCATTATAATTTGCCTTTTCCCAGTAGCATATTGTAAAGGAAATAGCAATGCTCATTCATGGATAAGTGAATATGTGGGCTAGAACACCATAATTAGTTTCAAAATGAAATCAAAACTATCCAACAGATGCGACAATAGGTAAAAGCAAGAATCATTTTATCAACAGAAATGGAACATGCTATGTCACATTTATGGCTTTTCCTCAATGAAAAGCTTCCCACGACAACTATGTCGAGCTTTGAAGGTAAAACCTGTGTAAAATGCCAGGTTAATCACTAAACATAACAGATTCTCTTGAGGAAAAGATGTAAACCTCAGCAGGAAAACAAGAAGCATCAGCAATATTTCCAACAATTTATTTACTATAATAGCTGTTAAAGCCCATTAACAAGAAGTATCGGTAAACTATCTGGATATAATGGATCATATGATCTTGAACATAAATCCTGAATATAAAGATAAAACTCAAAGAAACAAAGTGCAATGTTGTAGAAAAGAAACTGCTAAATAGGGATGGAAAAACTTTATATTTTCCAAGAACTAACCTCCTACACTAGAATAAACCAACATCAGCAAGCTGATAAGAAAATGAATACAGAAAAAAGGTTTTGGAATTAAGCATATAGTAAAAACTACACATATATTACACCAATATAAAATGTGTACATTTGAAAGCAACTAATGTCATTATTCAACTGTTTTCTATCAACAACACATAAAGTTCAAAATTTCACTTACGAACTAGAAAAATGTAAGAACTTGTTACCTTTTCCTTCACAGCTTCTTCCCTTCTGGAAATTTGTTGCTGCTTCAGAGTAACACTAGGGGTCATGTCAAAGTCGACAATTTGATGTCTCCACTCAAACTGGGAGGTCATTATGAGTATAAGCAATAGGAAAACAAGTAACATGGGTCTTGAAATCGCCATGTAACTCCCTATAAAACCTGTAATAATTAAAGGAGAAGAAAAACTCACATTCAGATTTCGTTAAAACCATATCATAAACACCCCCTTCAATTAAGTGACAGTGGGAATACCGAAAATTCAACGATCTATAGTTTGTTCAATCTAAGCACTTGATAAATCATGAGATGAATATTCATATAGAATACGCAGTAATTTCATAATAAACTAAACCCTAACACCTAAAAATTACCTAAAAAGCAACTCTTAACGGTCAATTTCAGCTCAAAACCTCAACTTTCTGCTTGGTTGCTGAGAAATTTAAGGACAGGACAACTCAAGCAAAAGAAGAAATTCCACTTCTACTTTTTCTATCATCCATATTAGCTAAGGGAAGTGAAAAGTAATCATTTATAAGAAACTCCAAGTAGCATAAAAAAAGAAACCTTCTCAGTAAACGGCATTTCGCTTTTCCTGAATTTCCTTAACAACAAAAGGAGAAACCTAATTTTAGTATCGTCGATGAAAATACGCGACTAATTGAAAAAGAAAAAAGAAGTGAGAACAACTTACAAATTAAAGAGGGTAAGAAAACCCTAAATCCATAACGGATCAGCACATACACAATTCCTCCTGTGGAAGTTTAAGTGATATATGAAGGATCAATCACATGTTTTTTTTTTTTTTTTCTTCTTTTTGAGTTTGATTTTCCTTTTTCCTAGTAAAGAATAAAGCAACTGTTAATGGCGCAAAATTAGAATTCCATAAAGAACGAAAAAAGTTTCCGTTAATTTTAGCGTTTCTTATATCACTATTGTAAAGCACTAATATTAAGATATCAAAGTTTTTATTTTAAGCACTTCAAATAAAATTTTTTATAATTTTAGCACTCAAATTACATAATTTGTTCTTTTTTTGTTACTACCATTAAAAACTTTAACTGAAATATGATATGATTTACCTAGAGGTGTACATGGGCCGGGCCCAAAAAATGGGCCTAAAATTTTATCCAAACCCGGCTCATATAAAAATGCTAAAACCCGGGCCAGCCCTTATTAATTTTTTATATTATTTTATATAATTTTTAAATATATAATAAATCAAAAATACTAAAAAAATCAAAATAAATATTTTTCAACAAATTGAAAATAAATTTTAAAAAATATGTAGACTTAAATAACACTAAAATAGATGCAACTTATCAAACAAATGCCTCTAAAATAATAACAAATTAACAAATGTCTTTAAAATAATAACAAAATTAACAATAAAATAAGTTTTATATAATATCTAAACAATAACAACAAAATAATAGAAACATAATAGTAAAATGGTAGCAAAATAAGGAGAAAAACAATAAGAAAATAATATTAAAAAAATAGTTTTTTTTTCTCTAGTGAATTCGGGCAGGGTCGGACCGGGCCCGGGCCAAAAATGCCTTACCCGAACCCGGCCCATTTTTAAATCGGCCTTATTTTTTTGTCCAAGCCCATTTTTCGGGCCTATATTTTTGCCCAAACCCTCCCACATTTCGGGCGGGCCTTCGGGTCGGGCCGCCCGACCCATGTACACCTCTAGATTTACCTATATAAAAATAGAAACAAAATAATAGAAAGGTTAATATATAATGTTAGTCCCTGTACTTGTAAGAATTGGAGATTTGGTCCTATACTTCAAAAAAAGTTAAAAAATCAATTATGTTAAATTTTCAATTTAAAAATCCTAGTTCAATTATTATCATCGTTAGTAGTGATAGTTTCTATTAGAATTTGTTAATTTAACATATTTATTTTCTATCAATCATACGCTACGCCATATGAGAATAATTTAATCAAAATTTTAAGTTAACAAAATTTGACAGAAAACACTTATGATTTTAATAATTGAAATGAGATTTTTTAATTAAAAATTGAACTTAATTTTTAACCTTCTTTAAGTACAAAGACTAAATCTCTAATTTTGTCAAAGTATAAGGACTAATAACAAATTTTAGCCTAATAGAAGACACTAAATTTGGGCCAAATCTCTCAGGCCCACCTTTGCATACTTTTAATTAATTATTAGATTTCGGCAAACTAATTATGGAGGTGAAAAAAAAATTTTAATATCAAAATAATATTTATAAAAGAAAATTTAAGAATTGAACTTACAAGCTACACATAAATAAACTTTCATTAAGTCTCAAATTCAAAATCAATCCATAGATATTTAATTTTTTATTACTTTATTTAAAAAAATCATATAAAAGAACTCCATTGAAGTATGTCTATATTGGATGAAAATCCATTGCCCCTTATTTGTGCCATTGTGTGTGCTGCTCCAATCATGGTTTTACATGTGGATTATATTAATATTTCATTAATTATTAATTATTATAGGTTGTAATTATATTTGTTTTTTTAAAATATTTAACATTACCGATAGACTCTTCTTAACTATAAATAGGAGGGTTGTGTGTTGAAATTCACATCCTACTTCATTGACAATAATGTCTATGCCAATCAAACTAAGATTTAATATGCAAAATTGTTCGAAAAATTGAAGAGTAATTTATGAGGCAAAAAGTTTTTATATTTAATCTGATCTCTTTTGATTACTGTTTAGATAGTTAGGTTTAAATCTCTTTTCATTAAATTTTTAGATTACTGATTTGTAGGCTCCAGATGTTTGTTCATATTTCAAGAAGATGGAGAAGTAAGAGACATATTTGAAATGCATTGATCTTCAATATAAAAGTTTCTTTTGGTATCTTGCTTCCTGTTTTGCTGATGATGCCATTTTAATTGAAGATGGCTGTCATGCAGATTAATGATTCTTGTTGCAAATAAAACCATGAGTTTGTTGGAGCTTCAAATAGGACTGACAAGTCTTCTTGTATGAATACCAGACTCATCTTTTTATGACTATTTTCAATAATATGAGTAGACCTGTTTCTGTTACTTTGGTTCTTTGCTTTTCCTGTCTTTGTTCATCATCTCTAATAACATTTCCCAAGGTTCTTCACAAAAGTGTCCGAGTTTTTCTGTTATCATAGCAGATAACATTTACTACAAGCAAAAAGTAAAACTTTACCTTGACAGGATACCAGCTCTCTCTGCGTAAGCCATCTAACGAAATTGAGTAAATTGTTGAATTTGTAATTTGACCACAACAAAGAGTTGTTGTACATTCGAGAGCCGCTCACCATAAATAGCAGTGTCAGGAAGGAGTCCCTTTTGAGTTATTTCATTAGAGTTTCAAGTACTTCATTTGTCCTATAAATTTTTGTAAAAATCCGTTGTAACTAAATACATTAGGTTTACAACTATCAAATCAAAAAACCTTTCTCACCCCATCCATTTCATTCAACACCTCAATAAGCCATGAGCTCTCCTTTCAACTGTACCTAGAACTCATTGTTGTTTGAGCTCATAAATATCACATATTACAAAATCCTGAAGATGCATAAAACATAGTGGCACAAAATGATGGACAAGTCCAGAGTATTACTCTCAAGAACTCTGTCTACACTGTTGGAAATGTTTGAGAATGAAGCTATCTGCATATAGAGAATAGTCTTCCTTTTTTCTGTTATGCCTTGATGAATTTCAAGTATGAATTAAAAAGTCAATCAGTTCTCCATCTTTTGAACTATGAACAAACATGGTGAGCTTTCAAATGAGCAATACCAAAACAAGTCAATTATTTCTCTATCAAAAGAGATCAGATTACAGAAAAAAAGAAAAATACCAAAACTTGAACATTGTTGGGAACAGGATGATTCTTGATTTTGGATGACGAATCAAACCCAGAAAAAGAAGTTTGAAAATAATTTTTTTGGCGAAAAGAAAGAAATCGCACCATCCTCTTTTGCTCTTCAAATTTGTAGGCAACTTATAATAAAATATTAATATAATCCACATGTCGAATCATGATTGGAGGGGCACACATAGGGGCAGGGGATTTTTATCCAGTTTATATATATATTTTAAAAAAATATATGTATCTGCAAAATTAAATCTCCGTAATCGAATTATGTGTCAAAATTGAACCTTTTAGAACATAAAAGATGGAGGAAATATTAGATGATGCATAAGATTCAATGTCACAAGTTGTTCAACAAAGTAGCATATATCTGAAGCTTTTTACAGGCTTGGAACCCTCCTAATAAAACTATAAGAAACAAAGCCACCAAAGTAAGGATGACAAAAGTTGCATAAATGAAGCGGAGATTGGCAGTCGACGGTGAAAACAAAGATAACAACCATTTTGGTGAGTCCCCAGACTTGGGAGATGTTAGTTTCTCAACTGACATCTCCCCAACACCCCGTTCTAACTCTGTCGATGCTTTTGCAGCCACCACATAGTCTGCTGCTTTAGGCTTCCTCAATTTGATTCTCCGGTTTGCCGTGCCCTGTAAATGGGCTACATGGGCTTCATTCTCTTTCCTTGGCTGCTCACGTCTCCTCTGACCCGCGTCTGAACTGCTCGCAATCCTAGGCGAGATATCTGGTCTAGCTGACAAGGGCGTTTCATCAAGCTTGATTATATCATCTTTCAGTATCTCAGCAAAGTAATCTTCTTCAGCATCGGAATCCTGGAATTTGAAGCAAAAACATATCAGAATCCCAGGGGGTTTCCACAATCAAAAGTACGAAATGGAGTTCATATGCATGAATACTATGTGGTACCAGGATAACTTCTTATGAACAAACCTTCTGAGGTGTAGAAGAGTCTGTTGGTCCGACTTCATTGGAAAGTTTTTGCTCGGATTCGGATGCGGAATCGAATTGCTCAATAGAATGAGAATCGTAACTACTAGTACCCTTCTTCAAAAAGGCTTTGTCCCCTTTGTAAGTGCCAGTCTGGTCAGCACCACCATCTGAGGTAGCACAGTTGCTGTCATGCATAGGTGACAGCTGTGGTGCATTCCGAGGAGCCCGGCTTGATGTGTTATTCAGACGAAACTCACTATTCTTCCTGAGGCGGCAAACAACTAGGGAATCCTACAAATTCACAAAGCAAATGTCACAAATAATTTCAAGATCAATTGATGACTAAATATCTTTCCATCAAAAACCCCATAATAGCAATTGCAATCAACCCAGAACTGCATGCATCATTAACTGCGTAGATATAAGCATATTGCTTGACTACAAATATGAACTTACGACATATTTCTCCCTGATACTAGTGCCAACCATTGTCTTCGAGTTAATTACCCTTTCTTGTTATTAGATTTTCCGACTAGTCTATTCGCACAGTTTCCTATTCGAAACAGCTAGTAAATTTTGCTGTATTCGGGAAGAAAAAATGCTTCAGTAGGATAGGTTCTACAGCTTCTAAAACATATACTAGCAATTTTTGTTTATGCCTTGTAACTATGTTTGTTCATTTAAATCGTCATTTTCTCTTAAGTACTCACATCTATGTCTGACAAATCCAAACATGAGCATAGGGTCTTTCAAAAATATGAAAAGATAGAACAAAAATGCAACATCTTGAGTAAATACCCTTAGATTGGAACCATCATACATCTAACAATTATGAAGATAAATCACCTGGGACTTCCCATTCATGCAATATTCATGCATGATCCATTCTGTTCTTTCCCCTTTTGGTGCACGACCTGTGTGGAACACTAGAGTTCTTTTCGTACCAATCACGTTAGAACCCGACTTGACATTACGTTCTTTCCCTGTGGCTTTCCAGTAACCCTGTTCAGTTGCGCGTCTACTTTGTGAACCGTTTGGATACTTCCTCCCACGAGCACAGAAGAAGAACCACTCGTTATCCGACTTTATGACTGATTTGTCTGGATAGAGAAAAACTACCAGAAATTAGTGACAACAACCTAAGGAAAAAAGAAATCTGGAAATAAAAGAACTCTACCGGAATGTAAACAATTATCTGCAGCATGCAAAAGACAATCCAGATGCTAATTGTGTAATTGCACAACAGAAACACAGCCGGATAGTGGGCATCTTAGATGTCCAAATACGTAACCCAATGAAGACATTTTACCTAAAATTAGGTAATTAAGATACCATTCTCCAGACAAAAGTAGAAAACATCCTACACTTAACAGCTGCTAGCCTTCTTTGCAATTAACCAATCTCTATATCGAAGCGCAAATTAAGGTTCCATTCTTCCTGCTACATCAATTTTATTTGTGTTTTAATCAATTAATGTAAGTAATTTGAGAAATTTCAGTACATCAATCAATCCAAACACTAACGAAGAAAAAAAGTAGACTGTGCATAACTAAAAAGAAACGTTTGAACTTCTCTACATGAAGTAAAACAGGATATGAGAAACAATACAAGTTTAAACAGACTCATACATCATAATATTGGTGAGGCATCAATAAAACTCTCTCAAATTTTACGGCCACACATGATCTAAATTAGATGACAACTTGGGCCACCTTGAATTCTAATTTTGAAAACTGTGATTTTCAACTGCTAGGAAGATAAGGTGATAGCACTCAATTCATTAGGTAAACCTCTCAAAAGTCAAAACACAGGTTTCAACGCCAGGGCTAAATTGTTTCCACACTACTTTCTACCCTATAGGTTTCATTAAACTTATGCAAAGCCATATTTTCTAAAGAACTAAAAACTTAAAAACCAGAAACAGTAGCATTGCTAATTTGGCATCAATGTTCAATTTCCTGTTCATCACTTCCTCTCTCTCTGTCTCTCTTTTGTTTTTACTCTGTTCCTAATTGAAAAGACAAATTAGCTCAACTACAAATTATAGGTTTACACTTTTCCTTGTTTTGCATTATGTTTTAAAAGAAAGAGAAAAGCAGCAAAATGACAAACGCATAAGTTTTTCAGTATCAGCTCAAATCATGTCTGGGTTTCTACAGAAGGAAATAGCTTTAAAAAGCAAAATTAACAGTATTAGAGTACTGCAGTTTTCAAACATCTTCATCAACATACAAGCTTCACCGCAAGGGGCAAAGAAGAGCAGGAATCTGTAAGACTGCAATATGTGTGTGATTCTAAAGTTGTATGAAGTAAGGAAGCAAACCTGGTAAGTCCCAAGGCTCATATCTACAAATTTCAATCTCAGGAATGACCTCAACACACTTCTCATAGCCCTCCAGCTTCTTTGTCAAGTAGTAAGAAATCAATTCAACATCAGTTGGTGAAAATCTAAACCCTGGAAACATTGAAGAAGCTTCTATAGACATCTGGGTTTCTCTTGAAACTCCTTCACCTGCCATCACCCTACCTATACTAACTTATCCTTCTCCTCCGTTTCTTTTTTTGTTCTTTCTTTTTTTACTTCTGTGTTTGGCGTTTACGTTAAAACATTAAATGGAGCAAATTTTTTTTTTTTTTAAAAAGGTCTTGTTTCTTGGACTTGTTCTTGTAAGTCCTGTTGAGTTGAGTGGGACGTTGTTGTTTTTGGGTTTCTTTTGCTTTTTTTTTTTTTTTTTTTTTTTTGCTTTTGGTTTGGATAACTTTCGGCTTTCAATGAAAAATAAAGGGTAAGTTCGGAGAGGTGGTGTGCTGTCTGTGCTTTGCCTTTGCCTTTTTGCTGGGTTTGGAGGGTTTAAGGGTCTGTCTGAGTGTGGTGGGATGGAAGTGAGAGAGATGTCTGATTGTAGCAAATGTGAAACTTGGGGCCGAAGTGAAGGCCACGTTCGACAGTTGGTACGGACGGCGGTCGTCACATGACATCCCACGTGGTTTTGGACTCATTCAATTTCCATTACTTTTTCCGCCTTTATATAATGTTTTTATTTTAAATCTCCATAAAAAAAGTTTAATTTTTACTAAATTTCATTATTTTTAATATAAGAATCATATATTTTTACTAAATATATTGAATTTTTTATATAAAATTTAAAGAAAAGAATAATTACGAATTTTAAATATAAATATAAATATATATAATAATGATAAGAGCAAATAAAGCAGTAAATGAGATTCTTTTTACTGCTCACACAATCCTTAACAATTAAGTAGTAAGTAGTATGATGAAAAGGATTGAATTATTTTTTATATGCCCGAAGTTAAAAGATTCTTCGTAACATAGTGTAACTTAAGAAGTAGATGTTATATCTAAAGTGGAGTCATTTGCAAAACAACAATTAGAAATGGGTGTGTAGGCTGGATATCGGCAGGATCCAAGCCGTCCCCAAAAACAGTTTTGCAGAAATTACTCGCCATTGATTTAGTCAACTGTCACATTTCGGTTCCTAAAACCTGCCTACTTGCCACCCTCGTAAACCGTGGCTTTATTCAATATCAATTTTATTATTAAAATTGAATAACTTAAACTAAAATAATAAAAGAAATTTCAAGATTGATGGTTTTGTCTTAATTTTTATTTTGATTGAAATAAAAAAAGTTGAGGGTCTAGAAATTTTGTGAGTTGTATGGATTAAATTGTAATCTTAATTTTATTTTTTAAAATTTTATATAAATAATATAAACTAGAAATTCATATTACAGGGGTATGCTTGTAAAAGTTACAATTTCTTTTAGAAAAAGTAACAGAAAATTACATTATCTTAAGAATCAAGAGATTCCCTTTGAAGTTTTTTCAAAATTACCAAATTTTTCTCTCAATAAAAAGTCATTTTAGCTATACAATTAATATCCTTATTACTTTCTCTAGAAACATATTGTGAAAATCAATTTCCAACCTTCTTCAACATCTAATAAATCTACTTGATCAATACAGATATTGAGAATGTCATGGAACAGTCTTCAATAGCCTTCATTACTTCCATGCTATCGGTCTAAATTAAAATTTTCTCAAAATTCCTACCCAGCATAATATTCTAACCACCCAAAGCTCACTATCGTTCAGCATAAAAAACTGAGCACTTTCCCAAGCACCAATTATATCCTAAAATCCACTCTTGATCATGCAAGACTCCTCATAAAGCAGTATTATCAAAATCCACCTTAATAGCACCGTCAATATTTAACCAAACCTAATTATTCATCCGAAGGATTACAATTCTAACCCGTTGCCACTTGATTGATCCTTCCTTATAAAGGAAACATATTGTTTAACCCAACTAAACGAAACTTTGACAACCTCGCTCGCACTCCATTGCTTACCCTGAAAAACAAAGGAATTATTGTTCTTCCAAATGCGCCACGCAATAAAGTCGAAAAGACTAGGCCACTCCACATCACTCAACACCAAACTATGTTGATTCTGTAGACTAGTTTTGAGCCATTTGTTTAAGCTACTATAAATAAACCAATCTTTTCTCTCCAATGGAATCATCTGTCCCCAAACTTTCTTTACCACAAAACAATCTTTGATAGCGTGTAAAATGTCTTTTGAATCATGTCCATATAATGCACAACAACAATCAAATCCCTATCCCATGCCTCACATGTTCCATTTATGTGAATAACTTTTGTTTAAAATCATAAATTTAAACATAAGTATGTGTTTAAAAATAACATACAATAAACAATGAAGCCTATGGTTTAAAACTAATTAATCGTTGTCGAAACCATTTTTTTGTTTGGAAAAACGGGCCGACTTTAAAAAGATGGAGTCGCCACCAATCTTTTTTTTTAAAAGTGTGATTGGGTCACTTTAGAAAATATTTTGGTCTACGAATTTTAAGAAAACGGGCTCGGGAGTCGGTTACGCACGAGGAAGGATTAGCACCCTCGCAACGTCCAAAATTGGTACTGTATTGATTGATTAATGTCCTTAATATTGAAAATTAGAAAATATTTTAAAATATGGAAAAAAATGTTTTCATGACTCGCATTGGATATCGAAACTCTCTTGTCCCGAAAAGTTGAAATACCACATCCAGCACGATAGGACACGATGCTTCAAACCCTCGATACCAAGATCATTTCATGATTTCCAAAATACATGTATTGCAATTTGAAAAGGGTATTTCACTATTTGGCTAAACTAAAAACCGAAACCCAGCACGATTGGGTACGATTCCTTGGATTTCCAATCATGAAATATTGCCTTTATTTAAGAAATACGACAAAAAAATCTGTGAAGGATATCTAGTTGTTTAGATGAACAGAAAATCGAAACCCAGCACGATTGGGCACGAATTTCTCGAACTTCCAAACACGAAACATTGCCTTATTTTCAAAAAATACGATTGAAATCTTTAAAGGATATTTAGTGATCTAGACGAACGAAAAAATCGAAGCCCAACACGATTGAGCACGATTTCCCAAACTTCCAAACATACAAAACTACCTTTGTGAAACATTTTTTTTTTAAGTTTTTGAAAGAAACCAAAAATAAATACGTGGAAATGTAGACACGATTAGTAGCAAATAACAATAATGCACCCAAAAAGGGGGAAATAAATAATAATAATACTGCTAATGTAATATAACACTAATAATAAATAAATATTAATGAATATAAAAGTCATGGTGATAATATTAACCTTAATAAAGAATAATAGTAAAAGAATAAATGTATACTGATAGTAATAAAATAATAGATATAAAAATATATATATATAAATAAACAATTAAAGCAAACCATGATATATGTGATAATAGATATAATAGTATGTAAAAGAAATAAAAATAATAAAGAAAGATATTAGTAATAAAGTAATATAATGATAAATAATAATAAGTATAGTATAGCAATAATAGTACTAGATAAAAAGAATAATAATAATAATAATCCAAAATAACATAATAAGAAAACAATAAAATAATAGTACTAATAAAATAGTAGAAGTAAAAGAAAATAAAACATTTGATAATAATAAAAAAATAAAAATAAAAGAATATATATATAATAGTAAATATAATAGAAATATAATAGTAATATATAATATAGTAGTGATAATAAAAATAATGATATAATAGTATATAATAAAATATAAAATAATAAAAGTAATAAATAAAAATGTTAGTAATACAATAGTATAACAATAGATATGATAATACCAAGTATAGTACATAAAAATAACGGTATATTAATAATAAAATAAAAATAGTATTAATAAGAATGAGAATAATAAATATAATTATTAATAATATATAAAATAGGGATAATAAAATATTCAAAAATGATTACTTTAAAGGGTGAAATAGTAAAATAATTGGAAAGGGATCAACTTAGATCAAAACAAAAAATTTGGGCCAAATTTAAAAACAAATGAAGGCAAAAGGGCTAAATCATAAGGCGCGCGCAACATAGAGGGGCCTGAAACGCAATTACTCCAGGTTCCCAAACACTGCACCTGAACACGGACTAAATTGTAATGAGGGCCCAAATTCGGGACCGAATTTAAAAGTAAAAAAAAAGGAATGGGATGTGATTAGAACAATGGTGCAAACGAGGGGACCGAAGACCCAATTTTTCCATTAAAGGTGAGAATGCACAAATCCACCTGCATAAGTAAGTGGTCACGTGGGGCCTTTCCCCTCCCTTTAATGGCACCGTTTTTTATAAGGGTTAAAACCTTTTCTTTTGCAGCAATTGCCTTTAGAAAGAAACAAAGTTCTTTCATTTCCTTTCAAAAACGAAACAAACAGAGAACTTTCTCTGTTCTCTCTGCAGGTTTTCCCCAGCTGACTTTCGGTCTTCCCACACGCGGTGGCTGGTATTTTAAAACAAGGTATGTTTTTTCACAACAAAAATCTGATCTTTGTATATTATATTATGTAGTTTAAAAGGGAAAAAAAACAATAACCAAAGTAAAATAACAAGATGGTCGTTCCAAAATGAAGAAAAAAGAAAAACAAATAATAAAAACCTTTCTCTTCGATATTGATCTCTGTTTCTTTGCAAAAGTAGGCTCTATTGTCTTTTTTCTTGTGTGAATCGTGTAAAAAAAAAGTCCCTTTTACAATAATATTCTTGGCTTTTTATAGCCTTTTCCCGAAGCTCCCTCAAAGACTAGAACTCTAGTTATTTGTTGCTACTGCTTTTCCTTTTCTTTCGCAGGTACAACGACGTGGAGGCGCCAAACACGGAGCTATTTGGAGACGTGTGGCTTGGGGTTGTTGCGCACGACGTGGAGAGGGCTGCTGGGGCATGCAGCGCTGACTGCTAGGGTTTCCTAACCCTGTTCCGATTGTATTTTGGGCCGAAATTTGGGCTTCATTTAACTTTGGGCCTCGGGGTTTATTAATTTCTGATTTTGGGTTTTTTAATTTGGTTAACAGTATTGGGCCCTGGTAATAATTGGGGTCTACAGCTACCCCTCTTTGCTCGTTGTCGTGTAACGGGAACGAAGCAAAGACTTTAAGAGGACCAATTTTGCCCGATCTTGCTGAGTCTCGGTGCTTCTTGATGCCTTCTTTTTTCGGGTAACCTCGTTTTAACCCACTGCACCCTCATGGGTATAGGAATTTTGTTTCGATCTACTCCATTCCTGCTCAGTGGAGATAAGATCTGCTACATTCGATCTGCTCTACTCCTGCTCAGTAGAGATAAGATCTGTTTTTCCGATCTGCCCTACTCCTGCTCAGTAGAGATAAGATCTGTTGTCTTCGATCTGCTCCACTCCTGCTCAGTGGAGATAAGATCTGTATCTTCAACCTGTTCCACTCCTGCTCAGTGGAGATAAAGCTTCAGTCTTCCGATCTGCTCTACTCCTGCTCAGTAGAGATAAGATATGTAGTTTTCGATCTGCTCCACTCCTGCTCAGTGGAGATAAGGCTATAATCTTCCGATCTGCTCTACTCCTGCTCAGTAGAGATAAGATCTGTAATATTCGATCTGCTCCACTCCTGCTCAGTGGAGATAAGATCTGCTATCCTTAGCCTGCTCCACTCATGCTCAGTGGAGATAAGGCTATAATCTTCGATCTGCTCCACTCCTGCTCAGTGGAGATAAGATCTGCTGCTTTCGATCTGCTCTACTCATGCTCAATAGAGATAAGATCTGCTATTTTTAACCTGCTCCACTCCTGCTCAGTGAAGATAAGGCTATAATCTTCGATCTGCTCCACTTCTGCTCAGTGGAGATAAGATCTACTGCTTTCGATCTGCTCTACTCCTGCTCAGTAGAGATAAGATCTGCTATTTTTAACTTGCTCCACTCCTGCTCAGTGAAGATAAGGCTATAATCTTCGATCTGCTCCACTCCTGCTCAGTGGAGATAAGATCTGCTGCTTTCGATCTGCTCTACTCCTGCTCAGTAGAGATAAGATCTATTCTTTCAGCCTGCTCCACTCCTACTCAGTGAAGATAAGGCTAGAATCTTCGATCTGCTCCACTCCTGCTCAGTGGAGATAAGATCTGCTGCTTTCGATCTGTTCTACTCCTGCTCAGTAGAGATAAGATCTATACTTTCAGCCTGCTCCACTCCTGCTCAGTAAAGATAAGGCTAGTGGTTTAAATCTACTCCATTGTCGATACATGGAGATAAGATTCGCCATTTTTGATCTGCCCCACTCCTGCTCAGTGGGGATAAGATCTGTAATTTTCGATCCGCTCCACTCCTGCTCAGTGGAGATAAGATCTGCTATGATCTGCTACACTCCTGCTCAGTGAAGATAAGATCTGCCTCTTCGATCTGCTCCACTCCTGCTCAATGGAGATAAGATCTGCTATTTTCAGCCTGTTACCCTACTGCTTAGGGGGTTAAAGCTTACTGTATTTGATCTGCTCTACTCCCGCTCAGGAGAAATAAGATCTACATTCTTCTGTAACTCCCATCAATTTTGCTACATTGTCCTTTGGGGAACCTATCTGTAGAATTGATTTTATGGGGTCTATGCTTATGTCAAATAATTAGGATGTTATGAAAAATACTCCTAACTATATGTATTATGAATGTTATAAATGGATGCAAAATGTCATGAGAATAATCCATCTTTAACTCTTGGGCTATCATTGCTTGCTGTTTATTAAGGTGCTCCTTGATGTGTGCTCAACTGATACTTCTAATGAGAATCTGAAGATGTTGTCACTGCTTAGACCCTTATCTCAAGTGCTCTGAACCCTTTAAGCCTGGTTAGTTCTAAATAACTGTCCAATTTCAGATTCTTGTATTATTTAGAGACTTTCAGAGTAATACTTAAAACTTCCTTTGTGAAAGCATTATTAGTTCAGTAATCATTACTTCAATATGAAATGCTTGGAAAAATATTGTAGAGATGAATGAAACTGAAATTTATTCGGGACAAAACCCGTGAAGAATGAATTGAATAAAGGCAGTAAATTTTGCTAAGGTACAAAATGAGTAAGAGTGGAATTGATGCCCCAGATATCATAGCCCGAGCTTCTCTGTACGTACTTCTTGAAGACCATTCTGAGCTCAACATGTGTCTAGGAGAATCGTGATACTCTGTCGATGCCCCAAAACGCAACATACCTCCTCACTGTTAATTCCGACACAGCGAAACCACTGTATGCCCCATCACGAGTTGATCATAATTTGAGCCGCCCTTTTCGGGTTTTCGACCCAAAGCCCCTTTGGTCTCAAAGCGCCCTTTACGGGTTTTCGCCTTGGCCTCTCCCCTTTTTTTTTTGAACTCAAGACGCCCTTTGCGGGTTTTCGCCTTGGCCCATTTTCATGCGAAGTACTTCTTGACTGAGTCTGCATTAATTGGATTTGGCAGACTTTTGCCGTCCATCTCGGCTAGTATCAAATCTCCTCCAGAAAAAGCCTTCTTTACAACATAAGGTCCTTCCCAATTAGGCATCCACTTTCCCCTGAAGTCCTTTTGCATAGGGAGGATCTGTTTCAACACCAAGTCTCCTTCATGGAATACTCTGGGGCAGACTTTCTTATTGTAAGCCCGCATCATCCGCCTCTGGTACAATTGACCATGGCGAATGGCTCTTAGCCTCTTTTTCTCAATTAGATTCAGTTGATCATATCGAGATTGAACCCATTCAGCTTCGTCCAACTTCAGCTCTGACAAAACCTGGAGTAAAGGGATTTCAACTTCAATAGGCAAAACTGCCTCTATCCCATAAACCAACGAGAAAGGAGTTGCCTCGGTAGAGGTTCTAACCGATGTTTGATAGGCGCAGAGGGGAAACGGTAACTTTTCATGCCAATCCTTATAAGTCTCAGCCATTTTCCCCACAATTTTCTTGATATTTTTATTAGCCGCCTCAACTGTTCCATTCATTTTCGGGCGATATGGCGACGAGATATGGTGCTTAACGTTGAACTACCTGCAGACTTCCGCTATAGCGCTGTTTTTCAAGTTTAGTGCATTGTCGGACACGATCCTTTCTGGCATACCGTAGCAACATATGATCTCTTTCTTCAAAAACTTGCTAACTGCTGTTTTCGTGACATTGGCATATAAAGCTGCCTCTACCCATTTGGTGAAGTAATTAATGACCACGAAGATGAATCAATGTCCATTAGAAGCCTTCAGTGAGATTGGTCCAATGACGTCCATGCCCCACATTGAGAAAGGCCACGGGGAAGTCATAACATGAAGAGGTGAATGAGGCACACGTATCTTATCTCCATAAATCTGGCACTTGTGGCACTTCTTGGCATAACAGATACAGTCTCCTTCCATCGTGGACCAGTAATACACGAATCTCATGATTTGTCTGGCCATTGTAAACCCATTGACATGTGTTCCACAAACACCCTCATGAACTTCTTCCAGGATTTTCCTAGCTTCAACCGCATCGACACATCTTAGCAGCACCTGATCTTTCCTCTTTTTATACAAGATCTCTCCATCTAAGACATAGTCATTGGCCAGTCTTCTCAATATTCTCCTGTCATTTTCTGTTGCTTGATCAGGATATTTACGGCTCTTCACATACCGCAGAATATCATGATACCAAGGATGATCATCTCTCTCCTCTTCTTCGTCAATATTGCAGCAGTGAGTCGGAGTCTCATAAATACTCATTTGGATGGGCTTCATACCCTCCTGCTCGTTTACTCTAATTATAGAAGCTAGGGTGGCCAAGGCGTCAGCCATCTGGTTTTCATCACGCAGGAGGTAAAAGAATGTGATATAATCAAACTTCTCAATTAGTTCCAAAACTAACTTTCGGTAGCTGATCAATTTGGGATCTCTTGTTTCCCACTCCCCTTTTAGCTGATAGCGCGGAATCTCCATATACTTCTAGCAACTTGACTTTGCGGTCTATGGCTGCTCGAATTCCCATGATGCATGCTTCGTATTCTGCTATATTATTCGTGCAGTCAAAATCCAACTTGCAAGTGAATGGATAATGGTCTCCATTCGGGGATATCAGGATTGCTCCAACTCCATTACCAACGGCATTTGATGCCCCAGCAAAATTCAACTTCCAGGGACGATCTTCTAAGATATCTTCTTCAATTGTCGCTACAAACATCAGATCCTCATTGGGAAAATCAAAATTCAGGGGTTTGTAGTCGTCTAGTGCCCTGCTGGCTAGAAAATCAGCTATTGCACTCCCCTTTACAGCCTTCTGGTTCACGTAGACTATGTCAAACTCGGAGAGCAAAATTTGCCATCGGGCCATTCTTCCATTCAAAGCGGTCGACTCCATCATGTACTTGAGAGGGTCCAATTTCGAAATTAACCAGGTCGTGTGGTACAACATGTACTGCCTCAACCTCCGAGTTGTCCAGATCAATGCACAACACAATTTCTCAATTGTCGAGTATCTCATTTCACACTCGGTGAATTTCTTGCTGAGGTAGTATATCACCCTCTCTTTCTTCCCTGTCTCGTCGTGTTGGCCTAGCACACATCCCATTGAATTATCGAATACCATCAGATATAGAATCAATGGTCTGTCAGGACTGGGCGGCATTAGCACTGGAGTATTAGACAAGTACTGTTTAATCTTGTCAAATGCCTTTTGGCATTCATCATCCCAAATGCCTGGATTGTGTTTCTTAAGAAGACGAAATATGGGATCACATTTCTCAGTCAATTGCGAGATGAACCGAGCGATGTAATATAGTCTTCCTAGAAAGCCTCGGACTTCCTTTTGAGTGCGCGGCGGAGGCAACTTTTGCACAACCTTCACTTTATCCGGATCTACTTCGATCCTTCTTTCACTGACCACGAAACCAAGTAGCTTCCCTGATCGAGCCCCAAAAGTACACTTGGCTGAATTGAGTTTCAGCTGAAATTTCCTCAACCTCAAGAATAGTTTCCTCAAAACTTGCACACGCTCCCCTTCCGTTCGAGACTTTACGATCATATCGTCGACATAGACCTCAATCTCCTTGTGCATCATGTCGTGAAACAAGGTTACCATAGCCCTTTGATATGTTGCCCCTACATTATTTAACCCAAATGGCATCACTTGGTAACAAAAAGTTCCCCATAAGGTTATGAAAGTAGTCTTTACCATGTCCTCAGGATGCATCTTTATTTGATTGTATCCTGAGAAACCATCCATGAATGAGAAGAATGAAAAACCCACCGTGTTATCCACCAAAGTGTCAATGTGAGGCAGTGGGAAGTTGTCTTTTGGGCTGGCCTTGTTTAGGTCTCTGTAGTCGATGCACATTCGTACTTTCCCATCTTTCTTAGGAACGGGGACAACGTTGGCTACCCATTCTGAGTAATTCACAACTCATAAGGACCCAGCGTCAAACTGCTTCTTGAGCTCCTTTCTGATTTTCACCGCAACATCGGGTCTCATCCTTCGGAGCTTCTGTTGGACTGGCTTGCAATCTTCCTTTATGGGGATACAGTGTACTGCAATATCAATGCTCAACCCAGGCATGTCTTGATATGACCACGCGAAGACATCTTTGAACTCTAAGAGAAGTCTAATGAGGTCCTACCTTGTTTCCTTGGTGATGAGGGTTCCAATTTTCACCTATTTCCCTTCCTCCAGAGTCACATTCTCAATTGTCTCTTTGTGAGGCAGAATTAGCTTTTCTTCCTGCTCTACCATCCTTAACAAATCTGGAGATATAATACAATCTCCGTCATCTGTAAAGTCCTGAGGTTCTTCTAGGTACATGTCTTGCTCATCAGGAAATTCTGGGTCTGTAACAGTGTTGTTCATGTCATTGATATCTGGGGACCTATGATAGGTATGAAAGAATATTCAATGAAAATGTATTTAAGAATGACTTATTCATGCGTTATGATTATGAATGTAATAGAACAGAAGTAGAAGAATAATTGCACGGTATGGAAGAAAAAATGCACTTTTTATTGAAAATAACGATGCGTGAACATGCCTATTTCACAAAAGATTCTTATTGTTCCTAGGCTTGAAACAACAAGTGTGTTTTAAACATTACTCTGTTTTAGTTCTAAAAACTACAAGAATTTCTTCCGCAGTCCAGTTGTCCAAAACACTTCCAGGCTCGTAAGGGCGAATACCCGCCAAGTTTCTTCTCCTCGAACTTCCTTCAAACACAGCATTGATGTTCAAAGTTCTCATCATGTCTTCAGCCGTTTCTCTATTCACAATCTCTAACCCTGAATGAATAATTCCTCCAGACACGAATGTATTAGATATATGGGGAAAAGTCATCGAACCCTATTTGATCTCAGCACCATTCAATCGTGCCCTTCGTCTCTCGCGTTTCCTTTCCAGCTCCTCCTTTCTCTGTCTGGTATCTGGCCTATACCCCAGACCAAAGCGATCATGTTTGTCAACCAATCCTGGCACTCTAACCAGGCCCTGAAGGTATTTTCCGGGTCCCCTTTCAGGCAATACTCCTTTTCCTACTGTCAGCTGTAGGCCCATCCTTGTGGCTTCAGAGATTTTTGGCACCGGGACCTTGCCACATTCATTGATGAAAGTCGCATTTATAAAATCTAATGACCTGAAGGAGCACTCTATAGCCTCCGCATCATTCTCTATGTACGGTGCATTACTAGTAACAGACGCGATGATATCCTCCTCTACGTTTATGGTTATCAACCGACCCTCTGTCACCAACTTCAACTTTTGGTGCAATGTCGATGGTACAACACCCGCTGAGTGGATCCACGGCCTCCCCAATAAGCAATTATAAGAAGGCTTGATGTCCATCACGAGGAAATATACCTCGTACATGTTTGGCCCAATTAGGAGAGGTATCTCAATCCTTCCCATTACTTTCCTTTCAGTGCCGTCAAATGCTCTCACTATATTCTGGCATGATTTCATATGAGAGCTATCTACAGGCAACCTATTCAGTGTAGATAAGGGCAAAACATTCAGTGCCGACCCGTTATCGATTAATACCCCCGGTAGTGTGTACCCTTTACATCGGGTAGTGATGTGCAAAGCCTTGGTGGATCCCATACCTCCTGGTGGAATTTCATCATCACTGAAAGAGATGAAATTGTCTGCGCTTATATTACCAACAAGGCGGTCCAACTTGCTTACTGAAATGTCATCAGCAACATAAATCTGGTTCAATGCTTTCATCAGCGCACTACGGTGTCCTTCTGAGTTTAAAAGCAAGGCTATCACTGATATGCGTGCTGGCTGCTTGTGTAACTGTTCCACAATACTGTACTCACTGTGCTTCAGGAACTTCAAAAACTCACCGGCCTCATTCTCTGTTACTGGTTCATTAACCAGTGGCCCTGTCTTCTCGTCTCCTTATTTCATCATAGAGGACTTAGCTTCTGGGTTGAGTGTGCTGGCAGAACTCACTTTCTCGGAAACTGTCACAGTGCAATTGTAGTTCCACGGTACCCTCTTGTCATCTTTATAAGGAGAAGTCACGGTTTTTTAATTTCGACCTTCGGCGCTATTTTCACTCCGGCCTCGTCGACCTTTGGCCGTGTGATAATCACTATTGGGTGATTGACTTTAGGGATCCTTTCTACAGACCCTCCCTCTGTGGAACATACGTCCTCTCCTTCCACCAAGTCAAAGAACTCCAGCTCTTTATTATCCATTAGCCCCTGTACTAGGGCTCTGAATTCGTTACATTGCTGAATTTCATGGCCTTGTCATGAAACTCACAATAGTTCCTTGAATCTGGAGATCTGTTCACATTCTCTTGCAGAACTAACCCCATTTTCTGCATTGCTTTCCAAACTTCTCTCAATGGGGTTCTAATCTCAGCAACTTCCTGCTTGGTTCTCCTTCCCCTGTCTTCAACTATCGCATTTACCCCTTTATCCGTATGATTGGGTAACGAATTTCCTCCCCCGGGAGCGTCATTAAAGTCTATCACCCCCGCCTTGATAAGTCTATCGACTAGTCTTTTGAACGAAGTACAGTTCTCTATTGAGTGACCTATCACATTCGCATGGTACTCACACTGAGCGTTTGTGTCATACCACTTAGGATATGGAGGTTGCAGCGGCTTCAAGTAAAACGGGGATACGACGTGCGCGTCGAATAAAGTTTTATACAACTCCTTATACGTCACAGGTATAGGCGTAAACTGAAACTTCTCGGTCTTCTGCCTCATGCTGGGCTCTTGTCTTGATGGGGCCTGCTGGCCCGCAGTCACCGCTTTTGGTTGATTAATAGTAATGGGTTTGGGATAACCCGAGCTTACATTACCCACTTCATTCTCCCTTTTCTTTGGAGCCGATCTTTTCATGCCCTCTCCAGCTTCTATTTTCCCCCACCTTATTGCGTTCTATATCATTTCGCCAGACATCACTATGTCTGTGAAACTCTTGGTCGCACTCCCCAACATGTGATTGATGAAAGGGGCTTTCAGGGTATGAATGAAGAGCATGGTCATTTCTTTTTCTAGTAGCTGTGGCTGGACTTGCGTAGCGACCTCCCTCCACCTTTGGGCGTATTTCCTAAAACTCTCACCTGACTTCTTCTCCATGTTTTGCAACGTGATCCTGTCAGGTGCTATATCAGTTACATGGCCGTAATGTTTCATGAAGGCCTGTGCCAAATCCTTCCATGATTTGATTTGAGTACAACTGAGCTGATTGTACCACTTTGCTGGAGCTCCAGTCAGACTATCCTGGAAATAGTGGATCAACAACTGGTCGTTGTTGACATATCCCGTCATTCTCTGACAGAACATGGTAATATGGGCCTCAGGACAACTGGTCCCCTTGTACTTTTCAAATTCCGGCATCTTGAACTTCGGAGGAAGTACCAGATTTAGGATTAGACTCAGCTTCCTAGCATCCACCTCGCATTGGTAATCAGCATTTTCCAATGCTTTAAACTTCTCCTCCAGCCATTTGCAGCGATCCTCAAACTCCGTTGGGAACTCCGCCTTCGCTTTCTCTCCCTCTACTACATCGTTGAAATCAGGGACCATAATCTTTGGCAAATTGTCTCCAGGGTTAGAGCTCGAGCCTGTCGGGAAGTTTGCCGGTGCCGAGGCACCAATTTGATACTGAGGTCTGATATTAACAGACACTCTCGGAGGTTGTGCTTGAGAATTTACCGGGGCTAGGCCTGGCGGATAAGCAGAATTTTCATTTTCATCCCCGACATCGACCATAGGGCCTTTTCCTTTATCCTGCGCTCCAGTCAACAACAGCATTAACTAGCTCATCATACTTATCTGGGATTCCAGCATTTGATCCCTCACGTCTTGTTGGATTTTGGCCAACTGCTCTTGCATCTGAGTTTGCAACTGGTCTTGCATCTCTTTCTGCATCTGCTCCAACCTTTCCAACCTTTGATCCATGATTTTTGTTTTCCTTCGTGTGTAGTAGTGGTTTTCCAGGATAACTAAAATATGATATTTAGTTAATAGGGCTCTTTTGTGATATTTTAATGCTCATGATGCGATGCAATGCCAATGCATGAAATACAATGTAAATGAATGAATGCAAAAAGGCGTCAATTCTTGTTCAATTTCTTCTAGAAAGCTTATTTAAAAAATAAAATCCTTTACATAAAACAGAGTCACATATACGACCTAGCCCTTATGCCTAAAGTTTTAACTTTCTTAAGAAGTAAGGCTAACT
The DNA here is from genome assembly GCA_005393395.2 of Gossypium australe. Classification (NCBI taxonomy): domain Eukaryota; kingdom Viridiplantae; phylum Streptophyta; class Magnoliopsida; order Malvales; family Malvaceae; genus Gossypium; species Gossypium australe. Next base: position 10,783,790 of record CM016626.1, read on the forward strand.
CTCGGCCCCTGTCTGACTCTGACTCATATACTACACTTAACACATAAGCCTGAACAGCTAAGGTTTGTAAATGTTCAGCCACTTCTCGTATCTGAATCACGACCTCACCCATAAGATAGTCTCTTTCTCTAACTTGGTTCTGAGAACGTTGAAGTTGTTCTTCTCGTTGCTCGTTGTTTGTCTCCAATAGTTGGATCCGAAGCTCACTATTTTGCAGTGCCGTTTCAAGCGTTACCACCTTTCCTTTCAACTCTTCAATCTGATTTAGGCTTGATTCCAATTTCACTGTAGAGCTACGAGACTTCGACACAATGCCCTTTCTAGTTCTGCTACTCGAGCTCTTAACATCTCATTCTCGCTTTGGCTCTCACCCACAGTCCTTCTCAGAGTATCCTTTTGAGCCTGAGCCTCATGGAACCTCTGCTTCCACTGATCAACCTTGGCCTTCTCCTCCTGAACTTCTTGACGCCATTATTCCGAGGTTTTACACAGCCCAGCAGTCCTCATCGATAGATGCAACTTTTTGTAATCGGTCTTCAAGCTATCCAAATCTTCTTCGGCCTTCCTTTTTCCTTTCCTCAGCTTCTCAGCCTCTGATTTCTGGATATCAATATCTAACCTCAAATTCGTTTTTTCCTCTTCCAGATGTTCTATCTTTTTCCCTAACTCTGAATTTTTACTTTCAAAGTCCTGCAGCATCCTGTGTCGGCCCGGGGATATTATCATTTGCTTTCCTACTCCGCCATGTATTATATTCGAGGGTTGCCATTGGACCCATAGCAACTTCTCGAACTCTTTTCTTATAATTATTCCCACTATACGAGAATTCAAACTGAGCTAGCCCATGCGTTACCGGTATAAACTGTCTCGATTGGTATTGCCTTAGCACGAGCAAAGGAGCATACCCAACGGCTCCCCAGATCCCTAACAGAGGAACCCAATCATAACTCCCACACCGGTAGAGAATTTTATCGGGAACGAACCAAGGAGCTCTCTATTCTACATCTTTTTCCTGAAGATTCTGAAGAAGCGCGATCCAGTTCTCTTCTGATATGTCATCTCTCCTGGGCGCGGCTGCCAACTCCTTTAATGGGGAGTACTTCGCAAAAAAAAACCCGACAAGAAGCTCTATCTACTTTCCAGAAATGGCTATGGAACCACCTTAACAACAGTTGTGCGCATCCCATGAATCTTCCCTCACCTGCTCTCCGGCACGAGTTCAAAGATCTAAACGTTTCGGCAATAATCGCTGGTACCGGCGTAATCCCTTTGTCAAGACGATCGAAGAAGTGAATAACTGCTTCATCTGCATGTCTCAAAGCCTTGGGAAAAATTACCAAGCCATAGATACTTAAGGCGAAAATGTCAACTTTCCTCTTAACATCTGGGTGTGCCACCATCAGGCCCCTTAAGCTTACCCAAGGAATGCATTTCCCTTCATCCTTCTGCTGAATTCGTGCCATGACCCACTGTTCGCTCATTCCAGTGATACTCATCAGCTTCTTTACAAAAGTCGGTGCATTAGCGGCCCTGAAGTAAATCTTGTCGACCCGAGCCCTTTGACTGCGAAGTAAAGCCGTATATTCTTCCACGGTAGGCACCAAGCCCACTTCCCCAAACGTGAAACAACTATAAGCGGGATTCCAATATTGAGTCATAGCTCGAAACAAGTGCCTGTCCACTCTGATGTCGAGTAGGTAGGGTAGATCACCATAATTAAGGTAGAAAAGCTACTTAGTTGCTTCATCCCAACAGGCCCATATATCCCTTAATTCTTGGAGCTCATTCTGTGTCGTACTGATACGAGTGAAGTCCCCTAATTCTGATGTATACCCTTCGGTTAGACTATCCCGCTTCTCAAGCTGTGTCTTCTCTGACCATATACGCACGGCCGCATTATCCTCTACTTTATCAAGGAATCCGTTCTCCATAACAAGCCTTCTAACTTAGTAACTAAAACAGGAATCGACGCCTTTTAAATATGAAATGACATGCAAACATGACCAAAATAAAACCAGTTAGTATCGCATAAAAGTAACCAAAGCTAGTAAAAAATGTCAAACCACTACATAGGTAGCAACTAAGGTTTGCATGGCTCTACCTAGGGTGGGCTCTTAAGGTTCACTATATGTGGTTTAGTTCTAAAGAAAGGGTACCTGAACCAGCAGATTCCTCAATCCTCACCCATTATAGGCTCATACGGATCGAGTTCAGTTCAGGGGAATACATTTCCCTATGGCCATGCAGAGGTGAAAACCTCACGGAACCATAGGTACGGATGTATTCCGGAAGCAGTCCCCTAGCCCATGTGGAGGTGAAAACCTCACGAAGGCATAGCTTCTCGCTCCCACTTAAGGGTATGTCCACAACGGTCATGCAATATGAATGCAAAAATATTCTATGTGTCTTAAACCAAAGCAGATATATGACGCGACACAGACTCATGCACATGGAAAAACGAAATCAAAGAATTTTATTTTCGATAAAAAGGACATTAATCAACCAATTTTACGGCTTGACTCTCTTATTGGTCCCCAGTGGAGTCGCCAAGCTGTCGAAACCATTTTTTTGTTTGGAAAAACGGGCCGACTTTAAAAAGATGGAGTCACAACCAATTTTTTTTTTTTAAAGTGTGATTGGGTCACTTTAGAAAATATTTTGGTCTACGAATTTTAAGAAAACGGGCTCGGGAGTCGGTTACGCACGAGGAAGGATTAGCACCCTCGCAACGCCCAAAATTGGTACCGTATTGATTGATTAATGTCCTTAATATCGAAAATTAGAAAATATTTTAAAATATGGAAAAAAATGTTTTCATGACTCGCATTGGATATTGAAACTCTCTTGTCCCGAAAAGTTGAAATACCACATCCAGCACGATAGGACACGATGTTTCAAACCCTCGATACCAAGATCATTTCATGATTTCCAAAATACATGTATTGCAATTTGAAAAGGGTATTTCACTATTTGGCTAAACTAAAAACCGAAACCCAGCACGATTGGGTACGATTCCTTGGATTTCCAATCATGAAATATTGCCTTTATTTAAGAAATACGATAAAAAAATCTGTGAAGGATATCTAGTTGTTTAGATGAACAAAAAATCGAAACCCAGCACGATTGGGCATGAATTTCTCGAACTTCCAAACACGAAACATTGCCTTATTTTCAAAAAATACGATTGAAATCTTTAAATGATATTTAGTGATCTAGACGAACGAAAAAATGGAAGCCCAGCACGATTGAGCACGATTTCCCGAACTTCCAAACACACAAAACTACCTTTGTGAAACAATTTTTTTTTAAAGTTTTTGAAAGAAACCAAAAATAAATACGTGGAAATGTAGACACGATTAATAGGAAATAACAATAATGCACCCAAAAAGGGGGAAATAAATAATAATAATACTGCTAATGTAATATAACACTAATAATAAATAAATATTAATGAATATAAAAGTCATGGTGATAATATTAACCTTAATAAAGAATAATAGTAAAAGAATAAAGGTATACTGATAGTAATAAAACATTAGATATAAAAATATATATATATAAATAAACAATTAAAGCAAACCATGATATATGTGATAATAGATATAATAGTATGTAAAAGAAAAAAAATAATAAAGAAAGATATTAGTAATAAAGTAATATAATGATAAATAATAATAAGTATAGTATAGCAATAATAGTACTAGATAAAAAGAATAATAATAATAATAATCCAAAATAAACATAATAAGAAAACAATAAAATAATTGTACTAATAAAATAGTAGAAGTAAAAGAAAATAAAACATTTGATAATAATAAAAAAAAAAAAAAAGAATATATATAATAGTAAATATAATAGAAATATAATAGTAATATATAATATAGTAGTGATAATAAAAATAATGATATAATAGTATATAATAAAATATAAAATAATAAAAGTAATAAATAAAAAATGTTAGTAATACAATAGTATAACAATAGATATGATAATACAAGTATAGTACATAAAAATAACGGTATATTAATAATAAAATAAAAATAGTATTAATAAGAATGAGAATAATAAATATAATTATTAATAATATATAAAATAGGGATAATAAAATATTTAAAAATGATTACTTTAAAGGGTGAAATAGTAAAATAATTGGAAAGGGATCAACTTAGATCAAAACAAAAAATTTGGGCCAAATTTAAAAACAAATGAAGGCAAAAGGGCTAAATCATAAGGCGCGCGCAACATAGAGGGGCCTGAAACGCAATTACTCCAGGTTCCCAAACACTGCACCTGAACACGGACTAAATTGTAATGATGGCCCAAATTTGGGACCGAATTTAAAAGTAAAAAAAAAAGGAATGGGATGTGATTAAAACAATGGCGCAAACAGGGGGACCAAAGACCCAATTTTCCCGTTAAAGGTGAGAATACACAAATCCACCTGCATAAGTAAGTGGTCACGTGGGGCCTTTCCCCTCCCTTTAATGGCACCATTTTTTATAAGGGTTAAAACCCTTTCCTTTGCAGCAATTGCCTTTAGAAAGAAACAAAGTTCTTTCATTTCCCTTCAAAAACGAAACAAACAGAGAACTTTCTCTGTTCTCTCTGTAGGCTTTCCCCAGCTGACCTTCGGTCTTCCCACACGCGGTGGCTGGTATTTTAAAACAAGGTATGTTTTTTCACAACAAAAATCTGATCTTTGTATATTATATTATGTAGTTTAAAAGGAAAAAAAAACAATAACCAAAGTAAAATAACAAGATGGTCGTTCCAAAATGAAGAAAAAAGAAAAACAAATAATAAAAACCTTTCTCTTCGATATTGATCTCTGTTTCTTTGCAAAAGTATGCTCTATTGTCTTCTTTCTTATGTGAATCATGTAAAAAAAAAAGTCCCTTTTACAATAATATTCTTGGCTTTTTATAGCCTTTTCCCGAAGCTCCCCTCAAAGACTAGAACTCTAGTTATTTGTTGTTGCTGCTTTTCCTTTTCTTTCGCAGGTACAACGACGTGGAGGTGCCAAACACGGAGCTATTTGGAGACGTGCGGCTTGGGGTTGTTGCGCACGATGTGGAGAGGGCTGCTGGGGCATGCGGCGCTGACTGCTAGGGTTTCCTAACCCTGTTCCGATTGCATTTTGAGCCGAAATTTGGGCTTCGTTTAACTTTGGGCCTCGGGGTTTATTAATTTCTGATTTTGGGTTTTTTAATTTGGTTAACAATATTGGGCCCGGGTAATAATTGGGGTCTACAATCGTAATAATATATAAAATTGATAACGAAAATACATCAAATTATCAATACTAAATCCACTACAATTATTTATCATGATGTTGTAATCAATTGTGAGTTTGTGTCAAATTGACATGTGACACCAACTTAATTAATAACATTATACATATATACAAATGGAGATAATAAATTGTGCATATTGAAATGTAATGTATAAAAAATATTAAATTAAAACTTTGGTTGAGTGATAAATTTAAAATTTTACTAATTAAATTGGTACAAATTCAAATCTTATTATATACACATTTCTATTCGTTTTAAATTTAATTTGTTTAATATTTAAACAAATTTAATTTAAACCTTACATGTTTTAATTGGTTGATTAATTTAATTGGTTCAATATTATATATTTTCTTGCAATATAAGAAAATAATATATATTTTTTAATTGGTTGAATATTTTTGTTAAGTGATTTATGTGGTAACGGATTTTTATAGGTTTAATATTTGAATTGGTTCAACATTTGGTCAAATGAGTTTAAAAATTCCATATTTTTTTAATGCATAAAGAAAGTAAAAAATTTCCAAAAAAACAAAGTCAATATTTACATATTTAAAATTTTTCAACATTTCCCTTTAAAACAATAATGGACATAATAATGCTTTTTTCCTTAATTTTAGAAATATGTATTTTGATTGATTTTATTTTATTCATATATTAATATGAATTTTTCACTAGTTTTGAAGAGTTGGATGTGTATTAAAATGAGATTTTTTTTTAATGGAATCCAATTTAAATCAATGGTTGTTATTGGAAGATAGAAAAGAGATTAGGATTAGAACACGTCATTAATTGAAAAACTATGTTAGTGACTTGGAACTAATTAATCCGGTTAACGAAGAGAGAGAAGACTTGCCTTCCCTGAAAAAGAAACTGCCAGGAAGGATGTTCTTGGAATTTACGGTTTTGAACTGTTTTATTAATTAAAATGAAAAAGAAAAAAAGAAAGAAAGAAAATGTGAGAAAAGTTCAAACTGTAATTAGATATGAGAAATCGTAATGTTGCATATTATGCGAAAGATGTTGGTTCCCACGAACGTATGTGAAGGGTTAGGAATGGCAGGCAACAATGAAATGAACACGAAACAGTACGGTTGTCAACGAAGAAACAGAAGATGAAAAAACAGTTATGGTGGATGAAAGAGAGGAGTGAGAAACGTTGAGAAATTTTTTTTAAGTTCCAACCAATGGACTGTTATAGTTATACAAGAATTGACCCTTGTTTAAATGAATATAGGTTGAGCCTTGTTTATTAAACGACCTTTGGATGGGTTAGCATGGAATGAACATCACTTCAACGATGTTCAGCAAATGCATGTTGTTCTAATAATTCAAGATGAGACTTGCAAGAATAACATCCTTAAGGCCGGCCTGGAGAAAGAAGAGGACAATGTTGAGTTATGATACAACCCATGTGAGCTGTTGGATTTCTTGTCAAAATGCATGTTGGAAAGACATTCAAATCAACACTATTTGATGGGGATTAACTCACATGGATGATGTCGACTTGGTATGTATTTTATATAGAATACCAACTAACATGTTGGAAATAATTGACAAATAAAACATACAGTATTCTTTCTTTTCTTTTCTTTTTCTGTCAATTTCTTGGAGTATTATATAATGGTTTGTCTTAATCCTGTCTCAAATCATTAACTTATTCTGTCTAAATAAGTTCTCATTTGAGTCGTTATTATTCATAATTGAGTCGTGGTTTGGCCATCGTTGTTGTACTTTGAGAGTCGGAATTTGAACCAAATTTAAAATTACGATTTTACCAAACTGTGAACTCGTACCACTAATTTGTATCCATAAATTATATCAAATTCAGTCTTGAAAGTCTATCTACAGTCTGGTTTTCTGGAAGCTTGGCAATTGATGAACATAAACAAAGTAGTTAACAAAGCTAATGATGAAAAAAAAAATAATAACAAAGCTGCCTCTTTTCTTAGCTTATTGAAGTTCGGCCTTCACCTCGGGTGCTTCCTACCTTAGGTTGCTTCAAATCATCACCCTTCAACACCGTTGAACCATTGCTGCAAGGCTCCTGGAAATGCATGGATTGGCTCCATTGCCGGGTCGGACTCGAAAAGCCTCCAATGGGTGCTATTTTGTTGCTAGATAATATGTGATCTCTAAGACTCTTCACTGATTTATATCTTTTTATTTCATCTTCATAATCCCAGTCTGCAGAGTCTGAACTTCCTCTTTCTAAGCAAATACTTCCCCATGAAAGTTTTTCTGATCGAGATTTCGTACCCTTACTTTCTTTTCTGATGGCAGGAATCCTCTTTGATTCTTCAACACGATTTCCACAAGCATAACCCCACTTGTAGCTCTTGTCATTGTTGTCCATGTTTAATTCAATGGAGTGAAGATCACTATCAGCTGAATCATCAGCTTCACATTCTTCTCCATTCACCATAACTTCACCTTTATCCACATCTTTCTTGGCTGCTTGACAGTTCCCAAAATTGATATTCTTCAAATAAGCTTCAAGCTCTTTTATCCTCTGCAGATTCGGGGAACCATTGCCGTTTTCTCCATCGATTTTGGTTCCAAGGTATGTCTCGAGTTCATTTCTCAACTTCTCGACAACAGCATTCTTCTCCTCGAAATGATGTTTAGCCTCCGAAAGCTTCATCTGAACTCGCTCCTCTCGTAAAACATCGGCAAAATGAAGCATTTCCCGTTCCTTCTCCACTTCTTCCCTCACTTTAGCTGTCTCTCTTTTCAGTTCTTCAGCTGTGGCTCGATCTTCTCCCATACCTTTAGCTAACTCATCACAGACTTGCTCCAATATTTCCTTTGCCCTCTTCTCACTCTTGAGCTCTTTCGTTGCCTTTGACAGAGATGCATTTGTATCTGCCAATTCTTTTCCAAGCTTCTTGTTCAATCTCTCTGTTTGCCTCCGGAGTTTCTTCTCCACCTCGAGCTCTTCCGCTACGCATGCTATGGCATCACGGATTCTCTCACGCTCCTTTCTCTTCCAGGCTGCTTTTTCTTCTGCAAAACACCTCATTAGGTACTCTGTTTCATCACAATTAGATCGTCGCTCACGGATCAACTGATCAACTTCGACGCGAGCTCGATCAAGTTCAACACGTAGGGCAGATATAAGGGACATGCTGGATGAATTTCGCTCTTCGAGTCCGCATACATGATTCAAAACTTTCAAGAGTTCTTTCGAAGTGGCAAGGCTATTTCGAACATCCTTTAAACGAGTTCCGATCCCAGTTATGCATCCGTCATGATCATTACCTCTAGAATGAGCTTCAATCTGCAACATTAAGGATTCGACTCCACGTTTAAAGCAGTAAATTCTCAAGTGAAAAACTGACTGTTGGTTAGCAATTCAAAAACCTTAAGAACCACATCTAATACAAATACCTTGTTGAAAATGAAATGGCGGGTATTTCTTTGCAGATGTCATTATCAATGTTTTATTAAAATTTTACCCAGTTCTAAAATATGAATTCCCAGCAACAAATATTGAAGAAAGACTCATTTAGAGGGGAAGAAAAATAAAAAAGGACATGTAGTTGCTGAAAATGACACCTGAGAATCCCTCACTGAAAGAGAAAAGGGGGACTAAAAATTAAGCGCAAAGGAAAAAGATTTTCAAAATTGTTCCATTACCTCCATTAGACTGGCATTGCCAACAGAGTCCAAATCAGTTAATTGAAGCTTTGAAGAAACAACTGAAGATCTCCTCTTATGAGCTTTGATTCTGGGTCGGTCCATTTTCTGTAAAATTCAAAACTTTCAGTAAGGATTTTTAGGGGGCAAAGGTCATCGAAATCTTGAAATTTAGAAAAAGCAAAAGAATCCCACCTCTGAAATAGGAGTATAAGAGGGATCAGACAAACTGGGCGGCAAACTATGAGGCATTTTGGCAACTATGGGCGGTTTTCTCCTCCTATCTTTCTTCTCCAAATCTTCCATAGCTTGTGGGGAAGGGATTTTATTACTCTCCCACAAAGTGGCGGCAAGTTTTCTAGCGGAAACTGAGCCTTCTTTGGTTTTAGAAACATTCTTTGGTGAACCTTTGGAGGGAAATTCAACACTTGGGATTGCTAAAGACGGTGACTTGGTTGCAGCCGTTATCCATGTAGGAACAGGGGTGGTTGATCCAGCTCTTTTTTGCACCAAAATTGCACGCTTGAATCTGTATTTTTGGATCAACGATGACGATGAAGATGATGAGCAACCTCGTTTCCTAATCTTACACACCCTTTTACCTTTCCCCTCCACGTTTTGGTGTGGTTGCCATGACATTGTAAGTTATATATATATATATGATTCTCGCAAGAATTTCGCCTCAAAATCTCAAACTTGATGACCCAATGTAAAGACTTTAAAGTATTTGCAAACCAAATATACTAGAAATAATGGCAGAGGATCTCATAGGAATTTTGAGCAAAGAATAAAGATTTGAGGATCTTTGTTTTGATTTTTAAAACGATGGAAAGTTTTAAACATGACGAGGGAGCGAAAAAAGATGATGAAAGAAAGCAATGAGCATGGTTTGCTTTAGTGGCAAGTCCTCAACTTATTGCCTTGAATTCATCAAAGAAAGCAAAGAAAGCGGACAATCAAAGATTCTTCTTCTCCTTAAGGATTTTTACAGATCAAAGACACAAACATCAGGAAAAAAAACAAAAACAAAATGCGATTGTTGAAAGATTTGAATGAGAGAAAGACTTTGCTTTTCAAGTAAATTTGTTTTTGTCTTTTTGGCTTTCGTTCAGAAAACTTAAGAGGGAAAGGAAGGAAGAGAAAATAGTGAGAAAAGGAGGACGTGGTGAGAAAGGGTTGGGTGCATTGAGTAAATAAACGTTGAAAATCTCAACTTTTTCTATTTATTTTTCGACTCCCCTAATATCACCCCAATTTTTATTTTAATTTTTTTGCCCATTCATTACTATCAATTTATTTTTCATTTTCTTATGTTTTTTTATTCAAGTACTATTATTTTTAGCTTAATAATATTTGGTCGGATGTATTTGATAAAGATGTATATTTTAATACTTCAAAGTAATTATGTTAATTTTTTAACATTTAATTCGAATTTTAAAGTTGATTTGATGAAAGTTATTCATGATATTATTATATTTGATATTTTATGATTTTGTTAAAATAATAAATTTAGTGTTAATTGTGAATTTATTTAAATTTTCATTTAATTTATCAACTACAATTGGATGAAATTACTTGAATTCAAGTTTTACTGTCAATTTAATGAATATTGTTAGCTAATTATGAATTTTTCACCAAATCAACTTTAAAACACGAATTAAAAATTAAAAAGTTAATATTATTTGCTTGAGGTGGTACTAAAATGTATAACTTTTGTCATATGCATGTATCACATTTGACCAAAAATAACACATGTATTACATTAGAAAAAAGTGTCAAACTTAAGTACCAGATTATATATTAAACCTTAATTTTTATTAGAAAAATTATGTGATAGTTCCTTATACTCTTAACAAAATTGGAATTTAATCTCTTTACTTTTATTTCTAGGAATTTAATTTATCTACTTTTCAAATATTAAATTTTAGATCCAATTTGTTAAGGTTATTAAAATTATTTTATTAAATTTAAGTTCATTACAACATCATTTTGAATATTTTTTACGATTAATTTTTAAAAAAAATCAAGATTTTTCAAATAATATAATTACATTTTGCACTTAATTTAGTAGTTAATATTTAATTTTTTAATTTATCAAATAATATCTAATAGGAAAAAGATATAGCGAAAATCACTATGGATAGGGGAAATGAAATTTTGAATTATGTGACATTGTATTTATGAGAAAATATTTAGTATACTATCAAATGAGTTTTTAGATTTCATAAGTATGGTTAGAGGTTTATAAATGTCTTATAGAATATAATAAAATATTTTAAAACATATAAGGCAATTTTTTAAAGACTATTTATAGAATAAAAAAAGTACATCGTCAGTGTATTAAAATATATAAAAGAAAATTAAAATTAAAAAATAATTTTATTTCCATGTTTCTTTTCTGATAACATGTGGTTTTCAAAATGATTTTTGAAATTTTTTTACACAATGCATGAATTTTGAAATTTAAATGAGTTTTTATTTATATTTTCTGAAGACATTCAAATTTTCAATTATTTGAGTAAATGTATTTAAAATTAAAAATATGATTTAAAAGCACCCCATTTATTAATAGTAACTTTGAATCAAACTTTGTCAAAAAAAAAAAAAAACTTTGAATCAAACATAGAATCTATAATAATAATAATAATAATAATAATAATAATAATAATAATAATAATAATAATAATAATAATAATAATGTTGTATGAATTTATACCAACCACAAATTCACAATGAATGTCGTTAGTTTTTGCAGAATTATTTATAATTAAGAGGCATAATTGCAAAATCACTCTCAATGTTTCGGGGTTTTTTCACATTAGCCCTTACATTTTCTTTTGTTGCAATGTCACCTGCAACGTTGCAAAAGGTTTTAAGTAAAGTTAAAATTGACGAAACCGTAAGTCAATGGACAACATTTTTGTGCCACATGGCATGACACTATTTGGCTAAAAAATACTTTTAAGCAAATTTTAAAATTTTCTGCTTTTGCTTTTAGTTAAAAAATATGTTAAAAACATTTTTGAAAAGTTTAAAAACATATTATTTAGTAATATTTTTATCTTAAAAATACTTTTTGTTTTAAAAATGCTTTTTAAAAGCAGTAATAAATTGGTTCTTAGTTGATGACATGGTTTATGTGGCATTTTAGATTAAAATTTATTTTAAAAAATCAAAATAAGTAGAAACTTTAAAAAAGCAATAAAGTATTTATATAAATTCAAAAAATTAAATTTAAAAAAATTAAAAATCTTATATAAAATTTACAAATTTAAAAAAAGCTTAAATTTATAAAAATAAAATTTAAAAATATTACAATAAAAAAGCCACACCAATATTGACATGTCATGCCACGTCAGAGAAAATGTTGATATCTAAGATTGCAACAAAAAAACATTAAGAGCTGATATGAAAAAAGAAAAAGATCAAAGTATGCGTTGAATGTTGAAATTTTGACTTTTTTAGTATGCATCAAGTATTAATGCTTGTCAAGTATATACTGCATTCCCAAAATGTTTAAATTTAGGATAAATTTAAAATTTTTAATTTAATATACAATTTAATATGTAAAATTTGTTTTGGTGTATTTATTAATATAAATTTTTTATTATATACATGATATTTTAGTTTCGATTCAATTATATAAATTTTAAAAAATAAATACATCAATTTATATTATATTAGATAAATACAATTATTTATTTATAAAATATGTAAATTTTAAATAATAATATACTGATAATTGTGTTAAAATAAAAGTTGATATTTAAAATTCTATATTAGAATAGAACTTTGTGCAATTTTGAGGTTTGTCCCAATATAAAAAAGAGTGAGAATGGATTTTAAGGAAAAAAAACATGAAAGTAGGTGAAATTTCATATTAAATTACATTGATATGTAAAATGGAGATTTAAAACAACCTAACTGGTAAATGCTAAAATGGAAAGTGAAACAATTGGAGGGATTTTTTTGAAAGCAATTGGAGGCATTGAGGAGAAAAGAATTGGGATAAATGGGTTCATGGGAAAAGTATAAAATAGAAGAAGGGGCAGTTTGGAAATAGAGAAAAGTTGAGAGTAATAATTGTGGACCACACATCCCTAACTGTACCAGTCAATCAATGAGTGAATAAAAATGAAAATTGTGAAATGCATTGGAAGGAGAGGTATGGGCCATGGACTGAGGCCGCAGGGACCCTACTAACGGCTCAAATTGTTTTTAATTTTCGTTTTCTTTCTCTTAACACAGAAACAAAGAATATATCAAACAATATGCGATAGGTTGATGGTTATCATATTCATCATTTGAATCACATTAATACTATTATTAGGAGTTTTAGGATGGATTTGGATAGGCGATTGAGTGCGGTGCTGTGCGTTTAGCTTACTTTTTGTCTCACGCTACAGTATTATTACAATATCTAATCTCACCACCACCGCTGTTTTTACACTAACCACAGGTAAACGCACCGTCCATCCAAACCCACCTTCGGTAAGTAACAAAACCCCATCTTTTGGACCCATAATTTAATACTAAATTGCATGAAATGAAATAAATATTTTGGGTTTGATTTCTTTTATTTTCTTTTTGTGAGGTGATAAAATTAATATTTTTATACTATTAGTAGTAACTTTTCATGGAACTGTAATAACGAGAAGAACAACCATAATGGCGTAAATTGAAGGGTAAAAGACAAAGTGAGGGCTGAGTATGGATGCCATCCAAAGTGGGTAAGGAGGAAAGATGGCGTTGTGTTGTGTCTGTTTATTTTTGACGCAAGCATCGCTGTTCTCGAGGTCTGCTCTGATACGTTTCCAGCATCGGATATTCAACGGCTACTTTTAACTGAAATTTTATTATTTTGCCTACCCTTATAACATTTAGAGTAACATCACAACCAACCTCTTCAATTCTGCGCTATTTATCTATTTTATATCCATTTCTTTATATGCTTTGATGATTCATCAATCCAGTTCTCACTTTTTCTATTTTTTATTATTATTTTTAGTAAAAAACATTTTTATATAAAATATATACTAGAATTGAATTTAAAATATAATATTTTTAATGTTTAATTTTACCACTTCAATTAAAGTTTCGTTTGATTTTAATATCATCTTTTTATAAACTACTTCATCATTATAACTTAATTTTTATAAAAAAATTTCTAAAAAATCTACCTAAATATTTAAAAGTTTTAATTAAGCTACTTATACAGCTTTTCGTAATTAAAAACAGGTTCACCTTATTCATTTCTATTTTTCAATGCTCTATTAATTTTCAAAATATAAAAATATTATTTTTCCACCCAAGGTGTGGTGTAACAAATTCTAATGGACTTGTGATGCCGTGTTAAATATTTATTATCATTTTTTAAACACATTTATTATATGGTTTTTTTATTTAAAAAAAAATATTCTTATAATTTTATTTTTAAAAAATTGAATTCGTGTTCCATTAAGTGGTATAAAATTAAATTTAGTTAACTTTTATTTAAGTATAAATTGATGGCTTATTCGAGGGTGCTCTAAAAAAAAGCTATCCACCTATTTTTGATATCTACTAAAAAAGCCGTCCTGAGTGTCACAATATTTTTGTACTAACAATAAATCTTCTTGTAATACCAACTAACAAATTATATATGAATTTTGATTTTGTGTATTTTTATATATAAAATTATTATTTAATTAAATTTTTAAAAATTATTAACAACATTATCAAATTAGCACGACTTTGCATACACAAACTATTATTTAAATCTAATATGAAAATAAATGTATGTATCTATTTATTTGAATGTTTACAATTAGATCAAAACCAAAGTTTCATATATGCATATGAACCGCAATTCAAGTCTCATGTATATAATTGTCCTAAATCAAAGTTCATCTATCAAAGCGCACAATAAAATAAAATTGATGTATAAATTTGATATTTATTCCAATATCATATTGACAATAATAGTATATTAAATAAAATCATTGATAGTTTTTCATTTCTTTTAAATAATACTTTGGATATAAATGTGTATTGTGCAGAATAATTTTAGAAACATATCTCTAAGACGCTTATTAATAAAATTTATATATATATATATATATATATATAAAACAACACTTGCTTAATTAATACATTTTAATATCAATTTCAAAAGATGATGAACATGAAAAAAAAAAAATCATTTTGAAATTGACATTAAAATGTGTTTTGGAGGATGTAAGTAAAATCAAATCCAACCATAAAAGGAAAAAATAAAAAAGAAGAAGGTAGTTAAGGCTTGGGTTGAGATTAATATAATTTTACATGATGGAAAGGAAGGCAAAGAGAACAATTGTTTTAAAGAAAGAGAGGGGAAGGGGAGATTGAAAAGGAAAAAAGAGCCCACAAAATATGATCTAAGAAAAGATTACAAATAAAGATAAAGAAGAAGGAGATTAGTATTTGAAGTAATCCTCATTCCTTCCTTTGAACCCAATTTGTCCAAAAGTAAGAGTGATGAACAGTCCTAGGTGCCATAATACCAACCACAACCTGCTCATTTGATCAAAACCCCAACAAATAAACATTTGTTAATTTTACTCATAAAAATATATTATTATATAAAAACAGATCATTGCGTATTTTGTTTTTGAATCTGGTGACCCGAATTCATAACGTTGTGGGATGGCTTTCCTGCCAACAAAATTTATTTTATTTTATAATATTGCTACACCGAGCTACCAGGTTGGGCTTTAAAATTCGACAAAACTATGCATTTGGGTATTAACTATTTTACTTATGGGTTAGACTTGGGGGTAAATAAGATCTAACTATCCGTAGAAAGCCCATTAAAATATTTTGTAGCAAGAATTCACTTATTTATATAATCTTTTACAAGCTAATAATTTATATATATTAACATATTTTTGTAATGTTATATGGCATTTTAATTATTTTTATACCATATTTTTTTTCGTGTCTAACATTATCGAGGTGAGGGAGATAAATATAATAATAAAATAATTAGTGATGGTTACCAGAATTGAGAGGTAAGAGGCGGAGGTGTAGGGAAGTGAGCGAGCTCAGTTCCAATGCTTTCAAAGAAAAGGCCAGTCAAGCTCTTCCCATCGATGGCCGGTATGCTAGATGGTGCTATCCACCCAATCAGTCCAAATCCTATCACGTTAAAGTCCCTTCGTAGCCAGTCTCTCTCGAAGCTTCCCCCATGTTTAAACATCAAATTACCGCCATTAATTTTAAATAAATAATCCAAAACTAACCAAAATTACTTACCAAGTAAACTTGCCCCCACAAGCACCAGCCAGCCTCAAAGGGTTCCTAGCCGTCACCCCAGATTTCAAAAACCCTGCAAAGTACTTATTCACTAAATCAAAACGGTTTCTCTAAATATTCATGTATAGTGTTAACATGTTAATTAATTTCATACATGCTAACTCGTAATGTGCGTTTTACAGCCTAAGCGAATGTGGGTACGAACCTGAAGAGAGGCGGGTTTTCATCGGCGGGGATGACATAGAGGTGGCGGTGCCACCGAGACCAACGACGGTTGATGGGCTTGCAAAAGTGGCTGCCATATTTTGGCGTATGGTTGAGGGCTAATGACAGATTGGTGGGTGGCTGGACTTGTGTGCTTGAAATGAGAGAAGAAGATTTTTCTTTATGGAAAGCAAGAAGATTGCGTGGATTAGATATTGGTCAATAGTTTAGAGACACGTTGGAGTTGAGTGGATAAAGTGGGGTCTGCCATTGCTTTGTTGGCTCGTGATAATACCATGAAATGGATTTCGCTTTGATATTCCTATCAATTTTCTTATGCCATATATTTACTTTCGGATTTTTCTTTTCTTTTTCTATAATCTATCATTTACTCATTGATTTTACTTCTTTTTCTGATTTCTAAATTTGTTTCTATAATCGTTTTAATTTTTGAGAGTTTTTTTTTTTCATTGAACGTGTCACTAAAATTATTTAAGTTATTACCAGAATTTTTTAATATATATAAAATCTTAAAAAACAATAAATTATTTAAATTTTTAAACCTTTTAAGTGATAATACAACACAATTTCAAAATGTTACATTTAGTAATCTAGATTCAAAGACCAATTTAAAAAAAAAACACAAAAAATTTTAAAAATTGAACTGAAAAAATTACTAAATTTAAAAACTAAATGTTAGTTTATTTTTTCTTCTAGAATTATTATTTAATAAATTTAAATTTTCAACTTAAAAAATTGTAATTTATTAGTTTTAATTAAATATATAATTTTATTATGCATTAAAGTTTGATATATGGGATATAGGACTACTCATAACCCTTTTTCAATCATTAAACAGAAAGATAAATGTATTTCAACGTGCTTGTGTCACGGGCTGCGGATCAAAACTCGTGACTATTGCGCACAAAACATTTCATAGATGTCAACTTATTAAATGAAGCTCATTTGACCCACACGAATTGGCCCAATTCGTGGAATCCATGGTTCTTCCGGTTCAATCAAATAAATTATTAAAAATTTATAAAAATAAAAAATATATATTTAAAAAATAGAAAAATTATTTTAAATTTTTTTTTTAGCTTGGTTTAATCGGTCTGTATCAACTTATGGGTCAACTAGTTCAACAACTATCTCTGGATTAGTATCCCAACCAGTCTAATTAGTCGTTTCGGTCTAATTCTGAAAACATCAATTCTAATTGAGGAAATAACTTTTTCGATATTATCATGCCGAGTGAGCAAGCAAGCGATGAAGTTCAAAAACAAAATTATTACCATCATCTCAATCTTAAGAGGGTGGATTTCGAGCATCATTTGTATTAACATATTTATAAAAGAATAAAAATAGAAAAATAGAAAAAAAAATAAAGACAGAAATAATGTTAAAAAGTATAAAATAAAAGAATTAAAAATATTATTATTTAAGTTTATATGATGTGACAAATTATTATTTGCTAGAATATTTTTAACGGATATAACATTTTTTAGTAAAATGGATAACAAAACAATCGTTTAAATACCACTTGTGATAAAAAAATATTTAGATACTAAAAAAAATTAACTAACAGAAATTTCAGTTTAAATAAAAACAATTTAAGTATCATTTATGACAAAAAAAAAATTAGATACAGAAATAAATAAAAAAAAGATACGATTCAAATGCCCATTTCTAATAACAACACAAAAATAAACGTAAATAATTCCGTGTAAGGTTGGGAAATGGAAACAGCGAAGGTAGACTAACACAGGCAAAATAGCGGGCAGAAAACTAATTAGTTCGGCCGACTCTTTTTTGGGGTACATAAGGAAGGCCGACTTATAATTACATACAACCATTTGCCCACGTCTTGCAATTAATAGTCACTAGCCTTAAAACCCCGTGTCTGATTTCTTTCAATTAAGTTTTAATCAATTAAATATAATATCAATATTGAATTAATTTTGTTAAATAATAATTAATTGCTTAAAAGCTTTGCTTTTAAATGTAATGAAAATTTTAGTTTTATTTATTATGAAATTGAAGTTAGGAAAATGATTGTATGAAACTGTGACGCCACGTCATCTATATCCCTTTTCTAATAGATTTATGTCACATCAGCATTTTCATCCTGAAAAAAATTAAATCCAAATTAAAACCTTAAAATTTAGGATAAGAATACTGATGTAGCATAAATCTATTGAAAAGAGATAATATTCCTATTTCATACAATTCATTCTCATTAAAGTTATGATAATTGTTTAAAATTAAAATGACTTAGATAAATCGATGATGGATACTAGAGTGATGGGTATACGTAAATATACATTCTAATATTTTACAGGCACCATTTAAAAGCAAAATCAAAATTATAACATTTTTCCCAAATGAATAGAATATAGACCCTAAATCAACACATTAATGGAGGTGCTAATTAAATACGTTTAAACCAAAATAAAAACAATTAATAAATTTATTCAATGGGTGATTAATTTATTCACATTTTGTGGAGTTTTTAGACCAGGATTGAAAATGTTATAAATGTTTAGTTTAATTTTATATTATTTTATATTCTTAATCTATTTACAAAATTTTAAAAACCTCACGTTATATACTTATTTCATTAATAAATAAACATAACTTAAAGATTAACATAAAAAAAATTGTTAAAATATAGCATAGAAGTAGCATGAGTAAAACGTTAACACACAAATGGTAAAAATTCAACAAGCCAAAACATGATATTATATATAAGAAATTATTCTAGACTCATTGGAGTGATATGTTTTTCATTAATACATAAAATTATCTGAGGTAGAATTGTAGTCAACCATTAAATTTGATGAACTAAAACACCAAGATAATTTGATTTTTCTATATTGACATCTTTTTCTTTGATACACAAGTTTATCTATGTAACCGTAATAGATAAAGAATATTAATTTATAATGATAAATTCTTAATCCGGTATATCTATTAAGTAACCGAATAAACATATATGGTTTAATTTTTATTAAAGTAAATAACTTAATCACTTTAAATTGAGTAATTAAATTTTAGATTCATAAATTTTGATTTTAAAAGTAACTTTTAAATTAGCATAAGGTATTCAATTCATTTATATTCTAGATATTTTTTGGACAATGCAAGAGACTAATTTTATTCATGTTTTGTACAATAACAATTATTGTTAAACAATTATGCATATTAAATATATTTAGAATTCTTTTTATGTTATTTTTTCGAGACAATCCTAATAATCATTATGATTTATTATGAAATATCTCAATTTCTACTGCATAAAATGCTTCTCTTTTATCTCACATTTCTCAGTTTTTCGAAACATATAAAACTAAAATATAAGGACTTGTTTTCGTATCTTTTAGGATTAACTACTTTGTTGGTTACTCGACTTTTGGGTATTTTTATTTTGGCCATTCAAATAAAAATACTTATAATTTAGTCACTGTTATTAGAAATATTTTTCATTTTAGTCACCTAACCATTAAATCTTTGCACACCAAATCCCAGTATAAAATACTTCTTTTACCGAGTCAAACTTCTCTATATATCAATATTTTCATTTTTATTTTATGTTGGGTCATATTTCATTCATCTTCTTCTACCCTTCCATGCCCCTGCTTCCAACGTACAGCCCCTATAAGACACAATATAGGTCTAACATATAGATATTAGCTATTGTGCAAAGTACAACAACAATGGTCGTTTAAATCATAAACATTTGAAGTCATACCTGCAGGTGTCGATTTTATTAAAACATCTTTGGTTTTGGCACAAGGCTGCCTTGGACAGTTTCTCCCCTGATGTTTGCTGCCAGTGGAGAGCAAATACATCTTTCATGCAGAGTTCCAGATATTTGCCAAAGGCCGCGAGCAGCTCCCCCTCGAATTTCCAATTCGACTTATGATTGCTTTTCCTTTTGAGTTGAGAGAGAATCATATCGAAGTCTATTTCGTCATTTGAGTCATTTGAGACATCTTCTTGTCTGCTATGAGCATCTTTGCAATCGGAATATTCTTGCAACTCGCTACAATTATCGTCACAATCGGTAGTGTCAGAGTCCTCAACAATAAAACCGTTGGTTGTATTTTATTTTGAGATTTGAAAATTTTATATTTTAGTAAGCTTTTTTAATACAATTTAGATTTTTGGGGATTTGAAATTTTGTGGGTGTTAGGAGCAGGGAGGGGGAATTGGTTAGGGAAAGAAGAAGATGAATGATGAAATATGACCCAAAATAAAATAAAAAGAAAAATGAAAGAAAATTTTGATTGGTGGAGAATTTTGACTTGGTCAAAAAAAATTTATAGTAGGATTTGGTGTGCCAAGTCAAACTAATTAATTTATCAACATATATGTGGATAGCGGTAGTTACTTTAAAAAAAAAAAAAAAAACTTTATGATACCATTGTTTTTTCTTATAATTAAAGTGTTAAAATATTTTTGTTTAAAAAAAAAGAACCCTGGAAGAAAAGAATAAGGCTCCCATTGCACCATAGTGTCAAATTCCACCAAACATAATTGATGAGGATGGAGTCAAGTAAAATTCAAATAAAAGGAATTTTTTTTTGAACAAAAAACAGCCCAAAAGGCCTCACTTTCATTTATAACATCTTGAATAACAAGACCATGGAGCTCCCTAAGATAGTTCATATCAAAAGCACATGTGCAATTATTTTTTGAATAAAAGTAATTTATTCCACATTAATAGGGGAACCAACAATACAGCCGATGCCTTTGCCAAAATGGGGCTCGATGGTAATTTCCCTACCCGCATTCTTGAAATGGCCCCCCCTGAGACTGTTAGTTATTTTGCTCTTCACAAAGAACAATGTAACATTACTCTCCCACTGGATTAGCTTATTAACAATACAGCCGATGCCTTTGCCAAAATGGGGCTCGATGGTAATTTCCCTACCCGCATTCTTGAAATGGCCCCCCCTGAGACTGTTAGTTATTTTGCTCTTCACAAAGAACAATGTAACATTACTCTCCCACTGGATTAGCTTATTAAGGCTATTTGAGCCGCTTATTCATAACAATAATTATCTATTTAATCAGACTCCAAATATTTTTATTACTTATTTATATGATACTTACAAATTATATCAAAATAAAATGATGGAATTACCGCCCATGTCCATTTGACCCTTAAACAAATTTTATTAAGAGCGAGGGTAACATTGGAAAAATGAACCACCAAAACGCTCCACAGGCGGCGAATATCGAGAAGATGCAAATTAAGTCCAAAACTCTATCCTTTCTCGTGTTCCTTTCTTGCCTCGCCCTTTTCTTTGCCATGAACTCTTCGTACTTCTCTTTCTCTCCCTTTCCCTTCCAACTTCTGCCGCTCCCCATAACCCTTTCCAAAATTACCAAACTCTCCACCCCATTCACTCCTTTCCCATCCATATCCTCCATCCTCATACACACTTCCCTCACGTGCATCTCCTCTCCTTCTCCTTTTTCCCCGCACGTGACCACTACCCCACACGCCACCAACTCTCTCGACGATCCCCACTCTTCATCTCCCTCCATCACCCTCCCATATCGCACCTGTACATCACCTGTCAGCCAGTGTCGTTCCACCGAAACCGCTCTCTTACTAGACATATTAACCGCTTTTTCCCGGGTCGGGTCCACTACGATCCAACTCAAACTCAAGTTCTCCTCCAAATGTTTCAGCCACGTGTCATCGTTAGAACTACCGTATTTTATCGGTGACCTTGGAGCCGGATTGTCCACGCCAAGCAAATTCAGCCGAAAGGGTGTAGACAAGAACCAGCTGCTGGACGTCTCCATTTCTACGACTTTCGAATAAATGGGGTTTCCATGATAGTAAATATCAACGGCTGAGATTAATTCTGTTGCCAGAGCCAAAGAGCGCCTGACGTTAGGCTTCGGTGGTTGGAGATAAGGAAACGGAAATGATTCGGAGAAGAAGGAGCGGTGACCGGAAGGGAAAGTGGAGATGACTTGTTTCAGACGTGGGTGATCGAGAGAAGGCCACGTGGAACAACAAATGTCACGCCAGAGATTTTCTTCTGTAGATAGGGAACGTAAATAAGAGGAAACACAGGCGGTGGAAGCCAGGTCGGGACCATCCAGCCGCGTGAGGATGAGAGCTCGGATTATATCTGGATGAAGGGTGGTGATTATTCCATCGCCGCCTTTAGCAATGGCAGATGAAGGCGGAGGAGAGGCCATTGGGTTGGGTCTCTTTCAGAGCGAAGCTTTTGTGGTCTCGTATCTTTCGAAAAACATTCCGTGCTTTAAAAGACCCAAGATGGGCAAACGGCCAAACTTTGTCCTAGATGCTAACTGTAGACTCTAACTAACGAATTAATTTAAAAATACTTCACAATATGTATAAAATTAATAATTATCATTTTAAAATTGGAGAAAAAATCGATTCACTCTTAACATTCTTTAAATAAAAAGGATCAAAATCATGTTTCAACCAACTAAATCCACTGTTATATGTTAAATTTATTACTTTTACAGTAATTAAAAAAACAGTATCCTTTATAATGCCTAAATTGCACCTAAACTAACAAAAAATATTTAATAAACTTCCAAGTCTTCAATAGTCCAACCCTTGTATCACTTAATCAATACAGATTTGACACGTGTACAAGTATTAGACAAATGAGTTGCATGAGGTTAACCTCTAACAAACCAAAGTTGGAGGCTTTTTTTTCTTTTCTTCTGAAGGACAAAATTTTATATTTTTAAAAAATATAAATTTCTAAAATTTAACTTTCATTTGGGGAGGAGGCTAAGAAAACAGACCACAGTAAAAAAATTTAATGCTATATCAATATAAAAAATTTTAATATATTTGAGGTGTTGGGGATGAGCAAAAAGTTTGAACTATATTTGGGGCATGAATGCCAGGCCCAAGCCTAGCCATATGGTCTGGTATTACATTTGCACATGCTTCTAGCGGATCTACCATTGCCGACTTCAAATTTGGTGAATCTAACGCAATTCCGTCTCCGCACTTCAAAAATGCATATTTATTTTATCTTAATTACGATATTTTACATATAAAAAAATGGTTTTCATGTTATGAAACGTGTAATTACATTACTGAAATTTTACCACCTAAATAATCATTTGTCATTGGCGTGCTCTATATTTGCCCACTTTACAACTTTTTATTAATTATTATTAGATTTTAGTAGGCGAGCAAAAAATTAGGTAATATATATATTTTTAAAAAAATATTTGGATAAACTATCTGTTTAGTCACTCAAGTTTATTCGCGTTCTTATTTTCGTTACTTATTTAAAAAATTATTATTTTAATCACTCATGTTAGATAAGCTGTCAATTTTAAATCACTCTCGTTAAATAAGTTGTCAATTTTAGTTACTCAAAAATGCGTTTGATCACTAAAGATAATACTGACGTGACTTAGTATAATAACAAATTCAGCCCCAAATGTTTACCCATTTTAATAGTTTAATCCTAATTTTGAAAAAAAATGAATTTAACCCTTAATATTTACATATTATACCAACTTATTCATGATTCTAAAAATTAAGAAAATATAAATTTAAAAATATAAAAATTCAAACTTATTAAAATTTATAAATATTTAAAATATAAAAATATAAATTATATTTAAAGATGATTAAAGTTTAATATATTTTAGCACCTTCAATCCCCACTTTTCATTTTCTTCTTCCTCAATCAAGGCTAATTTTTCTTCCTCGTTCCTCAAATATTTCTTTTTATATTTTCCCCTTTTGATTTTAGTTGTTTAACTGATTTTAGCTCCTCAAGTCAGTTACTTAATTTTCAAGAATAAAAAAAAGTCTCATACCCTATCTAATTTATTTGAATTTATTCATAATTTACAACTTTTTAGCTTGAGGTTGGAGAGAATTATCAGAGCGAAAATGTGGGAAGTAAAAACAAAGAATGACAATAAAAAGATGGTGGAGTGAGGTGGTTAGATTGCAAAGTAAACAAGATAGTATTATTCTTTTATTAACTCGATTGGGAAAATTAAATCTTTGTCATTTTAACAAATGCTGGGTGTGTATTTGTTTTAAATGATTTGTAGTGGAACTTGATTTTATATTTAGCACCATTATCTAATTAATTACCTTTCAAATTCTAAAAATTTAGAAATATTGTTATTATTTTTATTTGAGTAAATAAGCTAAATTGACAATGAAAAATTAATCCATTTTTACAATGGAAAATTGAAGTCAAACTTATATAAGCTCATGATGGTAAGCACATAAAATATTTAAAAGAAATAGGAAGAAAAACTGGAGTTGATTGAGAAATACGAGAAGGAAAAGTGTGGACTTTGGGAGAAGGAATGTGTGAAAATATATTAAATTTTAACAAAATTTAAATATATTTTTATAATTTTTTGAGTATTTTCTATATTTTTTGAAATTTTATTTATATTTTCTTAATTTTTAGAATCATGACTGATTTGATATAACATGTAAAAATTAAGGATTAAACTCATTATTTTTTAATTAGGATTAAATTAATAAAATTATAAGCATTGAAGGATAAATTTATTGTTATACTAGTTTAGGATAAATCCATATATTTATTATTATTTGAACAAAAAGAGCGTTTCAGTCATTTCCCAACTTTATTGTTCTTTGTACACATCTATATATTAAAGGTTTTTAATGAAATTGAGATGTTGGGCTAAATTTGGATTTATTGAACTTCAGTCCCCATCCTATCAAATTGATCAATGAATTAAAAATCCATTTTTAAGGATATGCCATTGTGTTACGTACTGGTTAATATATCCAAGTCCAATTCTTTATTTTATATGTTTTAGATATGCAACTGTTTTTTTAAATATTTATTTAAATAATGTAATTATTTATTAGAAATTTTGTGGTATATTTAGAGCACAAAAATGTAATAAATTAATAAAATTTATGGTTTGAAACAAATTAATAATAATAATACATAAAATACAAATGATATTAAAATGAAAAAAAATTAAATTATATTTATGAGTAAAATGGAACTTAAACATATAAATATATCAGATTAATAATACTAAATGAATGCAAGTGTTTATCATGGTGTTGCCATCAATCTTGATTTTATGTCGAGTTAATTTGTGATATCAACTTAATCAACAATTTTATTTAATAGAATATACACAATTGATGAATGTAATAAATTGTGCATAATAAAATTTAAATTATAAAAAAATAGTAAAATAAACTTTTAATTGAATGTTAGCTTTATGGTTTTATTAATGCAATTTACTTTGGTTCAAATTAGAGATGTTTATGGGTCAGGTCGAGCAGGACTTAGACATGATATTAATATACTTTAAGCTTTTCCAAGCTTAGTCGGACATAAAATATGAGCTTAAATTTTTTTCTAATACTTGCTCATATTTATAATTGGTTAACATATATAAGCCTATTTTAGACCCGCTTAAATTATTTAAAAAAAAATTAAAAATATATTTATATTTTTTTAATTAATATTTAATAATTTCATATAATTTTATTTATAAATTTTTATATATATAGTTATCTTAACATTTTTGAATGTTTAGATTACAGTAGTAGTATTATTGATATAATTTTTATGGGTTATAAACTATATATATAAATAACATAATATAAAATCTTACAAATTTAAAAATGGGTTAAGCTGAGTTTAAACTTTCAACATTCAACCTTAAACTTAATCTATATTTTAAACCAACATATTTTTTTTTTTACTTATGCTCATTTTTAAAATTTAATATTTTTGTCAAAATTCTTCAAAATTTTGAATGTAACTTTTGACTTCAACGAGCACTGAAAGTAGAAAAATTAAAGTAGTGGTCTGCCCCTAATTTGTGCCCACTAATTTAAAATTAACGTGGAATAAATTTGGTAATTAACTCTTTATTCAATGTCTTCTTGCTAAACCAAAGAAAAAAAAGAGAGAAAGAAAGTGAACTGAAGTGGTTCTTGAATAGAAAAAGAGTGGTCCCCCTCAATCATAAAAAAGGAAAAACACAAATCTATCACTCATCTCAGGCAATCATTGGAGTGACTTGAAGAAAAACAAAATTGTCATTAGAACTAATTTCCGGTGTACGGTTATCAACAAAGATCCAAACACTTGGGAGGTATATATGATTTGCAGATTTGGAAGAAGTATTTTTATGGCTACTCCCCATGAAAACATCAAAAGTGAAGAAATATGGCCAACAATTATTAAAATTAAAAGTGGCATTAGCAAAGAAGATAATTGACAAGCCATTATAATAAACTGTAAGAGAAAAGCCTAAAGTTTCTCGGCACTCAAATCCCATAAAAGAAAAGACATTTTATCTTGTTTTCTGAAAATCCTAGATGAGAATTTTGAAATGCTCAAAAGCAAAGGTAGGAGAACAGAAAAGAAATCAGAGATTAAAAAATATATTTTATTTTTACAAAAGCTTATGCTAGTTTGCAAATCCTTTGTCTTTACTCAGCCTTCATCTTTTGCCGAAGGTGTAATGGTGATGGGCATGACTACATTCTGGGAAGGTAGCAACCAGTAATTTCTTTTTATGGTTTTAACAAGAGATAATAGATGGGTCAATGTCAAATTTTTCAAAAATCTTCAGCCTCATCTTTGTGTCCTTATCTATGCCCTTCCAATATTAAAGTCACACGTGGAACAAATAATTTTAATAACTACAGAAGTTGGAAATTTAACGTTTTCCTTTTGTTTCCTTTTTAGTAGCATCCCTTCAGGTTTTCCCTCACACAAAAAACCAAATATGTACTAGAAGTGACAATTTTATTAAACAAATTTTATGAGAATTTTATGAACCATAAAATAAATAATTGTTGTGTCTTTTTGAATGGTTCATTTATATTTATATATAAGGCATGATTGGTTGATGTAATATAGAGATAATTACGCGTCATGCGTAGTGAAACATTATCTTTTAAGAATTATAAGTATTTTAGATACTCCTCAAAAGATTATAGGCGAATAAGGTGGTAAAGGACGAACTTTTAAAAAACTCGCCTAGTTAGTAGCGAACGAGCCTACGCGAACAGCGATGTTTTATATTATTTGTATAACAATAACAGAACTATAATCTGAAGATCCAAAGAGCAAAAGACCAAGATTATTGTAAGAGATTTTGGATATATGCCCTCAGAGTTAATACTCAGTAGGCTTTATCATCCATTATTCAAAGATGAAAAGTATTTACTACACCGATTAAGATGCCTGCATGCAACAAAGGAAGCATCCCAAAACAGCGAAGAAGCGACGACTGATCACATTATTTCAACAGCCCATCCATCATATATGATATATGATTACAGTAATGTAAGCTCATCAAGGGTACTCTTACAGACGCCAGAGTAAGAGACTTTACAGTCTTGAATCCCTTGGGGCGTGGGATTTCCTTTTTTATAGCATAAGCGAAGCTCAAGCAGGATCTTTGCTCCCTTTCCGCCTTTCTTTGTGCGGCATGCAATCTCAGGTGTTCCATTTACTGCCGCTTTTACTTTCTTTACTATCTCTTCTACTTTGTAAGTCACTCCGCGTTCAAGTTTAAATGCTGCATTGCATTCGCATTTCCATATATATATATCAGCAAGATTTAATTCATGGGGTATATGTATATATGTTGGTCAGGGTTCAAGTATAAATTAAGTAATTAAAGTGACCTTGAACAAAGTTATTCCTGAGATTAATGGCAGCTTTGAAGTAGTCAAGAGGTTTGTCACCGTAATCAGAACACATTCCATGCTTTGTCCATTCATTGCTCCAGAACGTTTGGCTTGTCTTAAGAGATGATGTGTTCTTTAGGTCTGGCCACGCTTGCATTAGCTGCTGCACCAAGTTCCCGGTTTGCAGGATAACCTAGTTTCAATTAACCAATCCAAGATGATACGGCATAAGCAAAACTACTATAGTAAATCCATTCTATAAATCAAATAAAACAGAAGAAGATGCATACGGGGAGTTGATCTGCACGTGTGGGTGTCAAAGTGGTGCAGGATTTGTTCTTTGCGTATGCAGGTACTCCTTTGTCATTGCTGAGTTGCGGCCATAAACCATGGATGGTGAACTCAGCTGGGATATCTCCCACACATTTCAAACTGGAATCACACGAAGCAGGTGGCCATTGTAGACTGAATTTGTAGAAGGCGAACGTAGTATTGGGGTCTGTTGAACCAAGGATGCGCCCACTGCTTAGTCGTCGCTCCTGCACCCTTACTGCTTCTACCGCGCCACAGCTGATTCCCACTAACAGACAAGCCACCATCAAACCACCCACCGCCACCATTTTATTACAATGCTGCTTCATCTTTCCTAAATTCCAGTGTTGCTTGCTCCTTCACTCCCTGCCTATTTATAAAGCTTAGATAATATTCTTACAATTATTGTAGTTACCATTTTCTTAAGATTTTGTATTTGTTGTACAAAATTTAGTGAATCTTATTATAATGTGATAATAATATGACAAATTACTTTAAAAAATTAATAAAAATAAATATGTTAACTATTTTTTTCTTTCTGGAACTATAACATCTTTTATTAAAAATTTATAATTTTTGGTTGTAGCCCAATCGGTATGGTACACTTTTAACGGTATCGTTATTGATGGGCCTATATACTGTACATTTAAAAAAATCATATAAATAGACAAATTATTCACAAACAACACCACCTTGGCCATTATTATTTCTCTTGATCAATTTGGCATTTTCTCTATGATTTATCGTGTTTTTGGTAACGTGAAACATGTGCGTTTTATTCTAATGACAGACGACCATACAAATTTATATTCGAAATTACAGAAAAAATTGTCGTCCTTTCAAATTCAACACCTTAAATATATAGGTAAATATACAGATAGGTATTTGGTTCATTTCCCATCTTTAGCATCTCTATATCTTTTGTTTTTAGCTTCAGAGTCATTCTCCTAAATATGTTTTTTTCTTTATTATTTCTATTTTATTAATTTACCTTATTTTTCTGGAATTATCGAGACATCTATGCATAGTAGTCCCCCAAAATTTCTTCTACTAGAATTGGAGAAATTGATGGATGGTTTTATGCCAGCAAATCAATGTCTTTTAAGAATTTATCTAGGTTTTGTTAGATATGTCTTAAATGGTTGTGAAATCATGGGTATTCTTTTTTCTTTTGTTAATTGCACTAAAAGATTAATCTTCAATATATTTTAATTGAGTTACTATATTTTTTTATCAGCTTACCAATCAATTTAAACGTTAAATGTCCATTTAAATATAACCTGGAGAATATATTTAAAATATGGATTTTTGGGTTAATTCAATTAAATATCTCTAAATTATTAGTTAAAATTTAACTTAGTCTCTAAGCTTTAAGATTTTTAATTGAGTTATTAAGTCATTCCATTAATTTAATCATCGTAACATTAAATATCAGTTTGAATTTGACATGGAATATATTTAAAATACACTAATCAAATTGTAAACATGTGTGTACTTACCAGATGAACAACTTGGATATAAAAATAGATAATATCAATAAAATTTAAGAGGATTATTTCTTTTTTTCCCTATGCACACATAATTATTCATATAATAATTCGACACACGTTCGCATCATATTTGAACACCCAAACTTACTTAATATTAATATAATTATATTTATTTAATATTAATATAAAAATTTGAAAATATTTGTGCATTTTGATATATTTTTTAAAACTTTTAAAAAATAAGATAAATTAAGTTATTATTAGATATTGAAGGTTGATTTTTTAAAATTATGACAATTGATATAATATATAAAAATTGATGATTAAATTTATTATTATACTAATTTTTTAAATTGCCACGTGTAAACTTTCTATATATAATTAAATGACTATATATGTAATTTACCTTAACAAAAATACAATATTTCTTGATTTTCCTTAATACTCTAGTTCATATACAAAGAGATCAATTTCAAAATTAGAAAACTTCAATTCGTTTCAATAAAATGGAGGGCGTGGATACCTTGAGTTGAACCGGTAAGAATACATTTTTTTTAAAAGAAAAGTAAATATATTTGAAAATTGTGTTCAATACATTTGAATTCTCAAGATCCTCTAAATATATTAAAAACCTAATATAAATAACATGGCAATGCACAACAAAATTCAAGCTACAATAGGAAAAAAAGGTTAGTATAATTATGAAATGTATTTTTCCTGCTGCTCCTGAAGAATTTTTGCAGAAGACTTGGCATCTATGTATAGCTTGCTTACTTCCTCTAGATCAGCCTATAAATAAGTCAAATGAAAACACATTACAATCATGACGGTGAAGAACAGTTGCATTCTATATTTAATTACCTTGCAAATGCCGTCCCGTCCGTTCATTTTTGCCACGATACTTGCGGGCGATAACAACTGAACTGCATGCCTGAAGAAACAGAAACATTTAAGTATGTGCTTAAGATAGTGGACTGCCACTGATATTAGAGCACAAGGTAGAATTTAAGCCTGACCTTAATGATGTGCTTTGTCCAATCTCTCCTAGCAGTGCTAGACTCTCTTCATCCACGACCAATTCTTCCACCTGTGCACGGATTGCTAAAATCTGCAGACCGTAATAAGTACAAAATATAGTCATGCTGTCATCCGATGCACACTACAAGTAACAATGTTATGCTAACAATAAAGCGCATATAAACAGACAGGCCTTTAACCTGTATCATTTCAGCAGGACCATAAATCTGTGTACGAATGATCACCAATCTGTCTAATAAGTCAACAGGTATGCCATGAGGACTATTCATATCAGTTCCCCTGCAAAACAGACATCCATTTTATACAGACTAGAACAAAATAAGCAATGGATATGAAATGGGAATTTATGATATCTGGTGAAACTTATATAGAAAATATAACTCAGGCCCAAAACAAAAAAATTTAAAATTCATCTTGCAGAAGAGGTCTAATATATTCAGATTCTCAAGTTGCATTGCATGCCTGGAAAATCAACATGTAAAACTAAGCTAGCCCTCTAAAAGCTGCCGATATTTCAAAAATTCTGACAAAATCAATTTCACTTACCTTACATT
Organism: Gossypium australe; assembly: GCA_005393395.2. NCBI lineage: Eukaryota > Viridiplantae > Streptophyta > Magnoliopsida > Malvales > Malvaceae > Gossypium > Gossypium australe. The sequence continues at coordinate 10,815,285 of CM016626.1, forward strand.
ACAAATGCCTCTATTTGTAGCGAAAATTACTATTGGAGATAGTGAGCTCTCTAAAGCACGATTCAAGTATGAAAAGCACTCCATGTCCAGCATATGCACCTGCTAACCATGATTTAGAGAACATAAACATGCATGATGTGTAAAATGCTTTGAGCATGTGCACAGGTCAAGACCTAAGAAGTATCTTAGATATACATTTGTTTGCATGCTTATTCGCATAGAAACATACATCGCATCCATGCATATAAAGGACGTATATCGTATGCTAAAACAGCTCAACTAAAGAAAAGGACAAGACCTCATCAATGAATAGAACTCCTGGTACAAGCTCTGCAACACCTTCATCAATATACCGGTTAACTACCTGTCACAAACAACATTATTTCAATTAAAAGGCTTGCCATCTTTCTAACAAACAATTGAACATAGCAATTGAAGTCAATCCCACATCATAAGCCTGTTTCCAAATTGAACAGGAAGTCCATCTGACTCTAAAAGTTTAACCGTGTACTATATTGGTAGCTTCTAGGGAGCTGATCATAACAGGATTCATACTAATAGTAGGATTAAACCAGAGATTAGCTGATAAGACTTCAGCTCTTAAACTGAAGATTCCAAGTAATACTATTAATGTATTGGCCAGAGAAATCACAGCAATGGTAAAACAATACTGCCGATTGTCCATAAAAATCGTCATAAAATGGACCTCAAATTTGTTTGGAAAATAATACCTTGTTTATTTCTTGTCGTAATTTGTCAGTGATTTCAGTCTTCCTGGGCTTCATCATCTGACCCATTAGAGACAATATGTCCTGCCCCCCTTGTGGCCGTGCATTGGCAGCATCCAGATCATGGAGTGTTACATCCTAGTGATGAAGAAGATACAAAAGAAAATTTTCTTATGATTTGCAACATGGGTCCCAAAACAATTAAATTTTGAACCAAAAAGAGGCAAAGACACCTGAAAGAACCGCCTTTTTAACAAATCAGCCAAATGTAGAAGGCATCAAATTTTTAAATATTTTTTCCTTTCCTTTTAATCGAGTTATTACAGACTTAAGCAGATCAACAGTTCATAACAGACATCCTTGGTGAGAAATTACAGAAAGCAAATATTCACTTCTCAAATGCAATGAAGATTTCATAATGTTTGTACCACGATGCACAAAATAATATTGGTCCTTTAATGTTTACAAGCAGAAGCTTTTACCAAACTAGACAAATGTTCATGGGCTGTCCATGCCCATGAATATAAGAAACATAAGCAGAAAGAAGCAACTATAAGCGCAAATAGGAATATACAACAGCATGATGGCATGGGGAACACATAGAAGCCTGAGGTCAATGGAGACAAACCTGCACTATCTCCTTCTTTTTGTGAACCTCTCCTTTGGGAAGTGGAACATACTCTTCTGCTTCAAGGTCAAACTCTGTCGCAAAAGCATCACTTCTGCCCACCCTTTTGACTGCTCCACTATTAGCTTCAATATATATAACATCTCCAACAGCTACCTGCCAGTCATATTAGAAATCTCATTAGATATGAAACTAAAGGCAAAACCCTTACAGATAAGACCTAAATGTTTGAAAGTCACTAGAGGAAGGAGGTGAATAACTTAACATTATATGGTGCCTCATACAGTTTACAAAAAGCCATAATACCAAAAGCTTTTAACAATATATTTTTTTCCCAGTAACAAAGCAGAGAAACTAACGACCTTACCTTTTCCTTAATCAAGGCATCATAAATTGTAGGGTCTAGCTTCAGTTGTTTTGTCCCTTTAACAGTTTTCAATCCAATAATTACATGGCTAATGCTTTTACCATAACCACCTGTTACGCTCTCTGTTTCTTCAGGAGAGAGTTCAGTAACCTGAAACAAGACCAACCAGGCATCAGGCTCTGCAGCTATCCTGACAATCCATAGAGAAACCAATCACCTAAAACCAGGGACAAATAGATATAGTCAGCTGTAACTTGCCTCTCCTTCATAGACCTCTTTATTTTCCTTTATACGTAGACCAATAGCCCGTCGGAAATTTTCCATCAAAACCTCGGTTTTCTTTACTTCTGATGAGTATACTTCAGATCCAACCATTGGACAGAACGGAACCTGCAAATAAGGAAGAGGAATGCATATATACCAAACATGAAAATCCCTCTGAGAAACTTGAATTCTAGTAAAGTAATAATGAAAAATGTTAAAGGCGATTTGAGAAAAAACAGGGAAAAGAAATGAAAACCTTGCTCCCAAGCTCTTGGGAAATTCCAAGTGCCAACGCTGTTTTTCCAGTACCAGGAGGCCCAGCCAACAGAAGTGCACGGCCAGCCATCTTCTTCTGCCTTATCATGTCCACCACAAGACCAGCAGCTTCTCTTGCCTCTGCTTGCCCCACAAAACCTGCAGCTAAAGGAATTGCATTTCCAGTGGCCTGGCAACAAAAAAAAGGAAAAGTCCATAAAAGTATAATTTTGGTTAAAAAGGAGAGGCATATAGATAGCATTTCGCTAGTAAAACAGTAAGTGAATAAAAGAGAAAGATATGGTAGAGGATGTTATCCAATTAGTGTATTTCTTTTCATAGCGAAAATACATGGATAAAACCCATCTATTAAAGTTTACAATGTACGGAATATGTATATCTCATAACTTGATAACAGCCCTTTCCTTCGACACATTGCCATTCTTTCCAATTTCCGTAGTCCAATTTAATTCATGTAGAATACATAATCATCTCCAATTTGAAAATTAAATGAAACGTAAACTATATTTTTATTCGCTTTAAAACTAATAACATAGCAAAATCAGAACCTAAAATCTAAACAAAAAGCAAACTTTAAGCTTAAAACCCTAGTCCCAGAAAGCTTTTTAAGGAAAAAGTGAACTTCCCATGGCTTAAAATAAAAACACAACTTCAGAAAGGTCACAGCTACAACATTACTACTTGCAGAAACAAACGAGAACATAAAGCAATTAAGCTAAAAAAGGAAACAAAAAAGAGAGATTACATCGAGACCAAGGCCTTTGATGTGAGTGTGAGTCGCGATTCTTTGCTTTTTAGCCGTTGATTGAACCTCTTCGATCTTCATTTTATCCATATATTTCCCTTCTGTTTTTGTTTTCCGGCGGAGAAAAAGGGCGAGGCTTTTCTTAAACCCTTCTGCAGCTTTCGTGAATTTGAAATTTGGATCCTCTGCCTTCTCGACCTAACTCCTTCTTATGCTCCCTCTTTTTTAACGCGCCACGTGGATTTTGCTTTCCTTGAATCTTTTTAATTTTTATCAATATTTTCCTTCGACCTTTAATTATATAAAAAACACAATGATACTATAATTTTTTACCTTAGCTTTATTTTAGTAATTGTAATTTTTTTTGTTGGTTTTGGTATTTGAATTTGATAATTAAATTACTTTTGATCTTTAAATTTGATTCTGCCAAGATTTAAAACATGATTAGATTGGTTGGTCAGACTAATTAAACCGAAAATAGATTAATATATTGATCCAAACAAAAGAATTGAATTGGAAACCGTTCGAAATCATAAAAATAAAAAACTGAAATAAAAATTTATAGTTGAACAAATTAAACCGATTTAATATTTTTTATAAAATTTTAATTATTTATTTAATTATTGTCGGTCTAATAGTTGAACTGATAAAACAGATTAAATCGAGAATCAATAGTCTAATCAATTCAATTGCTAGTCTGATTATTAGAATACTATATGTGACACTATAATATTATATCATGTCCAACAATTATTTATTTAATTTAAGAACTAAAAATTCTATTATAAAAAATAATTGGAAAGATTATTCTCTCATTGATAAATACTTTTATTTAACGAACAGTTGGGTTACAAACAATACAAGCAGGGAGGCTTGGATTCACTGTCCATTGGACCGAATACAACAACAACACTGCAAGATCGTCCGAAATGAGGAAATTAGAGTATAAAAATTAAATCTATACAGGAGAGGGACTAATAATAAATTTTCACCTTCTTTTTACATATTTTAACAAATAAAAAGAGAGTGTGAAAGTAAAGCTGATTTAACGGCGAGTAGCCGCTGCTGTTAAAGTGGGGGAAAATATTCTTTAAAATAAAAGGATAACGTATTTTCCAGTTCTAAATGCTTGGCGGCAGTGTAGATATTTCTGCGTTTGCCACCAAATTCACCAAAAGAAGCCATCCCCAATGGACACTCTTTCAGGGTTTGCCTTCATCACCAACTGCAACACTTCTTCATGTACAAGATTCTCTCTCCTTCCTCGTCATCAAAGACCACCACTTTCCAGAAGAAACCCCACTGTCTATGTCTTGAAAACAAGCTCTTCTTCAGGTAACATTTTCACCCATCACATTACACTTTGGATTTTGAGTTTCATGGTTTTTGGGTTCATATTTGATATGGGTTTCTTTTCAAGTTCAAGTATGCTTTTTTACCCCCGGGGGGGGGGGAAGGGGTTGAGGAGGGTTTATCATCTTGTGGTAAATTAAAGATGAATGTTTTCATGGATCAACTACCTTTTACTTTATGATGAATTTTATTGTTAGATCATAATAGTAATGGGTACTAATTGCATTAAATTGTATCTAATTCCGCGTGCTGCAATTTCTTTATCATTCTGTCTTTGAATCATTCATATAAATAAGTGAATTCTTCTACTAGGGAATTCCCACCATTGTGTTTCAGCTTAGAGGTTAAGATTTTAGTGTTTGAGTTATAATGATAATATTTATATGACTGTGAATTGCTGATCGATGGTCATTTAAATTTCTATCCTTTTTTTTTATTATAAAATTGTCAGTGAGTGAATCTGTAGAAGAGAACGTTCTGGAGATGTTCTTCAAGGATAGAGAAGTAAATGGAGATTTTGTCTCCAAAGTTTCGGACATGCTATGGCAGAGAGAGGTTCTGAAAGTTGTTGATACCGATGCCAGTGAACCAGCTGGCACTGCGGAGCAATCACAGCAGGTACGAATATAGTGTTCTCTTTGCTTTCTATTGCTGACATGATTTTAGTTAAACATGTTGGTATGCCCATGCAATTATAGTGAATCTTCAACTCCCTTATCGGAACCTCTTCTTTGTTACTGTTTATCAGTCTCATATAAGAGGGTTGACTTGTTTTTTCTTGGGAGGAGGAGAGAGGGGATTTCTTTTCCTTGTGTGTAGTCTCTCCATGGTTGCTTATTTTCTACATATTGTTTCATTAATGAAGCCATTCAATTCACTCATGCTTTTGATCCTAAATATGTGTAGGTCATTGAAAGTGATGATGATAGTGGGTTTTTGAAGCTGTCAAGAACTCAAGAATGGTTATTAGGTGACAATTCTGCACCAAGGAATAAGAAAGCCATTGCCAAGGTCTGCTTTTTTATTCTCCCCTGTCCCCGGTTATCATTTTGCCCTATGCTGTCCATGTTGGTAGCTCTATGCTTAAATATATTAAAATGCACTGTCAAAGTGACACACACATGTGTCAATAAGGGACTATTGCTTGGCCAAACCTAATCAAGTGGTTCAGAAACATGTTAACCAGGTGGCTCTCAGGTATCATGTATAGGGCAGAATCCAATGGATTAAAGGCCTATATGTTTTGTCAGACATGGCCAAATTTTAAAATTGAAAAGATAAAATTCACAACATTTATTAGCTTAGGAAAAAAGACTTGCCAGCCTGTTGAAACAGATCAATCATTTTTGTTATTAATCCTTGTGTATGAACAGGTGTTGCAGGATGACAGTGAAAGAAGGAAGAAACTGAATCTTCTAAAATATGAAGCTGTATGCTACTCATCAGAATTCTCAGTTAGTTGTAGGGCTTTATTTTTCTATATTAAGTTATTTCAGTAATGCATCAAGGACTGGAAAACTGGAAAGATGTTTTAGTTGCAAACCATGAATAAGTCTTGCATTAGACAATTGTTAAATTTTTTTGAAAGGTGCTAATTGTTTGTCATTTAATCTTGCAGCTCAAGAGGGAATTAACACTTTTATCAGTTGGAATTGGGACAGCATGCAGTGGGTACTGTTTGATAGTGTTATCATTTCAGGTAAAATAAATATTCACCGAAACCTGTTGTGCTGTGGGGTGTGATGTATTAAATTGATGATATGTATATTCTTTCAGCACATTCTTTATCAGTTGTGCCCTGCATTAGCCATACTTCCTTTCCTTCTATGTCTAGGAGATATGGCTTCTACAGGGGAAAAAGGAGATTTTTAGAAATTTTTACATGTATTATTATTGGTTCCCATAGAACTAAGTTTTAATATTGTGCAGGCTGCTGTTAGTTATGCAATTGGGGTTCTTTTCAGGTTAGTTGCTACATTTCTATATTAGGTTATTTCTGTTGAATTAACTTTAATGAGTTAAATAGGTAATTAGTCAAGGTTTAAGCCCCCATCTTTCCACATGTGTACTTAGCAGATATGTATATTTGGACTGAAAAAGTACCATTCTCATCTTATTCAGAGAAGAAAACATCACATACATGATTCATCCACTGGAGTAACAGGTGGATGCTTTAATCTGAAGCACAGTGGCTTTATCCCTACTGAAATCATCAGGGGCCTAATAAAATTGTTATCCTCAAAAGTCAGTTTTACATGGAGTTCAACTTTATTGACTTGGAAAAGCCGATTAGTGTCTGTTGATGATATCTTTTAATTAATCAGAATTTTAGTGAGCTCAACTTATGGACAAATGTTGCTCGTATGCTAATTTCTTGAGCAAAGGAAGAAGAGAGATACTGTATCATTATTGTTTTTGTCACCCTTGTTAGTCTTTTAACCTAGTTCATTTTCTCAACAGTTGCTTATACCTCCAGCTCTTATATCAACATGCGGACAGCCTATCAGAGGAAATGGTTCCTCAGATTTTCAAGCAAAAGAAATCGAAGAAGTATCTCTACAAACTCTTTTTTTTTAATTTCTCTTTTCATAGTAGTTGTAAGTGAATCCTTTGTTCTCTTTGCTTGCCTTCAACAATATTCGTTTTCTTAATTTCAGAATAGGAATCAGAAGTGAGGACTTGCAAGACTTCTTTGAGAGAACAATTAAGGGTAGTGGCATTGCTCTTTCTTCTCCCAGACTAGTGATCCCAGCTGCCGTATATGGATTGTGGATCGTGTCACACAAATTTTTGGCCAATGATTTCTTTGATTTCCAGGTAGCTTTTAGATGTTTTTCTTTTTATATAATAATAAGCTGACGTGCAATGTCCTGCCTACAGTTATTGCTTATGTTGCTCCGACTCTCCAAAGACCTTTCAAATGCATGGAAAAAGAAAAATTAAACATAACACTTACACTTGAGTCCGAATAACATAGGATAATGGCCCGTTTGTGAAATCCGAAAACAGTCATGAACTTTGAAACATGGCGACAAGTACTTTGTATTGTCATTTATGGTTTTTGGTGCTTGTTCTTCGCAGCTTGTGCCTGCAATGCTTGGGATGTTTGCATATAAGGCAGCTGCTCTTGTTCAAGTATACAGAGACAACGAAGACCTGCAGTTTGTCTTTCCAGAAAACGAGGAACAGTCAAATAAATGAGTCTCCAATTTTTTGCGTGTTTTGATCCAATACTTCCAACACTACCTGGTTGGTGCCATACAGTCTGGAATTCGACCACCTTTTGATGATTCAAACAAGAAAACCATCCAAACAACTTAATAATTCAGTTTCTACATCCATGGGCTGGTTAGAGCGGATTGCGGTCGATGAATACTGGATTGCTAGCAAAGTCTTCAATGTCCATTCAACCGTATTGATGCTTTATTGTGTATATTTTCGAAGTTCCAAGAATGAATATGATGCTCAAAGTCCATGCATTTTTGTAATGTGATTCATTTTGATGTTGAGCTTTTCATGATCAGTTGGCGTTTGGTCATTTTGTCGAATAAAAAATGTAGGGTAAACTCCATTTATCTTGGATTTTTTTTTTCAATTTTTTTAAAATATTTTTATTGGACATATATTCGAGATGTATGACATTTTTAAATGAAATATTTATATTTAGCACCTAAGCATTGTAAATAATTCAAATTTAAAATTAACGTCCGGTTTGATTTGTTAAGTGTAATAAAATGAGGATATGCCTATTTATCGGATAGTAATAAAATCGCTATAAGCATCAGTGATAAAATATCGCTTGTCTTTAGTGAAAGGAAAAATATCTAACTTTATTTTTTTTTTGAAGATATATCAAAGTTAATTAATATTATCATAATTTTCAATTTTTATAAAACTGAATATTGTTTTATAAAATGAATATATATTTGAAAGAAATTGAAAAATGGAATTATTTAAAAAAATAAATTATATATTTTATAAAATAAAGAAGAAAGAAAACATATTAGTTAAAAAACATGCTACAAGTAGGGAGAATAAAAAACAAAAAACAAAAAACTATGGTAGTGAAAGTTGAAATAGGGTTAATATTTGATATGATATCTCTAATTTTTTAAAAGAATATCTATGAAAATTTTAATTTCACAAATAAGTTTAAATAATATCATATTTTTAATTTCTTTAAAAACCTTAATTTTTATTATTTTATTACACTTCAAAGAGGTATGAATCATACATTTAACTGGGGAAGTGCTTGAAACAAATTCCATTGAAAGTTACCATTTCAAGTGTAAAAACTTCCCCCAAATCAAGAAAAAGCTTAAAACTTGAAATGTCCCCCCCCCCCCCCCCCAAAATTGAGGAAAACTTAAGTATTTAGTTATTTTCACAAATAAATAAGTGAGTAATGTTTTTTAAAGAAAAATAAGTGATTAGTGTTAATTAACTTACTAAGAAGTCTATTACAATGTTAATATTCCTAATTTCCTACAAACGAAGCATAATTGTTATTTTTTATTTTGTTGAATTAATAACTTCAATTTTTTTTTTTAATGAAAGAAAAGGAAATTACTTTCCATTTTCTGATTATTATTTAATTAATCACTTAAGTAATAAACACTTGAATCACATAAAAGTCCAAGCTAATCTGACAAACTGCATGTTGGAAGTGGAATCAGCTCCACCCCATTAAACAATTACTGAATCCAAATTTCTCTTTTCCACTCTCTCCATACCTAGATCCAATCTCTCCTCCCATGGCGCTCTACAAGAACTCCGGTGGTCACCGGGGGATGCAAGAATCGATGTACTCAGTAATCGCTCTAGTCTTCATTTTAGTAGCTTGCGTCGAACTGTGCGATGCGGCCGCCGCCATCGACGTTTACCGTCTAATCCAATACGACATGTCCGGTTCTGCTTACGGATCTCGCTTCGCGGCTCTCAACCACCACGCGGCCTCCTTGCATTTCCCTCCTGGCGCCGATCTTTCCAGAGCCGTCCTCATCATCCCTCTCCGTGAACTGAACATCACTTTTGTTCGAGGTTCACTTTCATTTCAACAATTTAATTTCTACTCTTCTGTTTTTAGTCTTCTTCAGATTAGTTAAACTTTTTACTTTTGGTGTTTGGCAGAATATATCAATCAGAAAAAGCCGTTAGGAGGGTTGCTATTTTTGCTTCCTGACATATTTAGCTTTGAAAATGGAGGGAATAAACAAGTTCATGAAAAGGAACAACTGAAAAATCTACTGGCAGAGCTGGAACAGTTACTTATACATGCAAATATACCCGTGAGTGTAACAGAGATTATATTTCTTAGGGTTAATTTTTGTCTTTATGCAAAATTATTACTTGCCACTATATGCCTGCATAAGTTTCCATGTTATTTAGTTTTTTGGTAAATACTATGCCTTGAGACTGAAGCTTCCTTATTTGCCAAGCTAATTTTTTTTTAAGATCTGAGTTCTTTAACTTGACTGTTTACAAGGATTAGATTTTTTTCGGTTGGAGTGTTATTTTGTCTCCGTTGAGACAGAATCAAGTGTAATGTTTTTCCTTAGCTTAACAATTTTAATGCATTGTTATTAACCTATACCAGCATTTTCATCATAATTGAAATTGATTTTGACCTTGTTTGCTTATTGTTTTTAACACTATCCAATTACTTTAACATCATTCCATAATCCTGCCAGTCTAAAAGACTTGGATTCCTGTTTCTTGCTCCATGCTTCCATCTTAAGCAGATACCTGTTGTTGACTAGTTTTCATATCAACTAATTGTTTAATTGGAAAATGACATAAACTTTGAAATTTCTTCCTAAAACATGCCTGATATATGTAACTCCAACATCAATGCTTATTCATATGAGCGAACTTTTTTCTATTGCTATTCTAGCATCATTGATAAGCTTTTTCTAAAAATTAATCATACTGTGATATATGCTTAAGTCTCATACTCGTTGGTTTCCTGAAGGACATTATCATCTTATGTTCCAGTAGTGTTATCAGCTAGGGCTGACATCTGTCCTTTAGTTCTCTGTGTTCACTTTTTGTGCTCTGTGTGAAAATGATTTTTAGAATTAAATCCAAGTTAATGTTGTTCTTGTGACTCCAAATGAAACCTTTGTTACTTCTCATTTAAGGTAGGAAAATTACAAGAAAAGAGAAAACTTTGCTACTTCTCAACTCTTGATTTTTTTTTTAATGTCCTTTTCATGCTATAGTTGTAACTTTATTGTGGGGATCTTGTGCTGCAGTATCCTGTTTATTTCGCTTTTGAGAATGATGAAATTGATACTGTCTTGGCGGATATCAAGAAGAATGATGCGATTGGTCAACCTGCTACTGCAACTACTGGAGGGTCAGTTCATAGTTTTTTGGCTTAAAATTGATACTATATATCCAATTGTTGTATAAGGATGCTCGTTTGATGTCAGGGAACAGATCCAGCCTGAACTCTTACCTGTTTTCAACGAGGGATAAAATATATTACCTGTTTTTGTTGTTTTATTTCTCAAAACATTGTTGAATGATCATTTTCCAGCTTGAGGCCCAAATAAGCGGTTCACTTATTTTATTCATTTACATTTCTACTTTAATCTTACACCATTTTTGCTTATTTATGTCTTTGTTATTCATTTACCTTGGTTGTAAATTTATATGTAAATAAGTAAATATGGCTCCATCTCTATTGTGATGTGTTTTTAGTTGGTTCTTGTGTATTCTCTAGTTCATTTTGTTGTTGAAATTGGTAAGAATCCATGTTTAACCCAACTCATCTTGTGAAAAATTCAGATACAAGCTTGTTATCCCAACACCTGAACCGAAGAAAGTTGCATCTCCCACCATCACTAATATTCAGGTGTGTGTCAAATTTTATTTTATTTTATTTTTTGTAACTTTTCTAAATGAACAAAAAGAGTTGCTACTGATTGCATAGTAGAGAAAAATCACATGGCTGCTTCTTGCATACAGTAATAATGAGACACATGTAGCATATGGAAGGCAGCCACCTGGTTTTGCTTTTATCATATGAAAGAATACTAGTTATGTTTTAAAAGAAAAAACCTTATTGCCTTCTGACCTGGGAACAACAAAATATATATCATTGCTTCTTTAAAGTTACATAACTTCATTTCAGTTGTTGCTCACTCCATCTTCATATCAGATGTTTGTCTTGTAAGATATTTTGGCATCAGATATTGGTATGTTTAATTTTTCTTGAGCTAGTTTTATTGCGTGTATAATCTGGGGAATCTTGAATATGCATTAATGGTTGTTTTCTGGAAGAAGTTTTCACTCTGGTAATTCTGCTGTGGTAACAGGGGTGGTTGTCTGGCTTGAAAGCTGATGGGGATACAAATCAACTTCCAACGATTGCTATTGTGGCATCTTATGATACTTTTGGGGCTGCTCCTGTATGTATTTTATTAATTTTCAGTAGAGAAAATCAGCTTCAATTATCCAAATGAAGGCACCATAATTTTTTTTAAACATGTAGGCATTATCAGTGGGAAGTGACAGCAATGGGAGTGGTGTTGTAGCGCTTCTTGAAATAGCTAGGTTATTTTCTCTTCTGTACTCAAATCCTAAGACAAGAGGAAGGTACAATTTACTTTTTGGCCTGACATCTGGTGGACCATATAACTACAATGGAACTCAGAAGGTAATTCATTTTCATTGATGAACTGAATTTTTATCATCTCTTTCAGTGGCTTGTATATCTTTCTGATTAGTTACTTTTGTCATTGTTTTGGTTGCTTTGGTCATATTATTATCATATTTTATGCAGTGGCTTCGGAGTTTTGATCAACGTTTACGTGAGAGTATTGACTATGCTATTTGTTTAAATAGTATTGGTTCTTGGGATAATGAATTGTGGATTCATGTGTCTAAGCCTCCAGAGAATGCCTACATTAAGCAAATTTTTGAGGTAAGCGGGTAACAATTAGAATAATAGGTCTTGAATGCATTATATGATGTCTTCTTCCATTGGCAAGAATCTGATAAGTGGTGTTATTGAAGGGTTTCTCTAATGTGGCAGAGGAGTTGGATATCAAAGTTGGCTTGAGGCACAAGAAAATAAACATCTCCAATCCTCGAGTAAGTTAATATATGTATATGTTTCAATGTTTGAACTATCTTCTGTCACCAGTTTCTGAAATTAAGAACATATCCTATGTTTTGATAGAATATTATTACAATCAACTTCATCTATGAGGAACTTATGAAACTTCAATTTCATGTATCTATGAATGAATTTATTTTTGTGGTTTTCCAAAATTGCAGCAGTAACCCCCCCCCTTATGATCCTGTGGCCTATCTTGCACATAAAATCTTTTCTAGAAAATGGTTAACTCATACTTGAAATATATCTGTTAAATCTGAACTTTTTGCTATCTTTAATGAAATATGATTTTACCAAATGACATCACACATGAAGGTGCATTACATCTATTTATGTGAACATTTATGGATAGATGTAAGAATGCTCTGCTCTTGCATTTCTGCTATTTAGATCAGGTAATAAAGCGGTTAAGCTGCTGTAGGTAGCTTGGGAGCATGAACAGTTCTCAAGGCTGAGAGTTACTGCTGCCACTCTTTCTGAAATTTCGACTGCTCCTGAACTCCTACAAGGCACTGGAGGTCTGTTTGATAGCAGGTAATATTTTCAAAGTTAAGCCCTTATTATCAAATTTTCAGTTTGTGTCTGTGTTTGAGACTAGTTGCTGAGAGCTTGACTATTTTGCAGACAATTTGTGAATGAAACTGCAATCACTAGAGGTGTAAAGTTAGTTGCTGAAAGTCTTGCGGTAAGATCAAACGATCTGCAAGTATATATTTGATTTCGTGTTCTTATTGCCATTCTTGATAAGATTGTGCTTGCAATGCATAACCCCTTGCCCCTCCTGTTTGTATGAGTTAGCATAAAGAAATGGAAATCTATCTTGCAATATTTATGAGAACCTGGTACCTCTTGGAAGGGAATGTGTAGACTGTGGACCAATGACATCTGTGTCTGGTCTCTACCAAAGCAATGCTAAGTGAGAGAATGACATGAATATTTATCATGTGATGCTCTTGTGTGGAATGTACTACTGGATATGCATGTGTAAGCATAGAAGTGAAAATTTCTCCCGCTGCATGTTATTACCTAGGATAAATTAATTACAATTCTCACTGGGGGAAAATTATAGCATTACATGTATGCCGATGATTGTTGTGATTTAGTCCTTTGGACATTTGAGGCAAAGGCCCTGCCCTTGTAGGATGGAATTGGGGGAATGTCTGGGAACATGTGTGGAAAGTATGATATAGACCATGCTTTTGCTGGTCAATTTCTGGATACAGTACAATGGTATATGATCCATGCAAACCAACCAATTACTCTGCTAAAGCTTTATCTTGATCATTGCTTTTTTATTGTTTTATACGCATAGTAAGAGTATTTAGATAGTTGCCAACTTGTGTGCAAAGACTAAGTTTTAATCATTTGCTTGTGCATGAATACATACTTTTTATTTTAAAATTGTCATCACTTTTTGCAGAGGCATATCTATGGCCACCAGGGAAAAAATGTCCAAATTTTTGCAGATGGCGGTAGTTTGGCTGTAAATCATGCTTATATACAATCTTGGCTGGATCTTTTATCGCAAACACCTCGTGTGGCTCCATTTCTTTCAAAGAATGACCCTTTTGTCATGGCTTTGAAGAAGGTTTATCTCCTGTTCCTTTTCTTGATCTTCTCCTTTATGTTTCAGTTTCTTTCTTTAAGATGATGATTTGCGCTTTAAGAATTAAGTTGCTTTTCTTCAGAGTTGAATTAGGTTTAAAGAATCAAATATATGATATTTAAGATACGGGGATTGTCAAATGTCTTGGATAACTGCTCTTCCAATTGGAAGTTTGATGAAAGAAATACTTTGCTTCTATGAAAGAAAGTTGCATGTACCATTACAAAGCAAACGTAAAGAAAAAAAAGTATGTGTATTTCATTCCAGCTTGCATCACTTCAAAACTTGTACTCTCTTTTACCAACCACATAAACTTCCAAGTATCATTATCAGTAAATATAACAGAACAAACTTTTGGATAAAGATTTATGGTAAGTGGTGAAAACACTAGAATGACTTGCCACGTACTTTCAGTTCTGATTGCTGTTCGTCTCACTCTATTGCAGGAATTAGCTGATCATACTGATGAAGTGAACATGCAACATGAGGTACTTGAAGGGGTATTCACTTTCTATGATTCAACTAGTGCCAGGCTTAACATCTATCAGGTATTTACTATTGTTTGAATTAACTTTCTTTTTTTGTGTGTGTGCGCGCGCGCATGTGCAAGGATGATGAATGCATTAGACGACTGACAGATTGGTTGGGACATATATAGACAGAATTAATTTCTGTTTACCATTGCCCATTCAAATAATGACAGGTTTAATCGTGGTGTTGCAGGTTGCTAGTGTAACATTCGACTTGCTGTTACTTCTCGTGTTGGGATCATATTTGATAGTGCTCTTCAGTTTTCTTGTCATCACAACTAGGGTGACTCTTTATTCACTATTAACCAGTTGTTTTAAATCGCTAAACATTCACCTTTTATTTGCTGTGTTTAGGATATTTAAGAAGAAACTAATTTAATGACGATGCTTTTCTACAGGGTCTTGATGATCTAATCAGTTTATTTCGCCGGCCCCCTTCTCGAAAGGTGAAAACAGCTTGATCGCATAAGCAGAACATTATATGCGGATGCATTTTGTACGAAATGTTCTCTAATGTAAACTTAAAACCAAATATCCCACGAGGTTCCTTGGTTTTCACTTGTTTTCTTCTCCTTTTTAGTTTTAGTATGACCGGGGACCATTTTAAATGAGATCAATTTTAGGTGCGAGAAAATTTTTGCTCAATCCACCCAGGATTGTATTGTATTGTACTGTTGGTTTTCTAGAATAATACGTAGGGGGGTATCCGCACATTTTTAATTACACGACATGGCATGTATGTTGATCTTAGATTTGTGTCTAACATTTGTACGTGTAAAACTCGTTAACATAGGTGATATAAATACTGATCCACACACACAAAGTTGTGTAGAAATGATTAACAATCCCGTAATTTTAATGTCGCCCGCCAAGTTTAGATGCAAAAGATTAATATAAAATTTGTTTTGCTTATTTTGCTTTATAAAGGGTGGCAATGACTATTTAGGACTTTCAATTTAAAAAAAAAATATATATATATTTTAACTTTTTATTTAATTTCTCATCTTTTTAGTCTTTGAATTTTTTTTTTGTCAATTTATCTTAAAATAGATGAAAAAGTAAGCATTTCTTAATTTTGTTGATATGGTATACACGTGGATTGGTAGGTGAATGACATATCGATGTTTAATTAATTTTTTAAAATTTTAAAAATAATTTTTATATTTTATACTTTTAATGGTTTTTAATTTTTAAAAATATTTTTTTAATTTTTAAAATTTTAAAGAAATTAATTAAATACAGAAGTGTTATTCATATGGCAATTCACATGTATGTTAATTCACATGTATCTTATATCAACAAAGTTAAAAAAGATTATCTTTTAATTTATTTTGGGGTGATTTGACAAAAAACGTAAATTAAAGACGAAAAATTAAATAAGGATTAAAATAATTTTTTTATAAAATTAGAAGGCTAAATAAAATATTATAGAAGAAATGTTTTTTTTCTCTCTCGGTGATAGGTACGATTTTGAGCAAGTTAAAAATTATATACTGGAATTATGTCAATTGATTTACACTGAAATTGCTACATACCACTAACACATAGAGATGATAGAAACCCTTAGATTGTGATAAAATAAAATAAAAATACTAATTAACATTTAAAAAAAATTCACCATTGGATTCAAGTATAAAGTTTTATGAAGAGGATCTGTTGTTTGTGGACTTATGGTAATTGCTATTAGCTGTAAGAAAATCTCAATCTCTATTGCCAGTTGTCAAGCAATTTTCCTTGGAGTATAGACGAAGAGACAGCAATATCCTTATGATTTGAAATCTTTAATCAAGCAATTAATATGAGAAGAATCAATTAACAAATCCCTAAATCTCTTGTAACCCCCTTCATTTCTAGCCATGGAATTACTTGAAAGAAACCCTTCCAATCTAGGGGCAAAGCCAGAATAATCTTTTAGGGGCTGAATAAAATTTTAATTTTTTATAGTTTATATCTTTATAATTTGTAAAGGATTAAATCGAATTTTTATAATTTTAGGGGGCTAAAATATAATTTTACCTTTATTAATTTAAAAATTTTAAAAAATTTTAAAGATCTAAATAATAATTTTATGTTTTAGAGGGCCGGGGCTCATGCCAGCCCCCTAGCTTCGCCCTGTTCCAATCCACCAATAAATAAAAGGCTATCATCTATATATGTGGAATTTATTATACTTCCCAACATCTAATTATCCCCACAAATAAGGGGGAAAGAAAAATAGTGCAAGAAAAATTATACTTTGATTCTTTTTATAAAATATAATTTATTCTTGAATCTTTTAAAATAAATTTTTCGAGGTTATTGTTTACTTGTACATTTTACATAATTCCACAGTTCTATTCTTTTTTTTTTCTTAAATGAAAAAAAAATAAATCAATGCCGCTCAATCTTTTCAAGATTGCCTAATTAATCTCCTAACATCTTTATCCCACAATTCCAAAAAGAGATACGCAAGTTGAGATGCGACCATTTTCGTAAATATGAAATTCCATACATGTATTTAGATTTTGTTACCATTTCCATAAATCATTAATATTATTGCTATTATAAAATCCTTGTACCTTCACATATTATATACATTAATAATTATGTTTGTTTATTATAAAATAAATGAATGTGTTTATTTTTTAAAATATGTATTATTGAATTAAAATTAAAATTTTTTATTAAAAATTTATGGGGAACGATAAAAATTAAAGTTTCCAAATTTATATTGAATAAAAAATTATATATAAAATTGATACTTATTTCGAAAACTAATAAGGAAACTAAGGCATAGTAATCCAATTAATGACCAACCAGTCCATTTGTTCAATAAAAAGATTTCGATAGGCACATGTAATGAAATTGATTGAGAAAGTGACATATTGTATAATAGAAAGCACCAATGTATATATATATATATATATTTATTTATTTATTTTGTTAAATATCTCAAATCATATTTATATATATATCTCCATAAGTGTAAATATATATGTCTATTACTTTACTCAATGGATAAAGGATCTAATTGATAGAGGAAGCATCATAAAGATCAATTAGTGAGGATTTAGAAAGAAAAAAAAGTTGAAGAATATCCAAAATCTTGGGGCATGTTCCATGGCCATGCTTTAAAGAGAAAAAAAAAAAAAGAGAGAGAGAGAGAGAGGTAAAAAGCATATGCTTGAGGAATTAGAGAAAACCCATGAATTAATTTGTAGTATACTATAAACTGCTATATGCTAGTATTAAACAAGAAACAAAGATATTACATCAAACTCACCACTTTTAATTAATACACATAATTAATAGAAATTACATAAAATCTTACGAGTCTGCACTCACAAACTATATTAGATAAATAGCAGCGAAGAACTATATAAATATATATATCACACGTCTTTCTCACAAATACTTATGACATTAATTACTGCTATTACACTATCTCTAAGCCACTGACCTAGTCATCAAGGGATACCGATGATGGGGAAGAAAGGAACATAATAGCTGGATGGTGCAAGTCCCCACTCCGGGGGTAGTGGCAGATCGACGGTCTTGGATGAACCGATCCCCTTTTGAGCTCCACATGATTTAGCATCAATGGATGCCAAAGGGCATGAAGTGGAGAAAGCCAGTGGAGTGGAGAGGGTGTAAGTGTTGGGTTGATGCCCCACCTTGACAACCTTGGACACCAGGTTTTTCTTCTTACTGTATAGCTGGTTTGGTCCACCTAGGAGCTTGGCAAGGCAGTTAGTGTTTGAGATGCCTGATGGAAGCTGGACCTTGAAAGAACCATTTTCTTCAGTGGTTGCAGTGGCTAGTTTCTTCACTTTCTCACACTTCACTGCAACTTGGATGCCTGCAATTGTAAAGCCTATACGATTAAGTAGTAGGACAACATTTAAAAAACAACTCAAAAGAGGGAAAATTAGAGGGAACCTGAGAAGTCATAATTATGAGGGCAGTCGAAGCAGGAGATTTTGGCATTGAGATGTTGGCAATTTGAGAGTTGAACCCTAGTAAGAGCCACTAGGAACAGCACTAGTGCAGAAATCATCCCTAAAGGAAGTGCCATTTTAATTTTCGTAAGCCAACACAATGTCAAGTGTGTTTTTCTTTTGAGTATGAAGAATTATGGGAGAGGGCATATATTGTTGCTTATAAATGCAAGGGGGGGAATTAGCTAAGACCGTATTTAATGAAAGGAAACCAAAGGCTGAGTTGGTAGTTGGTGCTAATTTACTGCAGTAACGAACTAACACGAGAACCCCCTTATCTTGTTTTTTCTTCTTCCACAGTGACGTGTAAATTTAGACCAACTTTAAGCCTATCTATACCTATTTTCTAAGAACAACAACAATAATAACTGTGACAAACTAACTCTCACAAATGATGTTTCTCGTGAATACTCAAAATTCCAAACATTTTAGACAAACGTTATCATTTCTCGACCCACCATCAAAAAAGTAGATTTCATAAACATAATAAAGATTATAAATGTGTAAAAAAAAAAACATAAACACCAACATCAAGTGTAGTCAATATGTTTGGTTAATCGTATGTGTTGTATATTATATTTATTTTCATAACCTAATGATGAAAGAAGGTAGGTACATGGATAGTGTGGGTCCTTAATCTAAAGTTTTTGTTACAGATGGATGTTTCTAAGCATATGTTAGTCAATAGGGGGTGAAATACTTGGTTATGAATTTGTGTTGCTATATGGAATCAATACGACCACATTCTAAAGCTGTTAATAGATTTGGGGTGTATTTGTGTGTTTCTCTTTCGGTGCATTATTAGAAGATCTGGTGAGGTCTCGTTGCCCTAAGAAAGTGGCTACACTTAAATCCATCCTTCTCATCTATTAATTTAATTTCCCATACTTGAAAAACTAAATTTGAGAAATCAATCATCACCATTTACTATCAACTGGAATTATGCATTTACAGTACTTATCATATAAGACTTGGGAGCCATTTTTTAAGGTGTTAAGATAAAATTGTCAATGTTCACAAAAAGAAAGTTAAATTAAAGTATTAATTTTTAAAGGGGTCAAAAAATAATTTTTCTATTTATTAAATGGCCAAAAATTACAATTTAATGATAGAGAAAAGATTGTAAATTTGATAATTGAATTCCAATTTTTTTAAGAGTAATTGTATAACCTCTATTTTCATTTTAAAACCTTAGAACTTGTCAAACATTTAACATCGAACAACCAAAATAAAGAATTTAATAGAACCAACTACTATAAATATTGCCAGTTTTGCCACTCAATTTGCAAGCACAACTTGTTTCATTGTCACTCTGATTGAACCTTAAACGGAAGAGATGAAATTTAAAAGTTGAAGTTTTAGTCATCAGGGATGCTTTGATTTAGTTTTTTAGATTTTTCCTTTTCTTCATAATAATTTGGTTCAATTTCTTATTTTTATATTTTCTTTTTGGACTTATTTTTACAAAATAAATTATAGCTTTTGGATATTATTTTGTAAAATTTTCAAGCCTTTTCTTGAATATTTCTAAAAAATATTAGTAAATAAAAATAATCTTTATATAACAAATTTTAAGCTATTTTTACTAATTTAAATATAAAATATTTATTTTTAACCAAAAATATCCAAACTGAATAATTCAGATTAAATATGAGAAATTAACCCAATTGAAAAGATTATAAAATATATTAGATGATGATAACCCAAATTGGATATACAAATGTAAATATATAGGATGGGACAACAAAGTTTTTGTGACATTTAATAAAGCCGTACAATGGTAGGTAGGTTTTTTGTACAGCACCTTAATTGCCAATAAATGAAAAAGATGGGAAGAAATGTAAAACCCTAATTTCAGTTTTTAGCTTAGCCCAGGGCCAGGGGCGAAGAGATTTAATGCTCATTAATGTAGTCTATATTTTTCAACCTTGAGTTTCGTTTTTCAACATCGAAATAAGTCAACATTATTATCAAAGATCTAACGTTTCGAGATTCATAATATATAATA
Organism: Gossypium australe; assembly: GCA_005393395.2. NCBI lineage: Eukaryota > Viridiplantae > Streptophyta > Magnoliopsida > Malvales > Malvaceae > Gossypium > Gossypium australe. Next base: position 10,835,892 of record CM016626.1, read on the forward strand.
TATCTTTGAAGGAGGAGTCATTTTCAAAATGTAACATTATGTTTACAATTTCAATATTAAAATATTAATTATATCTGGATTTTCTTTTTTATTTTTAAAAGTGTTTTGTTCTCTACATTTTGTTTGTTTAATTCCAATTTAGTTTAGAATAAGGTCTATAAAAAATTAGAATATGCATTTTGAAACTCAATAGTTTCTAGCTTTACATGGCAAAACCTAATCATTGAATATATAGAGCTAGATTTGGAATTTTGGATGGAAGAGGGGCCAAGGCAATTGGGAACCCTGCCTTTGAATAAATGGGGTAGGGTACCTCTGCCCTGCAATTCCACACTTTCTGATTCTAATAAATATTATTCACCACCATTTATTTATTTATAGGTTAAATAAGATTATGGGTTAGAGTTGCTGATTGAGTCTTAACTCGATTCGCATGAGTATTGTTGTCAATGTAAGAGGACGCGAGCTCGAGTGCGCTGAAACGCATTATCTTTCTATTTATGAATTGAGGAGAAGTTACGAGTAATTCTAAGGATAATAAGAGTATGAATTAGACAATTTCAATTAGGAGAACGGGTAGAGCCCCAAGAGTCCACCAATTTAAATCTAATTCATGCACATTAATTACCCGTTTCTCCGAAAATAGATTATAAACTTGAAAATCCAACACCAAATGAATATATGTCTGGTACAATAGAGTGAAAAGAACAGAAAAACGCTGGCGAGTTTCAAATTGTCGATGAATTCCATAAAGATTTATTAATCCCTCAAGCATTGCGCCCAAAAAGAAAAAAGCGCTTTACTAGCAACTTTTTCTGGATTGTCATGAGAAAATAAAAAAGCAGAGTTGAGCATTGCATAACTTCTACTGTCATAAATATGTAGACTCTCCAACTACTAATATTTTGGTTAATAAATTTATTAACATAATGGTAAATATTAAAAATGGAAGTTATTATTTTAATAAATTTAATTTATTATCCTGGATAATTCTCAATAAAAATTTAAAAAACATAATTCTAGTATTTTACCTTTTGTAACTAAATATATAAAATTATTAACTTAGCATACACATTGGGTGCCGTCATTCATATGAATAATCTCTCCAGCTAATATCAAAGACTTTAACTTATCACTACATTAATTTGCTTGCAAATATTGATTTCCATTTTTACAAAAATGATACTACTTTCACTTAGTTTCTAATTTGAGCTTAGACTTATTCTTTCGGGCTTGTACATATATAATTATTTATTGTCCCTTGTAATTTTTTTTGTCAGCTCAAATATGAAACTTTCACGTCCTAATTACTTAGTACCTTATTTCTTAAATTTCAACACAAAAAAAGTTGATGGATTTTTAATTCCAACGTAACTATGAGAAAGCATTAATATGAGTTAATGACCTCTCCATGAATAAAAATACAAGGAGCTAAGCGGCTGTGGAGTGGAGGCTTGGTTGAGCTAGTTGTATCTCAAGTAGATTCTCAAAAAATTGCCCTATATTCAAACATTCACTAGACTGAACAACAAAAAGGTTATTATTGCCAAATTGTCACTTATAGTACATTATTCGAGTGTGAATGTTATGATGCATAGGTATTGTTCACATCAGTTGGGACAATAAAATCTGAATTGTGATGTCTGCATCTCCAGCTAATGCAATATAGGCAATAAAAGCAATTGAAGAACTTGGGGGTGGAAGCCATGGTTGAAACTTTGATGTACATATGTCACTCTTTAACTTCAAGACTGAATGTGCCGGATGAGGCATTTATGTGGTATGTATAGAGTTATGTTTACGCCATTGGTGGAGGCCATTTTCTAATGGTGCCTGCTTTTGTACTTGTAGTTTGTTGGAACTTCGGAATGTCCTTTGTCTTGTCTAAGGCATTGTTCCTCATCACCTACAAAGCAGTTAAATGAGTTAAACACCTTGCGCACATTGAAGTGGTTTTCAGATTTAAGTTGCCTTGCTCGCGAGATCCAAATTAATGCAAATACGTAACAACATGCAAATGAACGAGATTAAAGTTTGCTAAGCTTTGTTAATGTTAAATTCTCTCTTCTTAATTCAACCAGGCATGGAATAATTTTGGGTGAAAAAAATAATATTAACATCGCTGAATTCTCGCTTATGTTAACTTGAATTCGAGTGTAAATATCAAAAATGGATATGCATTTCATGCAATTATATTCAATTTTTTTTAAGTATTTGGTGAGTCTTTTTGAGTTATTATAAAATCATATTCTCATATCCATATTCAAATATATGTTAAATACAAATATCATATTCAATAAGTCTAAACAAAATAAATTTTCGCCTATCATGCTTAATTTGCAAATAAATAAAGTTGTGTTTCTTGTAACATTAAGTGAATAATTTCATCTTCTAATATAGAAACATTAAGTTTAGTTCAAAATGTGACAGAAACTTTTAGAGAGGAACAGTTTTCTATGTGTGGATATTTATAATTCAGATACATATTTAAATATTAAGTTAAGAGGTGATTCTAATTTAAATATATAAAACTAGAATCCAAAATGTTTGAATATGTGCATGTAAACATATACGTAGCTACCCTCGTCTTGTACTTAGTATTATGCCCATGCAAATTCAGCGGACAAATAGAGTCTTGGGAAGTGACAGTACCTGCATTTCCACTCCCAAAAGCAGATACCGCCAAAGCTGGATTATTTGCATCAACATTGTACTGAAAGTGGACTAGTCCCTTGGGAAAGACGAACATGTCACCAGCTTGTAGCGACTGCGTTAAAAGCTTGTTGGTTGTGCCCACGAAACCGGGTTCCAGGCTTCCGGCGACAAGGAAAAGGAGCTCGGCGGTCGGGGATGGGTGTGGGGAGGGTTGGTTGAAACAGCTGGGAATTGAAGAACAACATACGAAACACTGTGCCCGTTTAGTGCTGGGAATTCCGCCATGCTTGCTTTCAAGATTGTAAATTTCGTGGGGAAGTCTTCACCGACGAGGACTCGCATTCCGGTGAATGTAAAGAAGTTTCCATCGGCATTGTTTACATCTTGTGGACTAAAAAATCAGAGGTGATGTCTCATGTCTGCATCTCCGGAAAGGACCATTTGCGGCTTGCGCAATGGTAAACGAAGATAAGATGACGAAAAGGACTTTCAGGCTGACTATTCTTGAGGCCATGGTCGAAAAAAATCCTGGTCTGTATAGTACTTTTCAATTAACACCAAATGTGCTGGTGAGTTGCTTCAACTTCTTGAGAAGGCTTTATTTATAGATTTGTGTGTACGTGATTTCTTGAGAAGGCATGTACGCATGTCAGGTTATTTGTCTGGTCCAGATTAGGTGAGATTGGTTTTTACAGAATAACTCATTACAAGTGGAACTCGATAATGTTATTTGATTAAAATAAAATAGTACCGTTGAACACAACAAGGACCAAGAACATAAAAACAGCATTCAACCAAGAATAATAAATAAAGAACATATATAAAGAAAAGAAACAAAAAATCAAAGACAAATCAACCAAAAAGGAAGGTAGAGCGGGGTTTGTTTTTGAAATGGCATGATTCCCTAATCTCCCCTTGTGAATCTGTAAGAACATCAACAGCTCCCAACTTAACCATTGCCTGCCCGAACCTGGCAAGGAAGTCACTGCCGTTGGCTAAACTGGCGACTGTGTTATTGGTCAAAGGGTCCAAGGCTAACGCTTGATCAATCTGAAGAATTCCTCTCCCTAGCCTTATTTGATTGTAGAAGGAGTTGTCCACAATGAATGTACTCCTAAGATTCTGGTCAAGACTTACAGGGATTCTGTTGGCTGGTGAGTTTCGCGGACAGATTAATCTTAGTTTCATAACTAATAATGGATCCATAGTCGGGTCTGGTTTCCCTGTGTTGTTGAAATCGTAAAGACGGTCTTGAAACAAAGAACAATTTGTAAACCCAATTGTGTGACCACCTACATGCCATCAAGTTACAAATTAGAATTAACACATACCGAACAATATTTAAAGAATGCAGTAAGTTCAAGTAAAAGAAAGAACATATATATACCAAGAAGTAAAACCATATCTGTAAGACCAATCCCTTTTTTGGAAAATGCATCAGCAGATTGAGAAACTGAAAATCTTGGAGAAGGGAGATCTACATTCGAAGCCAAAGACACGAAACCATCTCTTCTTCCCGTTTGAACCTCGTATCGCCCTCCTCCACTCTGCACCAAAACAAACCAAACTTATCATCAAATTGTTTAGGAATTTTGGAAAGAAATTAAAGATGTTATTAACTTGTTACCAATTGTACAGCATCTCTAGCAGCAATGGCGATGATATCAGCACAAGAAATAACTCCTGCACAGGCTTCTTCAAGTAATCCCTTCGCTTCATCAATTACATCATAACCACTGACACTTAGATTCGGGGGCGCAGTTTTCTCACTGGAGTCGCCGTCTAGCAGAATCGATGCATCACATCCCTTTCAATTACACAAAATTCAACTGTTTCAAACCCATTTTCTTAGCAAATAAAAAAGAAAGAAAGAAAATTTATGCAGTTATATATATATATAAATGTGGTTGCTTACGTTGACAAAGCAATCATGGAAAAATAAACGAATGAGACTAGCTGCGACTCTTGGTTTGTCGTTGAATCTTCGTTTAACTACTGAAGCAACAATGGCCTCAACATCTTGTGAATTACATTTACCCTTGTAAAATCCTTGTTGAAGAGCAGCGTCGCATTGGCCTGTGAAATTCACAAGGATGAAACTAAATGCTAGAGAAAACGCAGCTGCTACCACTGCTGCTGATATCTTCATTTTCTTTTCCTTCTTCTGTGAATTTCCAAATGCAGATGAGATGAAGATATCCATTTTTATAAATAGGAATCGAAACTGGCCTCTAATTCTACAGGAAATTTAATGGAGGGCACGACTGGCCTTCAAGCAGCGGCCAGCTTAGCTTAGTTCCGATTTGTTGTCTGTATAAACGTGCACGCATGTTTCCTTTAACCAAAACATGCAAAATGGCGTTCCATGGAGTTGAACAAAATCCGGCAGTTTCAACATTAGCGATTCCATGGAAAGAGTTGCTTTTTTTGGAAATTTTCAACGCCGGCATATTTTTAAAAGGTGCATATCCAGTACATACAACGACCCTATTTATGTGAAAATTAATAGAATAATTCATTGAACTTCAAATATTTATTTCGTCCATTTAAACATCGAGCCTTCAATCAAACAAAAAATGATGATTAATTTTATTAGGGTTTAATGATTAGGTGAAAATATTGTTTGATGCTTACCTGATTGGAATGGATGATCATTTAATTTTAGTTTAGGATGTTTTACATTTAGGCCTAAAACAATTGGTTGGACCCACGTAAAAGGATAATGGTTTCGGATTTGGATCAAATTGAAAAATGGATATATGTTAGGTGAGATTGAACTTTGCATACATAAAATACACAAGATTATATGTTGGGAAAGAAATCAAATCAGATTACGTGTTAATTAACAAATGATTAAATCAAGTAAGTTTGACGGATGCTTCTTGATACCGCATTTCTTTTCATATATTTTTAATTACAAAAATATGTTGGATTAATTATCGTATATAATTCAATTAATACAATGCATAATAGATAAAGTATAGATATTTTTTAAAGGACAGGTGTCAATGTAAGAACCTTTTGGACATCAAGTTAATTGCACCAAATATCTTCAAATTATGACTATTCATTTTAAATTGATCTTCGAACTTTAAAATATTCTAATTAAATCCTCAAACTATCGATGTTATATCAATAAGGTTCTTTTGTTACTAAAATTGTTAATTTAACCAATAAATGAGACATTAGATCTTATGTGACATAAGTTAAAATAAAAATTTTAAAGAAAAGTTTGACATAATATCAATAGTTTGGGGATGTAATTAGAATGTTTTAAAGTCTAGGAACTAATTTAGAATAAAAGTAATAGTTAGCGTAATTAACTCTTCTTTTTATCTATAGCTGTATAGATTAGTTGAGTTTTAAATAGGCTAAATGCTAGAATTGGGGCCAAACCTTTTAGGGGTTGCTCACATAAGGATCAAATCTTTCAAAATGGTCTACTTACCCTTTATACAAGTGCTCAAATGAAGGTCAAATCTTTCAAAGCGGTCAAATAAAGATCTAACCTTTTTGAAAGTGTACAAATAAGGATCAAACATTTTCAAAAGTGCTCAAATAAGGGTTTCTCAAATATCGTATATCATGTTTCAAATTATATTCTAATTACTTTCTTTTCTTTTTAAGCAATATTTAATGTGTTTTTATCCTAAACTCGTTAACATTTACCTAATTTTTCTACAAATTGAGTCTAAAATACATGGAAAGCCCTTATTTGAGTGCTTTTATAAATGTTAAACTCTTATTTAACTTTTTAGAAGGTTTAGTTCTTGTGTGAGTAATCTCTGAAAGGTTGAGCCATAATTAGAGCAATATTTACCCTTTTAAATAAATATATTTGTAATTTAAGTACTAATTTGACAATAAAAAAATATTTTTGATCTAAATTTAATTATAAAATATTAATAGTATATTAATAAATTTAAAATTTTTTAATATTTTTGGAATAGTGATCTGGACTTATTGGTTAACCCTAGGCACAACCTGTACTTGGGCAAGGAATTAATTTTTTTTTTCAAATATTAATATCAGATAAATTAGGTTAAATGCTTAAATTAAGGCCTAATCTTTTAGGAGTTGTTTACGTAAGGGTTAAACTTTTCAAAATACTCATATAATAGCTTAATTAACTTTTATAAAAATATTTAAATAAAGACTTTTCACGCCAATTCAGCTCAATTTAAGTAAAAATATGTGAAGTCTATCGTATTCATAATAAAATTCATGACATTTGAATCAAATTTTGCTTGAAAATAAAAGAAAATTAATAAAAATATAATTTAAGACATGATGTACAATATTTGAGAAACCTTTATTAATGCATTTTTTTAAAAGTTTTAACCCTTATTTAAACACTTAAAAAGATTTAACTAGTACTTTTGCATATATTAAATCCTTATGTAAAATTTGGGCTTCTGTGAGCAGTCATAAACTCCAATTTAAACATTTAACGGATAAATTAATAAACACTCTGGAAGGCCACCACATCCAGTGCTTGTAGAGACGTAAGCACTCAATAATCGGGGTTGTGTCCAGTTTTTGAAAATAATCCATGCACAGTCCCGAATTTGATTTCACCTAATCCAACATCTGGTTTTACTGTCTATATAAAATATGATTAAATTTAAATAAAAATAATTGTTATTATTTAATTTTTAATGTGAACAGACCATCTGCTCCATAAACAACAGTAATTGTAACTCCTTTTATATTATATCATCTCATGTTTTCTCAATCAGATTAAAATTTAATATTTTAATCATTATTTTTGGCTACCCTTATCATTGGTAAAGAAAACACTCATAATCGTGTATAAAAAAATACCAGCAGCTGGTATCTCAATTTTTACTTGATGGTATAATTTCGATTATTTAGTAACGCTCGAATCTCAATTATTCAATTTAATCCTTATTTGACTTTTCTCCAAAGTTTAAAATTTAATTCAAATTATTTTAATACAGCCTTTTTCTTTTCTTTTCTTTTTTAATTTTGACTCCAAACTCTATCGCATAATCTTTTACTTGGCTCTTACTCCTGGTTTAGCACCCTGGATTGCATTTCCTCAGGCTATCTATTCGTTTGCCTTCTTTCGCACCCTTCTTTCATTTTTTAAAATTTATTCTCAGATTATTTAATCCATCCCACCAATTTGTTCTCGGTGTTTCGAGAAGGTGCGGGGACGGATTAGTATTAACTTTTGAAAATAAATTATATTAGTATCTACATATCAAAATGATTTTTAGAAAGAATCTACCACATCCATGTACTCGGTTTTTTTACTTTTTTGGTTTTTTTATCAAATCAATTTACTAACCTTTTAACTTTAGAATCATAGTTTGATATTAGTTTTGAGGCTTTTTCTGAGTTGCAAGCCTGTCTTCAACCGCAGGAGAATGATAGTTTGATAGCGCGGTTTTGTATTGAGGAATTTAAGCGAGCTGTTTTTGAGATGAATCCGGACAAGGCCCCAAGGCTGGAAGGGACGAACGTAGCATTTTGTTAGAGATGTTGGCCGACGATTGGTTCTGATGTGTTCAGTCAGTGTTGTGCTTGGCTAGAGACGTGTGACTTTCCTGCTTCAGTTAATAACTCTATTAGTTTTGATCCTGAAGATTGTTAACCCAAGTAACATGAAAGATTTGCGCCCTATAGCTTTGTGCAATGTTTTGTATAAAGTCTTGGCCAAGGTTCTGGCAAATCGGCTAAAGGGTTTGCTCGCTCGGGTAATTTCAGCAATGCAGTCAACTTTTGTGCCAGGTCGACTAACGACTGATAATATTTTAGTTGCCCCTGAATTTATTCATCATATGAAGAACAAGGGATGGGGTCGTGTAGGAGAGCATGCTTTGAAGATCGATATTAGTAAGGCCTACGACATTGTGGATTGGAATTTTTTGCGGTTTATGTTAGCGAAGCTGGGTTTCCATGACAATTGGATGGAGCTTGGGCCGATTTGTCCGAAATGGGGTTTAAGGCAAGAGGACCCTCTATCCCCGTACCTATTTATTATTTGCACCGAGGGTCTGAGTTTCTTGTTACGACAGGCGGAGTTGAAAGGAGATCTTCATGGGTTACATGTCTGTCGGAGCAGTCTGGCAGTTTCTTATTTGTTCTTCGCTGACGATAATTTCTTTTTTTTCGTGCCACTGTTCAAGAGAGTGAGTGTATAAAATGTATCCTGGCTACTTATGAGTCAGCTTCTGGTCAAGCCATCAATTTTAATAAGTCGGGTATCATGTTTTCTTCTAAAACTAAGTTGCCTGATCCTTTAGCTGTGTGTGCTGTTTTGGGTGTTACTGCTTCCATTGGCCATGGGCGTTATTTGGGGCTTCTATCGCTAGTTGGGCGAAATAAGAAGCAAATATTTTCATTTGTTCGCGAGAGATCAAGAGAATTTTCAGTTGGAAGAACAAATTGCTGTTGGTGTTTTGGCAAGGCTGAGCAAGCTGAGTAGAAAGCTTGTACAAGCTCGTTGTTTGGTGAAGAAACAAAAGTAGTAATTTGCTAAGAAAACAAGAACTGAAACGAGAAACAAGAAAGATGGAGCATATATGAATGAAATCTGATATTTTTCATCAACAACAACTTTGGCATACTGCCATTACATATATCAGTCATTGGCAAAGCAAATCAAAGCAAGTTTTCACCTAATACTTACCTAATACCACTAGTTATTCTTTGAAACAAGTAAAACTTAACTTTCATACATAAACAAAGCTGATTTATCAGCTCAATCACCACCTAATTACATCAAATTTTATACCAAGTAAGTTCAAATCAAACTAAGTTACAAAATATGAACTTTGGAGTAACAAAACAAGTTGAACTTGGACAACATCAGTAAGCTTCAGCTGCTGCAAGCTTGGCTCGACTGCATGTAGTGCTCCTTGCTGCATGGGCTGCATGGAAGGCCATCTTCTAACACTCCTCCTTGGTCTCCATGCTGCAGACTCCTAACTCCTTCCTTAGTTTAATGAACCTTGTTATATTCAGGGCGTTTGTGAAGATATCAGCAATCTGTTTCTCAGAATTGCAATGAATCAGCTCCACCTCTCGTGCTTGTTCCATCTCCCTTACTACATGTAGCTTGATGCTAAAGTGCTTGGTTCTACCATGGAAGACAGGGTTCTTTGCAATTGCAACAGTAGACTTGTTATCACAAAAGATCTCTGTTGCTGCCCCTTAATGTAGGTTCAAGTCAACTAGGATTTTCCTTAGCCAAATGGCCTGATTAACAGCATTTGCAGTTGCACCATACTCAGCTTCTGCTGTTGATTGAGCTACTATCGATTGCTTCTTTGAGCACCAGCAAAACATTGCTGAACCAAGTGTAAATGCATAACCAGAAGTACTCTTCATGTCATCCTTTGAACCAGCCCAGTCATTATCAGTGTAGCCTATCAGCTTCAGATTTTCAGCTTTGTTAAACTATAATCCATAGCTCAAGGTGCCTTTGATGTACCTGAGCACTCTTTTTGCTGCTTGAAGATGCTGCTTGTTGCAGCAATGCATGAACCTCGATAGTATACTCACAGCAAACATAATATCTGGTCTGGTTGCTGTCAAATACAATAAGCATCCAACTAGACTTCTGTAACACCCCTTACCCGAGACCGTTGTCGGAGTCGAGCACGAGGCATTACTAGACTTAACTTACTAGTTCTGGGCATAAAAATTGAAACTGTCTGTCTGCGTCATGTTCACTAAATTAATTATAACTCGAGTTACAAAACTCGAAATCTAGATCCGTAAATTTTACCTGAAACTAGACTCATATATCTTCTTACTATAATTTTTCCAGAATTTTTGGTGTGGCCAATTAGTACAGTTTATTAGTTAAAGTCTCCCCTGTTACACAGTTTGACAGTTCTGACCTCTCTTCACTAAAAATTAATTATCTCATAATATACAACTCTTTTTCCTACACCGTTTTCTTTATATGAAAATAGACTCAATAAGCTTTAATTCTATATCTCATGCACAACCTAATTAAATTTATACTATTTTTGGTGATTTTTTAAAATCACGTCACTGCTGCTGTCCAACTATTCCCCTGCATATAATTACATAATTTCTTTAAAATAACTAAGAACTAGGCATTTCATAACATCCAAAACATGTTCTTAATTAACCATTTTAATGGCTAATCATTACCAAGCATTTACAAGTCCATAATAAGCCATATCATAAGGTCACACACATAAAATGGCTAAGTCCCTATACATGCCATAACTTAAAATGTTCGAATCACAAAATACCAATATAATCTTTTGATAGTGTGTAACGATCTCCGACGTCCTTTCGATCCCCGAGTTGGCTTGTAATACTATAAAAAAATTAAAGAATGGGAGTAAGCATAAAGCTTAGTAAGTTTACATGTAAATAGATAACAACATTCTTCATGAATTATCTTATTCTTTTTTTATCAAGATCACTTAAGCTTTTAACTCAATATACTCAAACTTGTATTCTTACCTTGCCTTTTAACATGAATTTATCTTACCTTACCTTTTTAACATGAATTTATCTTACCTTTACTTTTTAGCTTGAACTTGTCTTACCTTTACTTTGGTATACTCTTGGAATATTCCCGTTGAACCACTTGGAATACTAAGGATACGCAGGTACCTTTCCTTATGAAACTTAACCATTGCCATGTCTTGACATGGTCTTACGTGGTATCCTTGCCTTGTGAACTCACCAATGCCATGCCTTGGCATGGTCTTACATGGGACCTTTGCCTTATAAATTCACCAATGCCATGCCTTGGCATGGTCTTACATGGGACCTTTGCCTTATAGTAACTTATCAATGCCATGTCTTGACATGGTCTTACATGATTTCCTTAAACCCTAATGTCATGACATTTGTATCCTACACATTCCTAAGGTTCAACTGGAACTTTCTGAGATAACTTTTCCGTCAATTCATACTTGAGTCTTTAAATAATAAATTTACAGAATAAATATGTAAATGCTGGAATTTCATAATATTAAATGTAAAATAACAGAATATTGCATTTATTTACCGCAAACTTACCTCGAAACAAAATCGATAAACTATATCGATTTAGTCCACTATCTTTTTCTTTCCCCGATCTAACTCTGAATTTCGTTCTTCTTGATCTATAATAGCAAATTTAGCTTATTTAATACTCATATTTATCAAAACAGTCCTTAACTCTAACTTTGGAAAAATTACAATTTTGCCTCTAAACTTTTACATATTTACGATTTTGCCCCTAGGCTCGAAAATTAAACTTCAGCCCTTATTCTTATGTTTTCTAACATGCTGAACATTTTTCCCTTCTATGGCAACTTCAAATTCTTACTATAACACATACTTATGAACAATTTATAACTTTTACTAATTAGCCCAAACTACTTATATTCATCAAAAATCCAAAGACAAAACTTGTTAATCTAACACATATCTTTCATTTTCTACCATCAAACAACAAAAATCACAAGTTCTCATCAATGGCATAACTCAAAATATTCATCAAAATTCAAAATTAAAACATGGGTTTTGTAGCACTCGAAGAAACGATCTCAAAAACGTAAAATTATCAAAAATCCAAAAACTAAAACTCACCTAATTTTGGTTGCTAATGGCCGAATGTTTCAAACTTTCAGACTTCTTTTTTTTCTTTTCTATGTTCTGTGAAGAAGATGATATAAAGTGGTGTTTTTCTTTAATGTTTTGTCTTATTATAACATATATTATTATTCAATTACTAATTTAACAATTATTATTTAATATATATATAAAACTTGTACAATAAGGATATATATTAACCCATTGCCGTCCACTACCTTTTATTATTGGAAAAATTGCAACATAAAACCTCCATATTAAAAGAACATCCACTATTTGGCCCTTCTAAAAATAACCACTAAATTTTCATTTTACGCGATTAAGCCCTTTTATTAAATTAAGCACACTAACAGTAAAATTAATTCACGAAAATTTCACACATAATAATTCACACATAATTAACACGGAAAATAATATTAAAATATTTTATTGACTCAGATTTATGGTTTCGCAACCACTATTCCGTTTAGGCCCTATTTCGGGATGTTACATTTCTCCCCCCTTTAGGGATTTTCGTCCCCGAAAATCTTACCTGTAAAGAGATTTAGGTACTGTTTTCGCATAGTCTCTTCGGGCTCCCATGTAGCCTCTTCTATTCCATGCCTATTCCATAATACTTTCACACGTGCAATACTTTTATTCCTTAATTGCTTAACCTCTCGAGCTAGAATTTTTATTGGTTCCTCCCCGTAAGTCATATCTGGCTGAATCTCAACCTCTGTTTGCGAAATCACATACGATGGATCTGAACGATAACGACGTAGCATAGACACATGAAACACATTATGAATCTTCTCTAACTCAGTTGGCAAAGCCAATCGATATGCCAATGGCCCAACTCTCTCGATCACCTCAAACGGTCCAATAAAACGGGGACTTAATTTGCCTTTCTTGCCAAATCTGAGAACTTTCTTCCACGGGGATACTTTCAAGAATACCCTATCACCAACTTGAAATTCAATGTCTTTTCTTTCAAATCTGCATAGGATTTCTGTCTATCTGAAGCTGCTTTCAAGCAATCTCTGATGACTTTTACTTTCTCTTCTGTTTCTTTGACTAGATCAACCCCGTAAATCTGATTTTCCTTAAGCTCTGTCCAATACAAAGGTGTGCGACATTTACGTCCATACAAAGCTTCATAAGGTGCCATCTTCAAACTCGCTTGATAACTATTATTATAAGCAAAACTCTATTAATGGTAAATATTTCTCCCAAACTACCTTGAAATTCTAATACACAACATCTAAGCATATCTTCAAGTACCTGAATAACTCTCTCTGATTGACCATCAGTCTGAGGATGGAAAGCTGTACTAAAACTCAACTTTGTACCTAAAGCTTCCTGCAATTTCTTCCAAAACCGTGAGGTAAATCTCGGATCTCTATCTGAGATAATCGATAACGGTACTCCATGTAGTCTCACAATCTCTGTAATATNTTTATCAAATCAATTTACTAACCTTTTAACTTTAGAATCATAGTTTGATATTAGTTTTGAGGCTTTTTCTGAGTTGCAAGCCTGTCTTCAACCGCAGGAGAATGATAGTTTGATAGCGCGGTTTTGTATTGAGGAATTTAAGCGAGCTGTTTTTGAGATGAATCCGGACAAGGCCCCAAGGCTGGAAGGGACGAACGTAGCATTTTGTTAGAGATGTTGGCCGACGATTGGTTCTGATGTGTTCAGTCAGTGTTGTGCTTGGCTAGAGACGTGTGACTTTCCTGCTTCAGTTAATAACTCTATTAGTTTTGATCCTGAAGATTGTTAACCCAAGTAACATGAAAGATTTGCGCCCTATAGCTTTGTGCAATGTTTTGTATAAAGTCTTGGCCAAGGTTCTGGCAAATCGGCTAAAGGGTTTGCTCGCTCGGGTAATTTCAGCAATGCAGTCAACTTTTGTGCCAGGTCGACTAACGACTGATAATATTTTAGTTGCCCCTGAATTTATTCATCATATGAAGAACAAGGGATGGGGTCGTGTAGGAGAGCATGCTTTGAAGATCGATATTAGTAAGGCCTACGACATTGTGGATTGGAATTTTTTGCGGTTTATGTTAGCGAAGCTGGGTTTCCATGACAATTGGATGGAGCTTGGGCCGATTTGTCCGAAATGGGGTTTAAGGCAAGAGGACCCTCTATCCCCGTACCTATTTATTATTTGCACCGAGGGTCTGAGTTTCTTGTTACGACACAGGCGGAGTTGAAAGGAGATCTTCATGGGTTACATGTCTGTCGGAGCAGTCTGGCAGTTTCTTATTTGTTCTTCGCTGACGATAATTCTTTTTTTTCGTGCCACTGTTCAAGAGTGAGTGTATAAAATGTATCCTGGCTACTTATGAGTCAGCTTCTGGTCAAGCCATCAATTTAATAAGTCGGGTATCATTTTTCTTCTAAAACTAAGTTGCCTGATCCTTTAGCTGTGTGTGCTGTTTTGGGTGTTACTGCTTCCATTGGCCATGGGCGTTATTTGGGGCTTCTATCGCTAGTTGGGCGAAATAAGAAGCAAATATTTTCATTGTTCGCGAGAGATCAAGAGAATTTTCAGTTGGAAGAACAAATTGTGTTGGTGTTTTGGCAAGGCTGAGCAGCTGAGTAGAAAGCTGTACAAGCTCGTTGTTTGGTGAAGAAACAAAAGTAGTAATTTGCTAAGAAAACAAGAACTGAAACGAGAAACAAGAAAGATGGAGCATATATGAATGAAATCTGATATTTTTCATCAACAACAACTTTGGCATACTGCCATTACATATATCAGTCATTGGCAAAGCAAATCAAGCAAGTTTTCACCTAATACTTACCTAATACCACTAGTTATTCTTTGAAACAAGTAAAACTTAACTTTCATACATAAACAAAGCTGATTTATCAGCTCAATCACCACCTAATTACATCAAATTTTATACCAAGTAAGTTCAAATCAAACTAAGTTACAAAATATGAAACTTTGGAGTAACAAACAAGTTGAACTTGGACAACATCAGTAAGCTTCAGTGCTGCAAGCTTGGCTCGACTGCATGTAGTGCTCCTTGCTGCATGGGCTGCATGGAAGGCCATCTTCTAACACTCCTCCTTGGTCTCCATGCTGCAGACTCCTAACTCCTTCCTTAGTTTAATGAACCTTGTTATATTCAGGGCGTTTGTGAAGATATCAGCAATCTGTTTCTCAGAATTGCAATGAATCAGCTCCCTCTCGTGCTTGTTCCATCCCCTTACTACATGTAGCTTGATGCTAAAGTGCTTGGTTCTACCATGGAAGACAGGGTTCTTTGCAATTGCAACAGTAGACTTGTTATCACAAAGATCTCTGTTGCTGCCCCTTAATAGGTTCAAGTCAACTAGGATTTTCCTTAGCCAAATGGCCTGATTACAGCATTTGCAGTTGCACATACTCAGCTTCTGCTGTTGATTGAGCTACTATCGATTGCTTCTTTGAGCACCAGCAAACATTGCTGAACCAAGTGTAATGCATAACCAGAAGTACTCTTCATGTCATCCTTTGAACCAGCCCAGTCATTATCAGTGTAGCCTATCAGCTTCAGATTTTCAGCTTTGTTAAACTATAATCCATAGCTCAAGGTGCCTTTGATGTACCTGAGCACTCTTTTTGCTGCTTGAAGATGCTGCTTGTTGCAGCAATGCATGAACCTCGATAGTATACTCACAGCAAACATAATACTGGTCTGGTTGCTGTCAAATACAATAAGCATCCAACTAGACTTCTGTAACACCCTTACCCGAGACCGTTGTCGGAGTCGAGCACGAGGCATTACTAGACTTAACTTACTAGTTCTGGGCATAAAAATTGAAACTGTCTGTCTGCGTCATGTTCACTAAATTAATTATAACTCGAGTTACAAAACTCGAAATCTAGATCCGTAAATTTTACCTGAAACTAGACTCATATATCTTCTTACTATAATTTTTCCAGAATTTTTGGTGTGGCCAATTAGTACAGTTTAGTTAAAGTCTCCCCTGTTACACAGTTTGACAGTTCTGACCTCTCTTCACTAAAAATTAATTATCTCATAATATACAACTCTTTTTCCTACACCGTTTTCTTTATATGAAAATAGACTCAATAAGCTTTAATTCTATATCTCATGCACAACCTAATTAAATTTATACTATTTTTGGTGATTTTTTAAATCACGTCACTGCTGCTGTCCAACTATTCCCTGCATATAATTACATAATTTCTTTAAAATAACTAAGAACTAGGCATTTCATAACATCCAAAACATGTTCTTAATTAACCATTTTAATGGCTAATCATTACCAAGCATTTACAAGTCCATAATAAGCCATATCATAAGGTCACACACATAAAATGGCTAAGTCCCTATACATGCCATAACTTAAAATGTTCGAATCACAAAATACAATATAATCTTTTGATAGTGTGTAACGATCTCCGACGTCCTTTCGATCCCCGAGTTGGCTTGTAATACTATAAAAAATTAAAGAATGGGAGTAAGCATAAAGCTTAGTAAGTTTACATGTAAATAGATAACAACATTCTTCATGAATTATCTTATTCTTTTTTTATCAAGATCACTTAAGCTTTTAACTCAATATACTCAAACTTGTATTCTTACCTTGCCTTTTAACATGAATTTATCTTACCTTACCTTTTTAACATGAATTTATCTTACCTTTACTTTTTAGCTTGAACTTGTCTTACCTTTACTTTGGTATACTCTTGGAATATTCCCGTTGAACCACTTGGAAATACTAAGGATACGCAGGTACCTTTCCTTATGAAACTTAACCATTGCCATGTCTTGACATGGTCTTACGTGGTATCCTTGCCTTGTGAACTCACCAATGCCATGCCTTGGCATGGTCTTACATGGGACCTTTGCCTTATAAATTCACCAATGCCATGCCTTGGCATGGTCTTACATGGGACCTTTGCCTATAGTAACTTATCAATGCCATGTCTTGACATGGTCTTACATGATTTCCTTAAACCCTAATGTCATGACATTTGTATCCTACACATTCCTAAGGTTCAACTGGAACTTTCTGAGATAACTTTTCCGTCAATTCATACTTGAGTCTTTAAATAATAAATTTACAGAATAAATATGTAAATGCTGGAATTTCAAATATTAAATGTAAAATAACAGAATATTGCATTTATTTACCGCAAACTTACCTCGAAACAAAATCGATAAACTATATCGATTAGTCCACTATCTTTTTCTTTCCCCGATCTAACTCTGAATTTCGTTCTTCTTGATCTATAATAGCAAATTTAGCTTATTTAATACTCATATTATCAAAACAGTCCTAACTCTAACTTTGGAAAAATTACAATTTTGCCTCTAAACTTTTACATATTTACGATTTTGCCCCTAGGCTCGAAAAATTAAACTTCAGCCCTTATTCTTATGTTTTCTAACATGCTGAACATTTTTCCCTTCTATGGCAACTTCAAATTCTTACTATAACACATACTTATGAACAATTTATAACTTTTACTAATTAGCCCAAACTACTTATATTCATCAAAAATCCAAAGACAAAACTTGTTAATCTAACACATATCTTTCATTTTCTACCATCAAACAACAAAAATCACAAGTTCTCATCAATGGCATAACTCAAAATATTCATCAAATTCAAAATTAAAACATGGGTTTGTAGCACTCGAAGAAACGATCTCAAAAACGTAAAATTATCAAAAATCCAAAAACTAAAACTCACCTAATTTTGGTTGCTAATGGCCGAATGTTTCAAACTTTCAGACTTCTTTTTTTTCTTTTCTATGTTCTGTGAAGAAGATGATTAAAGTGGTGTTTTTCTTTAATGTTTTGTCTTATTATAACATATATTATTATTCAATTACTAATTTAACAATTATTATTTAATATATATATAAAACTTGTACAATAAGGATATATATTAACCCATTGCCGTCCACTACCTTTTATTATTGGAAAAATTGCAACATAAAACCTCCATATTAAAAGAACATCCACTATTTGGCCCTTCTAAAAATAACCACTAAATTTTCATTTTACGCGATTAAGCCCTTTTATTAAATTAAGCACACTAACAGTAAAATTAATTCACGAAAATTTCACACATAATAATTCACACATAATTAACACGGAAAATAATATTAAAATATTTTATTGACTCAGATTTATGGTTTCGCAACCACTATTCCGTTAGGCCCTATTTCGGGATGTTACATTTCTCCCCCCTTTAGGGATTTTCGTCCCCGAAAATCTTACCTGTAAAGAGATTTAGGTACTGTTTTCGCATAGTCTCTTCGGGCTCCCATGTAGCCTCTTCTATTCCATGCCTATTCCATAATACTTTCACACGTGCAATACTTTTATTCCTTAATTGCTTAACCTCTCGAGCTAGAATTTTTATTGGTTCCTCCCCGTAAGTCATATCTGGCTGAATCTCAACCTCTGTTTGCGAAATCACATACGATGGATCTGAACGATAACGACGTAGCATAGACACATGAAACACATTATGAATCTTCTCTAACTCAGTTGGCAAAGCCAATCGATATGCCAATGGCCCAACTCTCTCGATCACCTCAAACGGTCCAATAAAACGGGGACTTAATTTGCCTTTCTTGCCAAATCTGAGAACTTTCTTCCACGGGGATACTTTCAAGAATACCCTATCACCAACTTGAAATTCAATGTCTTTTCTTTTCAAATCTGCATAGGATTTCTGTCTATCTGAAGCTGCTTTCAAGCAATCTCTGATGACTTTTACTTTCTCTTCTGTTTCTTTGACTAGATCAACCCCGTAAATCTGATTTTCCTTAAGCTCTGTCCAATACAAAGGTGTGCGACATTTACGTCCATACAAAGCTTCATAAGGTGCCATCTTCAAACTCGCTTGATAACTATTATTATAAGCAAACTCTATTAATGGTAAATATTTCTCCCAACTACCTTGAAATTCTAATACACAACATCTAAGCATATCTTCAAGTACCTGAATAACTCTCTCTGATTGACCATCAGTCTGAGGATGGAAAGCTGTACTAAAAACTCAACTTTGTACCTAAAGCTTCCTGCAATTTCTTCCAAAACCGTGAGGTAAATCTCGGATCTCTATCTGAGATAATCGATAACGGTACTCCATGTAGTCTCACAATCTCTGTAATATATAACTCGGCCAACTTGTCAAGTGAATAATCCATACGAACTGGGATAAAATGAGCCGACTTTGTTAACTTATCAATCACAACCCATACTGCATCTTTCTTTCTCGGTGTCGAAGGCAATCCTGTCACAAAATCCATAGTAACTCGATCCCATTTCCACTCGGGAACTAATACAGGCTGCAATAAACCTGAAGGTACCTGATGTTCGGCCTTTACCTGCTGACAGATCAAGCATCTAGCAACAAACTCTGATATATCTCTTTTCATTCCTGTCCACCAATACATTTTCTTCAAATCATTATACATCTTTGTACTACCTGGGTGAATAGACAAGGAACTGCTATGTGCTTCCTGTAAGATTTTCCTAATAAGCTCATCATTCTTTGGTACACATACTCTGTCTCTGAACAAAAAAACAACCGTCAGAACCGATCTGAAAATCAGACTCTACACCTGACTCGCACTGAACTCTTTTAGCTTGCAACTCACTGTCATCCTTCTGAGCTTCACAAATTTCTTTAAGAAACGTCGGTTTAGCTCTCAACTCAGCTAAAATAGAACCATCATCTGATAATGCCAAACTAGTGTGCAAAGCTCTCAATGCAAATAACGATTTTCTACTCAAAGCATCAGCAACAACATTTGCCTTACCCGGGTGATAATCGATCACTAGCTCGTAATCTTTAATCAACTCTAGCCATCTTCTTTGCCTCAAGTTCAGATCTTTCTGAGTCATCAAGTACTTTAAACTTTTGTGATCAGTGAATATTCGGCATTTCTCACCATATAAGTGATGTCTCCAGATTTTCAATGCAAATACAATAGCAGCTAGCTCTAAATCATGTGTCGGATAGTTTTTCTCATGTAGCTTTAACTGTCTAGAGGCATAAGCAATTACCCTTCCTTCCTGCATAAGTACACAGCCTAGTCCATTCAAGGATGCATCACTGTAAATCACAAACTTTTACCCGGTTCTGTTGTACTAAGACAGGAGCTTCAGTCAACAATGCCTTTAACTTGTCGAAACTCTGCTGACACTTCTCAGTCCATTCAAACTTGACATCTTTTTGTAACAATCTTGTCAATGGAGTAGCTATCATGGAAAATCTCTCTACAAATCGTCTATAATAACCGGCAAGACCAAGAAAACTTCTGACCTCTGATACATTCCTGGGAGGCTTCCAATCAACAATGGCTGAAATCTTATTCGGATCAACTTTAATACCTTCACCTGAGACAACGTGTCCAAGAAAACAAACTTCCCGTAACCAGAACTCACTTTTGCTAAATTTGGCATAAAGCTGATTATCTCTCAAAATCTGTAAAACTGTTCTCAAATGCTCTGCATGCTCAGTCTCATCATGAGAATAAATCAAGATGTCATCAATGAACACGACTACAAACTTGTCCAAGTAAGGTCTGAAAATTCAGTTCATTAAATCCATGAAAATGGCAGGAGCATTAGTTAAGCCAAATGGCATCACAAGAAACTCATAGTGACCATACCTAGTTCGAAAAGCAGTTTTTGGAACATCTGACTCTTTAACTCGCAACTGATAGTATCCGGATCTCAAATCTATCTTAGAAAACACAGTGGCTCCTTTCAATTGATCAAACAAGTCATCTATTCTAGGCAATGGATATTTGTTCTTTATGGTAACCTTGTTAAGCTGCCGATAGTCTATGCACAATCTCATGGAACCGTCCTTCTTTTTCACAAATAATACTGGTGCACCCCATGGTGAATAACTAGGTCTTACAAAGCCTTTATCAGTTAATTCCTGTAACTGAGCTTTCAATTCTTTCAATTCTATTGAAGCCATTCTATAAGGAGCAATAGAAATAGGTGTGTTACCTGGAATCAATTCAATACCTGGAATCAATTCAATACCAAACTCAACTTCTCTGATAGGAGGCAAACCTGGTAGTTCTTCCGGGAACACATCAGGAAACTCATTTACCACAGGCACTGTAACACCCCTTACCCGAGACCGTTGTCGGAGTCGAGCACGAGGTATTACTAGACTTAACTTACTAGTTTTGGGTATAAAAATTGAAATTGTCCGTCTGCATCATGTTCACTAAATTAATTATAACTTGAGCTATGAAACTCTAAATCTAGATCCGTAAATTTTCCTTGAAACTAGACTCATATACCTTCTTACTGTAATTTTTCCATAATTTTTGGTATGGCCAATCAATACCAGATTTTTCTTAAAATTTCCCCTGTTTTACTATTTGACTATTCTGACCTCTATTCACTACGAATCAAATTACTCTTAGTACAGAATTCATATGACCTTCTTATTTATTTCATTTGAAAATAGACTCATTCAGGATTCTAAACATATAAAGTTAAACCCCTAATTATTTTTCTCCATTTTTTATGATTTTTCAAAGTCAGAACAGGGGAACCTGAATTTATTTTGAACCAGTATTACAAAAATATAAATATCTCAAATTACAGAATTCCTTTGCTTTCCTTGTTTCTTTCATATGAAAATAGACTCAATAAGCTTTAATTATATATCTCATGCACAACCTAATTCAATTTCTACTATTTTTGGTGATTTTTCAAAATCACGTCACTGCTGCTGTCCAACTATTCCCCTGCATATAATTACATAATTTCTTTAAAATAACTATCAACTAGGCATTTCATAACCTCCAAAGCATGTTCTTAATTAACCATTTTAATGGCTAATCATTACCAAACATTTACAAGTCCATAATAAACCATATCATAAGGTCACACACATAAAATGGCTAAGTCTCTATACATGCCATAACTTAAAACGTTAAAGTCACAAAATACCAATATAATCCTTTGATAGTGTGTAACGATCTCCGACGTCCTTTCGATCCCCGAGTTGGCTTGTAATACTATAAAAAAAATAAAGAATAGGTGTAAGCATAAAGCTTAGTAAGTTTACATGTAAATAGATAACAACATTCTTAGTGAATTATCTTATATTTTTCTTGTCAAGATCACTTAAGCTTTTAACTCAATATACTTAAAACTTGTATACTTGCCTTACCTTTTAACATGAATTTATCTTACCTTACCTTTTTAGCTTGAACTTACCTTACCTTTACTTTAGAATACTCCTTGAATTTTCCCGTTGAACCACTTGGAATACTAAGGATACGCGGGTACCTTTCCTTATGAAACTTAACCATTGCCATGTCTTGACATGGTCTTACGTGGTATCCTTGCCTTATGAACTCACCAATGCCATGCCTTGGCATGGTCTTACATGGGACCTTTGCCTTATAGTAACATATCAATGCCATGTCTTGACATGGTCTTACATGATTTCCTTAAACCCTAATGTCATGACATTTGTATCCTACACATTCCTAAGGTTCAACCGGAACTTTCTGAGATAGTTTTTCCATCAATTCATACTTGAGTCTTTAAATAATAAATTTACAGAATAAATTTGTAAATGCTGGAATTTAACAATATTAAATGTAAAATAATAGAATATTGCATTTATTTACTGCAAACTTACCTCGAAACGAAATACGATCAACTATATTGATTTAATCCTCTATCTTTTTCTTTCCTCGATCTAACTCTGGATTTCGTTCTTCTTGATCTATAATAGAAAATTTAGCTTATTTAATACTCACATTCATCAAAACAGTCTTAACTCTTAACTTTGGCAAAATTACAATTTTGCCCCTAAACTTTTACATATTTACACATTTGCCCCAAAGCTCGGAAATTAAACTTTATCCCTTATTCTTATGTTTTATGGCATGCTGATCATTTTTCCTTCTATGGCAACATCAAATTCTCACTCTAACTTGTACTTATGAACATTAGGTATTTTTACCGATTAAGCCGTTTTACTCGTTTTCACTTAAAATCACTAAGCAAAAGTTGTTTAACATAATTTTAGACTTCATATTCTATCATAAAACATCAAAATAAACACATTTCACCTATGGGTATTTTTCTAAATATGAACCCTAGAATAAATTATTAATAGAATAAGCTAAATCGAGCTACCGGGGCTTCAAAAATGTAAAGAACATTAAAAACGGGGCTTGGAATCACTTACTATGGAGCTTGGAAGCTTGAAACAAACCCTAGCTATGGTGAACACTTGAAAATTCGGCCTAATGAAGAAGATGAGCATATTTTGCCATCTTTTTCCCTTTTAATTCATTTTTATTACCAAATGACTAAATTACCCTTCATTAAAAACTTTGGTTCTTTCTTCCTATATATGTCCATTTTTGTCCATGAAAATATAATGGTCTAATTACCATTTAAGGACTCCTACTTCAAACCCCCATTTTAATCAAGTACTCTATAAATTAGAACCCCTATTTAGCAACTTTTGCAAACAAGTCCTAATAGGCAATTTAAGCATGAAATTAATAAAATTTCTTATCAATACTCTAACACATGTATTTAATCACTCAATAAATCATAATAATTAATCATAATAAACTTTTATAGCAATTAGATACCTCTAGCTTCTAGAACTCAAGTTTTGCACTTTTTATAATTTAGTCCTTTTGACTAAATTGAGTGCTCAAACACCAAAATTTTCGAACGAAATTTTTACGAAACCATTTCATAAAATTGTAGATCATAAAAATATAAAAATATTAATTTAATTTTTTTATCGGATTTGTGGTCCGAAACCACTATTCGACTAGGCTCAAAATCGGGCTGTTACAACTCTCCCCCCTTTAGGGATTTTCGTCCCCGAAAATCTTACCAGAAAAGAGGTTTGGGTACTGTTTTCTCATGGCTTCCTCTGGTTCCCACGTAGCCTCTTCTACTCCATGTCTTTGCCACAACACTTTCACTAAAGCTATACTTTTATTTCTTAACTGTTTAACCTCTCGAGCCAAAATCTTAATCGGTTCCTCATCATATGTCATATCCGGTTGAATCTCAATCTCTGTCGGAGAAATCACATGTGAAGGATCAGAACGATAGCGTCGCAACATTGACACATGAAACACATTATGAATTCTTTCTAACTCTACTGGTAAAGCTAGCCGATATGCCACTGGTCCAATCCTTTCGATAACCTCATATGGCCCAATGAAACGAGGACCTAATTTGCCTTTCTTGCCAAATCTGAGAACTTTCTTCCAAGGGGATACTTTCAAGAATACCCTGTCACCAACTTGAAATTCAATTTCTTTTCTTTTCAAATCTGCATAGGATTTCTGTCTATCTGAAGCTGCTTTCAAGCAATCTCTGATGACTTTTACTTTCTCTTCTGTTTCTTTGACTAGATCAACCCCGTAAATCTGATTTTCCTTAAGCTCTGTCCAATACAAAGGTGTGCGACATTTACGTCCATACAAAGCTTCATAAGGTGCCATCTTCAGACTCGATTGATAACTATTATTGTAGGCAAACTCTATTAACGGCAAATATTTCTCCCAACTACCTTGAAATTCCAATACGCAACATCTAAGCATATCTTCGAGTACCTGAATAACTCTTTCTGATTGACCATCGGTCTGAGGATGGAAAGCTGTACTAAAACTCAACTTTGTACCTAAAGCTTCCTGTAATTTCTTCCAAAACCGTGAAGTAAATCTCGAATCTCTATCTGAGATAATCGATAATGGTACTCCATGTAGTCTAACTATCTCTGAAATATACAACTCAGCCAACTTGTCAAGTGAATAATCCATACGAACTGGAATAAAATGAGCTGACTTCGTTAGCTTATCAATCACAACCCATATTGCATCTTTCTTTCTCAGTGTCAAAGGCAATCCCGTCACAAAATCCATAGTAACTCGGTCCCATTTCCACTCGGGAACTAATAGGCTGCAATAACCTGAAGGTACCTGATGTTCAGCTTTTACCTGTTGACAGATCAAGCATCTAGAAACAAATTCTGAAATATCTCTTTTCATTCCTCTCCACCAATACATTTTCTTCAAATCATTATACATCTTTGTACTACCTGGGTGAATAGACAAGGAACTGCTATGTGCTTCCTGTAAGATATTCCGAATAAGCTCATCATCTTTGGTACACATACTCTGTCTCTGAACATCAAACAACCGTCAGAACCGATTGAAAATCGGACTCTACACCTGACTCGCACTGAACTCTTTTGGCTTGCAACTCACTGTCATCCTTCTGAGCTTCACAAATTTCTTTAAGAAACGTCGGTTTAGCTCTCAACTCAGCTAAAATAGAACCATCATCTGATAAGTCCAAACTAGTGTGCAAAGCTCTCAATGCAAATAACGATTTTCTGCTCAAAGCATCAGCAACAATGTTTGCCTTACCCGGGTGATAATCGATCACTAGCTCATAATCTTTAATCAACTCTAGCCATCTTCTTTGCCTTAAGTTCAGATCTTTCTGAGTCATCAAGTATTTCAAACTTTTATGATCAGTGAATATTCGGCATTTCTCACCATACAAGTGATGTCTCCAAATTTTTAATGCAAATACAATAGCAGCTAACTCTAAATCATGTGTCGGATAATTTTTCTCATGTGGTTTTAACTGTCTAGAGGCATAAGCAATTACCCTTCCTTCTTGCATAAGTACACAGCCTAGTCCATTTAAGGATGCATCACTGTAAATCACAAACTCTTTACCTGGTTCTGGTTGTACTAAGACAGGAGCTTTAGTCAACAATACCTTTAACTTGTCGAAACTCTGCTGACACTTCTCAGTCCATTCAAACTTAACATCTATCTGTAGCAATCTTGTCAACGGAGTAGCTATCATGGAAAATCCCTCTACAAATCGTCTATAATAACCGGCAAGACCAAGAAAACTTCTGACCTCTGATACATTCCTGGGAGGCTTCCAATCAACAATGGCTGAAATCTTATTCGGATCAACTTTAATACCTTCACCTGAGACAACATGTCCAAGAAAACAAACTTCCCGTAACCAGAACTCACTTTTGCTAAATTTGGCATAAAGCTGATTATCTCTCAAAATCTGTAAAACTGTTCTCAAATGCTCTGCATGCTCAGTCTCATCATGAGAATAAATCAAGATGTCATCGATGAACACAACTACAAACTTGTCCAAGTAAGGTCTGAAAATTCGGTTCATTAAATCCATGAAAATGGCAGGAGCATTAGTTAAGCCAAATGGCATCACAAGAAACTCATAGTGACCATATCTAGTTCGAAAAGCAGTTTTTGGAACATCTGACTCATTAACTCGCAACTGATAGTATCCGGATCTCAAATCTATCTTAGAAAACACAGTGGCTCCTTTCAATTGATCAAACAAGTCATCTATTCTAGGCAATGGATATTTATTCTTTATGGTAACCTTGTTAAGCTGCCGATAGTCTATGCACAATCTCATTGAACCGTCCTTCTTTTTTACAAATAATACTGGTGCACCCCATGGTGAATAACTAGGTCTTACAAAGCCTTTATCAGTTAATTCCTGTAGCTGAGCTTTCAATTCTTTTAATTCTATTGAAGCCATTCTATAAGGAGCAATAGAAATAGGTGTGGTACCTGGAATCAATTCAATACCAAACTCAACTTCTCTGATAGGAGGCAAACCTGGTAGTTCTTCCGGGAACACATCAGAAAACTCATTTACCACAGGCACTGATTCAATTTTCAACTCTGGATCTTTAGTATTCAACACAAAAGCAAGATAAGCTTCACATCCTTTCCTCAAACATTTCTGAGCAGACATAACTGAAATCATGGTAATTGCACTATTGACTCATCTGAATTAACTCGAAGGATTTCACCATTTTCACATTTCAACTCAATGAATTTCTTTCCACAATTCACTATCGCATCATGTGCAGTTAACCAATCCATACCAAGAATCACATCAAACTCATCAAATGGCAATAGCATGAGATCAGCCGGAAAACAGTAACCTCTAATCATCAAAGGGCATTTTTTACATACTTTGTTTACTAACACATGCTGACCAAATGGATTTGATACTTTAATCACAAATTTCGTAAGCTCTATGGACATGTTCATACTAGGCATTAATTTCATGCAAACATAGGAATGGGTTGAACCCGGATCAATCAAAGCAATAACATTAACATCATGAAGAGAAAATGTACCCGTAATTACATCGGGGAAGGATGCCTCTTCACGATTACGGAGAGCATAAGTCCTTGCAGGTGCTTTAACATCTGATCTCGTTGCTGTATCTCTAAATGCAGCTCTACCTGCCCCTACTCCAGGGTTTCTCTGATATCTGCCTCTAACGGGGGCATTACCTGATCTTGCACTCGGTATTACTTCCCTTTTAACCATTTCGGGACACTCCCGAATGAAATGATTCGGTGCACCACATCGGAAACAACCAATCTCAGTTGCTCGACATTGACCTGGATGACGTCGACCACATTGAGGACATTCGGGTCTATCAGGTTGAATACTGCCAACACTCGCAATCGAAGTGGTTTGAGCTTTTGAATCCATAAATCTTCCACCTCTGTTCCTGCTAGAATACCCAGCTGAAAAATTAGATCTCGTAGAAAACTCTCTAGGCCTCTTGGGTGTAGACTGAAATGACTTGCTCATCTGTCTTTTCTTCGAGTCTTGCATCTCAATTTCAGATTTACCCTTTCTTTTTAATAACTCTTCTGCCTTACAGGCTCGTTCAACTAAAGCAACAAACTCTTTTATCTCTAGAACACCAACTGACAGTCGGATATCATCATTGAGCCCATCTTCAAATCTTTTGCACATGATAGCCTCTGTAGACACACACTCTCGAGCATAATTGCTGAGTCGAACAAATTCACGTTCATAGTCGGTTACAGTCATCTTACCTTGTTTTAACTCAAGAAACTCTTTTCTTTTCTGGTCAATAAACCTCTGACTGATATACTTTTTATGGAACTCCTCCTGAAAGAAATCCCAAGTAACTCTTTCTTTCGGTACTACTGATACAAGTGTCTTCCACCACTGGTAGGCTGAATCTCTAAGAAGTGACACTACACATTTAATACACTCTTCCGGTGTGCAGGATAACTCGTCAAAAACTCTAATAGTATTTTCGAGCCAAAATTCAGCTTTTTCTGCATCGTCATCTTTGGTAGCTCGAAACTCTTCAGCCCCTTGTTTTCTGATCTTGTCAACGGGTGGCTTCTCTCTTCTGACTGTATCTGTGACTGGGGAAGCTACATGGTTGGTCTGTGGATCATGAGGGGGTGGAGGTCTAACGGCCGGGTTCGTACGAACGAACTCAGCAAACCATTCATTCAAAGCTTGGAAGAAGGCTTCTCGAGCCCCTCCTCCCTGACTAACTGTAACGGGCCTTTCACGACTATCTTGTGGCACCGTCCCTTCAGCGGGAGTGGGTGCACTACTCTCTACATCATCTGCACCAGCTCGTTCAGGATCCATAACTATAAAAAAAATTTAAATCGTCAAGAGTCGTCACACTATCAAAATATAAGTATGGCATGTATAGATAGACTCTTACTCATACTAAATATTCCGAGAACCGACTAAACCTTGCTCTGATACCAATAAATGTAACACCCCTTACCCGAGACCGTTGTCGGAGTCGAGCACGAGGTATTACTAGACTTAACTTACTAGTTCTGGGTATAAAAATTGAAATTATCCGTCTGCATCATGTTCACTAAATTAATTATAACTTGAGCTATGAAACTCTAAATCTAGATCCGTAAATTTTCCTTGAAACTAGACTCATATACCTTCTTACTGTAATTTTTCCATAATTTTTGGTATGGCCAATCAATACCAGATTTTTCTTAAAATTTCCCCTGTTTTACTATTTGACTATTCTGACCTCTATTCACTACGAATCAAATTACTCTTAGTACAGAATTCATATGACCTTCTTATTTATTTCATTTGAAAATAGACTCATTCAGGATTCTAAACATATAAAGTTAAACCCCTAATTATTTTTCTCCATTTTTTTATGATTTTTCAAAGTCAGAATAGGGGAACCTGAATTTATTTTGAACCAGTATTACAAAAATATAAATATCTCAAACAGAATTCCTTTGCTTTCCTTGTTTCTTTCATATGAAAATAGACTCAATAAGATTTAATTATATATCTCATGCACAACCTAATTGAATTTCTACTATTTTTGGTGATTTTTCAAAATCACGTCACTGCTGCTGTCCAACTATTCCCCTGCATATAATTACATAATTTCTTTAAAATAACTATCAACTAGGCATTTCATAACCTCCAAAGCATGTTCTTAATTAACCATTTTAATGGCTAATCATTACCAAACATTTACAAGTCCATAATAAACCATATCATAAGGTCACACACATAAAATGGCTAAGTCTCTATACATGCCATAACTTAAAACGTTAAAGTCACAAAATACCAATATAATCCTTTGATAGTGTGTAACGATCTCCGACGTCCTTTCGATCCCCGAGTTGGCTTGTAATACTATAAAAAAAATAAAGAATAGGTGTAAGCATAAAGCTTATAAGTTTACATGTAAATAGATAACAACATTCTTAGTGAATTATCTTATATTTTTCTTGTCAAGATCATTTAAGCTTTTAACTCAATATACTTAAAACTTGTATACTTGCCTTACCTTTTAACATGAATTTATCTTACCTTACCTTTTTAGCTTGAACTTACCTTACCTTTACTTTAGAATACTCCTTGAATTTTCCCGTTGAACCACTTGGAATACTAAGGATACGCGGGTACCTTTCCTTATGAAACTTAACCATTGCCATGTCTTGACATGGTCTTACGTGGTATCCTTGCCTTATGAACTCACCAATGCCATGCCTTGGCATGGTCTTACATGGGACCTTTGCCTTATAGTAACATATCAATGCCATGTCTTGACATGGTCTTACATGATTTCCTTAAACCCTAATGTCATGACATTTGTATCCTACACATTCCTAAGGTTCAACCGGAACTTTCTGAGATAGTTTTTCCATCAATTCATACTTGAGTATTTAAATAATAAATTTACAGAATAAATTTGTAAATGCTGGAATTTAACAATATTAAATGTAAAATAATAGAATATTGCA
The DNA here is from genome assembly GCA_005393395.2 of Gossypium australe. NCBI lineage: Eukaryota > Viridiplantae > Streptophyta > Magnoliopsida > Malvales > Malvaceae > Gossypium > Gossypium australe. Next base: position 10,866,300 of record CM016626.1, read on the forward strand.
TTTATTTACTGCAAACTTACCTCGAAACGAAATACGATCAACTATATTGATTTAATCCTCTATCTTTTTCTTTCCTCGATCTAACTCTGGATTTCGTTCTTCTTGATCTATAATAGAAAATTTAGCTTATTTAATACTCACATTCATCAAAACAGTCCTTAACTCTTAACTTTGGCAAAATTACAATTTTGCCCCTAAACTTTTACTTATTTACACATTTGCCCCAAAGCTCGGAAATTAAACTTTATCCCTTATTCTTATGTTTTATGGCATGCTGATCATTTTTCCTTTCTATGGCAACATCAAATTCTCACTCTAACTTGTACTTATGAACATTAGGTATTTTTACCGATTAAGCCGTTTTACTCGTTTTCACTTAAAATCACTAAGCAAAAGTTGTTTAACATAATTTTAGACTTCATATTCTATCATAAAACATCAAAATAAACACATTTCACCTATGGGTATTTTTCTAAATATGAACCCTAGAATAAATTATTAATAGAATAAGCTAAATCGAGCTACCGGGGCTTCAAAAATGTAAAGAACATTAAAAACGGGGCTTGGAATCACTTACTATGGAGCTTGGAAGCTTGAAACAAACCCTAGCTATGGTGAACACTTGAAAATTCGGCCTAATGAAGAAGATGAGCATATTTTGCCATCTTTTTCCCTTTTAATTCATTTTTATTACCAAATGACTAAATTACCCTTCATTAAAAACTTTGGTTCTTTCTTCCTATATATGTCCATTTTTGTCCATGAAAATATAATGGTCTAATACCATTTAAGGACTCCTACTTCAAACCCCCATTTTAATCAAGTACTCTATAAATTAGAACCCCTATTTAGCAACTTTTGCAAACAAGTCCTAATAGGCAATTTAAGCATGAAATTAATAAAATTTCTTATCAATACTCTAACACATGTATTTAATCACTCAATAAATCATAATAATTAATCATAATAAACTTTTATAGCAATTAGATACCTCTAGCTTCTAGAACTCAAGTTTTGCACTTTTTATAATTTAGTCCTTTTGACTAAATTGAGTGCTCAAACACCAAAATTTTCGAACGAAATTTTTACGAAACCATTTCATAAAATTGTAGATCATAAAAATATAAAAATATTAATTTAATTTTTTTTATCGGATTTGTGGTCTCGAAACCACTATTCCGACTAGGCTCAAAATCGGGCTGTTACAGGCACTGATTCAATTTTCAACTCTGGATCTTTAGTATTCAACACAAAAGCAAGATAAGCTTCACATCCTTTCCTTAAACATTTCTGAGCAGACATAACAGAAATCATGGAAATTGAACTATCTGACTCATCTGAATTAACCCGAAGGAACTCACCATTTTCACATTTCAACTCAATGAATCTTTTTCCACAATTCACTATCACATCATGTGCAGTTAACCAATCCATACCAAGAATCACATCAAACTCATCAAATGGCAATAGCATGAGATCAGCCGGAAAACAGTAACCTCTAATCATCAAAGGACATTTTTTACATACTTTGTTTACTAACACATGTTGACCTAATGGGTTCGATACTTTAATCACAAATTCTGTAAACTCTATGGGCATGTTCATACTAGGCATTAATTTCATGCAAACATAGGAATGGGTTGACCCTGGATCAATCAAAGCAATAACATTAACATCATGAAGAGAAAATGTACCCGTAATTACGTCGGGGGAAGATGCCTCTTCACGAGCACGGGTAGCATAAGTCCTTGTGGGTGCTCTAACATCTGATCTTGTTGCTGTATCTCTAAATGTACCTCTACCTGCCCCTACTCCTGAATTTCTCTGAGATCTGCCTCTAACGGGGGCATTACCTGATCTTGCACTCGGTATTACTTCTTTTTTAACCATCTCGGGACACTCCCGAATGAAATGATCCGGTGCACCACATCGGAAACAACCAGTCCTAGTTGCTAGACATTGACCTGGATGACGTCGACCACATTGAGGACACTCGGGCCTATCAGGCTGAATACTGCCAACACTCGCAATCGAAGTGGTTTGAGCTTTTGAATCTATAAATCTTCCACCTCTGTTTCGGCTAGAATACCCGGTTGAAAAATTAGGTCTCGTAGAAAACTCTCTAGACCTCTTGGATGTAGACTGAAATGACTTGCTCATCTGTCTTTTCTTCGTGTCTTGCATCTCAATTTCAGCTTTACCCTTTCTTTTTAACAACTCTTCTGCCTTACAGGCTCGTTCAACTAAAACAACAAACTCCTTTATCTCTAAAACACCAACTGACAGTCGGATATCATCATTGAGCCCATCCTCAAATCTTTTGCACATGATAGCCTCTGTAGACACACACTGTAACACCTCAAACCCGGCCTAAACGCTACGACCGAATTTGGTATGTTACAGAGAAAACCATTTTTGAAAATCCCTTTTAAATCGATTTGTCGAAAACATTTTATTCTCCATTGTCTTATCAAAACCGTTGAAGTGTAAGAAAAAAACCACACTTAGTTTTGTTTTAAAAAAAAACATGTGTACCCATTTTACAGTCATTAAATAGTTTAAACAAATTATTCAAAACATGTAAAATAAGCAAAATATAATCTTAGGAGGCCTTATTACAACTTGAACATATTAAACCAACCATAAAATAAAAATAGTTCGAAGTTCATTTAAATCCACATTTTCACTGCATGGCCACCTCGAGTCCATCCGGCTCCTCATCCGCGATCTACGAGTCGCCTGAAAAATGTTAAAGGAGAAGGTGAGTCACCAAGACTCAATGTGTAACCCTTCCCCTGGTTTAATGCAATCTCATACACAATTTATAACTAAGTGAACATGCACTAAATCATGCACCCAACCTAGCCATCCATAACACCTTTCTCTACCCCGTGTGGTACCAAACCACTGGTGGTGCCAAACCACTGGTGACTTAGAGTCACGATATCCATCAATACTGTGGTGTCAAACCACTGGTGGGGCCAACCCACATGTGATACCAAATCACTGGCGTCAATCCCATAATATAAACCGTGGGGCCAACCCACTGTGGTGCTAAGCCACTGGGACGAGACGCTATGAGATGCCAAACCTCTGGAGGTGCCAACCTTTGGTGACCGAAGTCACGAAATGTGGTACCAAACCACTGGTGTCCGTCGACACGAATATCACTTCCCCCTCCACTCGTTTAACCCACATATATATATAATATGCATTTAACAGAAATTATGCCCACCATGTTTAATTAATATCATACACTGGATTTATCATCAACCATATCACATATACCAAATATGTCATGCCTCCATAAGCATCAAATAATAACCTCATATTACCAAGGACTTACCTGAATCCTTGCTTATACCTTTAGAGTATTAAATCCAGATCTGCACAATCCAGTTTAGTATACACAATAGATTCAGCACATTAATTAGTTATAAAGTGTGTATGTACACACCTGTTGCTAACGAAAGCTTTAAATCCCGAAGAATCCAAATCGACCACACAAGATTCCCTTGCCCCAAACGCCTTTGAATGCTAGCTACCACACACCAAGTGTTATTGCTTCCCACCACTTACGAAGTTCGATTGCTAACAAATGGAGATTGAATACTTCACAAATCCCGGGCACCTTTTCACACCGATTGAAAAGAAACCCAAAGAGACTCTACTCCACTCTTAGTATTCGGCCACAAGAGTCTAATAGGAGAGGGGAGGTTACGGCAACAAGATTTCAAGAAAGGAAGAAAAGTATGAGAAGAAAGGGGTACCTAGCTTTGGCTTAACACCAATGGAAAAGAAAAAGAGAGATATGGGAGGGTGAATAGTTTGGCTAAGGACAAAAGAAAAAAGAAACAAACAAAATAAGGTTTAGGCTTCAAGAGAACATTCGGCTACTAGTAAAATTTTGGAGAAACAAGTGCTAATTTTCAGCAAGTATAGGTTGCTTGGGGTTTTTGCTTTCAAGGAAGAAAAATGAGAGAACTTCACCTTGAAAATTCGGCTAGGTGTGCTAAACTAAAGCTGACCGAATATGCACCAAAAATGCCCAAGAACATTCGGCATTTCTCCCTCTTGAAGACTCCAAAATTCGGCCAAAGCACAAGACCACTAATTCAAACTAATTTGAATTAGTCAAATTCCTTAATTTCCTCCCTGTCAACCATTTGAAAATAATAGAATAAACCAAGTGCCTATATTTCCTCTTGACACCTACTCAAAAATAATAATAAAAACACATCAATTATCCCCTCACCCTATCTTTTATCACCTCTTCAAAATAAAAAAATAAAACAACTAATATTTGTCCCCCACTCTAGCCGAATTCAAAATAAAAAACAAATGCTAAGCTTATCCTAATCTTCCAAATGCCCATGTGCCGTCCAATTTCCACCTTCTCCCTTGGCACCAGCATAAAAAAAATTAAAACTCTAAGTTGCTGCCCCCACGATTTGAACATAGGACCTGCTGGAACCAACGTTCAGGTAACGCCCCAGGCCACTCGGCCAAAGCGTTTTTTTTTGTGATACGAATTCTCCTCATTTTCTTTTAAGGGCTCTTTCCTTTGCTCCCTCTTGTTTTACGCCCAAAACAAAAATAAAACCCCACTGCTGCTTCTTTGGTTCGAACCCAGGACCTCACTGCCACAGCCCTCTCTTCCAACGTCCCTAGCCACTTCTCCCATTAGACTTTCACATCAAATAACCCCTTCATTTATTTATAAGACCTTCTTCTCAGCCCTCTTTCTTTTAACGCAAAAAGCCCAAAATAAAATGCTCCTTGTGTAACAGCCCAATTTTAATAGTGTCGGAACAGTGATTCGAGATCACTAAATCTGACGAAAAGTTAGAAAATTTTGTTAATCGATAATTATAAGTTAAGTGTGATTTTAGAAATATTTTAAAATTAGTGAATTTTGTGAACTGAAAGAATTAATTAGAAAAAAAAAAAAAAATTGGGCCAAAAACGAGGTATTGAGACCTCGAATTCATAAAGTGAGCCATAAATATTTCTAAAAATATTTATGGAGTGTCATTAAGTTATTATTAAACTTTCGTTAGAAAATTTTAACGTTTGGGTAGGAAATTAAATGAAAAGGACTAAACTGAAATGAAAGTAAAAGTTAAATTATAGATTAAAAGAAATTATGAAGGATCAAAATGGTAATTTTACCATTTTGCATAGTTGAGGCGGTTAACGTAAGAAAATCTCAGATTTTTTTAAAAGTATATTATTATATTATATTATATTATATTATTATATTATTATATTATATATTATTATATATATATAAACCAAAAGAAGTAAAAGAAGAATACCAGAAATGAAACAGAGAACAAGACGAAAGCAGGGGAAGGAAAAGGGGAAAGAAAGAAAAAGGAGAAATTGATGGTTTGAAGCTTGGAAGTTTAATTGGTAAGTTAATTTAGTCCTTCTCTTTTAATTTTGATGTTTTATAAGTTTTAGAACAAAGTTTTGATGAATTTAAGTTGAAGTTTTTTTGAAGTTTTAAAGCTGTTGAATATAGCATATGATGAATAAAATGATGAATTAGTGGTTTAATTGAAAGAATTTGAAGTTAGAATTGGGTAAAGGATTTAATTGTAAAATAAGCTATAACAAAACTGTTTTGGACAGCAGCAGTAGAGTAACTTTGAAAAATCACCAAAAATCGTAGAAGTGGAATTAGAAGCTGAGTAAGATATGAAATTGAAGCTTATTGAGTCTACTTTTATATGAAAGAAACAGAGAAAGCAAATAAGTTCTGTATTATGAGATATTTAAATTTTAGTGAAACTGGTTCAGGGTGATTTCGAGATCCCCTGTTCTGCCTTATAAAAATCATTAGAAATTGCACAAAAATAATTGTGGATTAAAATTTATATGTATGAAATCCTGGATGAGTCTAGTTTCAAATGAGCTAAACAAGGAGGCCATCTAAATTCTGTACAAAGAGTAATTTAATTCGTAGTGAAGAGAGGTCAGAGCAGTTAAACAGTGAAATAGGGGAAACTTTAAGAATAATCTGGTATTGATTGGCCATACCAAAAATTCTGAAAAATTTATAGTAAAAAAAATATATGAGTCTAGTTTTGGGGAAAATTTACGGATCTTAAATTGGAGTTCTGTAGCTCTGGAAATAAATAATTTAGTGACTATAACTCAAATGGACAGCTTAAATATTCACATAAGTAAATGTTGAAAATTATTGATAATGTTACTTATAGAATGCTATATACATTAAGGATGTGGAATGGAGAGGAGGAGGAGGAAAAATACGTATGAATATTCAGTTAGCATGGCTAATTTGTAATGTTTGAGGCTCAGGGACTAAATTGAATAAAAGTAAAACTTTATGATTAGTTTTGTAAAAATGTTGGAGATGACCAATTTACATGGAATGGATTATTTTATTATTGAAAATTGCAAAATTGAATGAAATTATTAATTAGATTAAGATCGGTTGAAAAATCGATGAAAATGGAAAATTACCAAAATGCACTTAAATCTTGGTATTTCTGCAAATTTAGCCAGGTAAGTTCGTGTAACTTTAAATATGTGATATAAGGAACTATAAGTTGATAGTACGTGAAATATTGATATAATGAATTAACTAAATTATGTTTATGAATAAACGGCAAGAGAATGATATTTATCATGGCATGTCAATATGTGATTATCTGTAATATGTAAATAAAAGGTAATTAAATATGTTTAGACGAGAAATAAATTCAAGTAAGTCATGAAATGAGAAAAATAAATATGTTTTAAGGGACAATAGTTTGATTTTGATTGATTTCAAATATAAAAATGCTAGATGAAATAAAATGTTTGATAAATAAATTTGTAATTCTGGTAATGCCTCGTATCCTATTCCGGCGTTGAATACGGGTAAGGGGTGTTACACCTTGCGTCCCTTGTGTCTCGAACCTGAGACCTGCCACTTCTAAACTCTTAAGTGGCGCCCCAAGCCACTCCAACCACCTAGACTTCCATGCTCAAACCTTGCCCGAAATTTCTTTAAAGCCCTCTTCACTTTAACGCCCCAAAGACCCAAAAGAAAAACATTTCCCCCTTGTAACTCCTAAGAATCGAACCCAAGACCTCCCTTGTATCACCCTTAGGCACACCAAGCCAATTGTACCAAGCCCATTCTTTGTCATATTTCGCCCAAAATTTTATTTAAGCCCTATTTCACCTAGCTCCCTCCTTTTAGGTACTTAAGAAAAAATTTTTAATACTAAGTCAGGCCTAGCTCGGGTTTAATTCTAGACCTTAGAACATGCCAAAAAAGCCACCTCCTCTGTCTTTGAGTAAACCAATATGTCGTCTATAAACACCACGACAAATTGATCCAAGTACTGCTGAAACACTCTATTCATTAAGTCCATGAATGCTGCCGGCGCGTTGGTCAACCCAAACGGCATCACTAGGAACTCGTAATGCCCATACCGAGTACGAAATGCCGTCTTGTGCACATCAGCCTCCTTCACCTTAAGTTGATGATAACCCGACCTAAGATCTATCTTCGAGAACACCGATGCACCCTTCAGTTGGTCAAACAGGTCATCAATCCGAGGCAACGGATACTTGTTTTTTATCGTTAACTTGTTTAGCTGACGGTAGTCGATACACATCCGCATTGACCCGTCTTTCTTCTTGACAAACAGCACAGGTGCTCCCCACGGAGATATACTTGGTCGAATAAACCCTCTATCCAAGAGCTCCTGAATTTGAGCCTTCAGCTCCACCAACTCCTTTGGTGCCATTCGGTAGGGTGCTATAGACACAGGTGCCGTTCCGGGCAACAAGTCTATACCGAACTCAACTTCCCGATCTGGAGGCAGACCCGGGAGTTCTTCTGGAAACACATCAGTGAATTCCCCTACAGTTTGGACCTTCTCAACTGCTGACTCCTTAGCCTCCAAGGCACAGATTCGAACCAACAACGCCTCACAACCTTTTCTGACAATTTTCTCAGCCTTCAAGGCAGACACCACATTGGATAGATAATCTCTTCTATTACCTATCATGACCACTTCATCACCCTTAGCCGTCTTTAGAACCATGCGCTTAGCAGCGCAATCCAACCTTGCCTGATACTTAACCAGCCAGTCCATTCCAAGAATTAGATCGAACTCTCCAAACGGCAGTTCCATCAGATCAGCCACAACACTACCCCTTGGAGTTCTAGGGGTACATCTCTATATAGCTTGTTCACTACTACAGAGTGTCCTAGAGGGCTAATTATAGTCATCTCCCTAGAAGCAGTCTCAAAGTCTAAGTTCATAGTCTCTACCACACTACTAGCAACGTATGAATGCGTCGAACCCACATCAATTAATGCAACATATGGAAGACCAAAAATTAGGAACGTACCGGTTATGACGTCCGGTGCGTCACCCTCCTCGCGACGCCTCGCTGCGTAGACTAACCCAGGCTGCCTTGCCTCTGTGTTGCCTGTATCTCTGCCTGGAATTCCGCGACCTCGATTAGAACCATTACCTCTTCTACCATTACCACGACCCCACTGCGGTGGTCCCATATTTCTAGCCTGAGTACGGTTCTGACCCTCTGGTGATTCTTAGCTAGCTTCCGAGGACAATCCCTTACACGGTGATCCAAAGATCCACATTCAAAGCAACCCCTCTCACCGGTCCAACAACTTCCCCAATGTGACTTCCCACAATGATTACACTGAGCCGGTCTCTGATTAGTAGCCATGGGCCTTCCTGCCTGATTCGGCCCACTCTGCCTAGCCCTTTTTTGTGCATTATTACCCGATCCAGACGACCCAAAACCTCTTTTCTGCTTGTTCCTATCATGGTTCTGTCTTACAGACTCCTTGACCCCTTCGGCTACCTTAGCCTTCTCTACCAGAACAGCAAACTCACGCACCTGCTGTGGAGCAATCAGCAACCTTAAATCATCCCTAAGTCCGTCTTCAAAGCGGACACAACGATCATGCTCAGTTGACACAATTCCCCGAGCATAGCGGCTCAGCCTTAAGAATTCTGCCTCATACTCAGATACTGACTTATTTTCTTGTACCAATCCCAAAAAGGCTTTCCTCTGAGCATCAGTGTAGCTGGTGCCCACATACTTCTTCTGATAAGCAGCTTTGAAGTACTCCCAAGTAAGGTCATCTGCCGTAGCACCATCCCGAACCGTGAGCCACCACTGGTATGACTCATCCTTTAGAAGCGACACTGCTCCTTTCAGCTTCTCCTCATTCGTTAAATCGAGATCGTCCATGATCCTCTCAGTTGATTCTAACCAATATTCCGCTGCACTGGGTGCCACGCCTGACACACCCCGGAATACCTCAGCTCCGTTGAATCGGAGTCGCTCGGGTACAGACTTCCGAGCTCCCATACCTCCACTTGCCCCAGCCACCATCTCAAGGACTCGCAATACAGCTTGCGATACTGCCTCACCTCCCGTCTGATCCTGCTCCTCAGCTTCAAAAGTTGGGGGTGGTGGTGGCGGTGGTATCTCATTATCAGACCCCTGACCCGACCTAACAGGTTCTGACACGATCATCCTGCCTCTACCGCGTCCTCGACGGCCACGTCCTCTAGAACTCATTTCTAGCGATTGAGGCTTAGTCTGATTAAGAAATTTTATGGATTAGTAACTGTTTCACTGATTATCCACGAAGAAATTTTATGAAGAAAGTTTAATAGAGATTTTTTTTTGAGCAATCAAGTTTTAAGTCCTCTATCCTAGTTCACAGAAAAGCACATCCATTCCCTAATACCTTTCATACACATTCACTCTTCGGGCATTTCTGTCCGTTCCTATCCCAGGGGTATTTTCGTCATTTTCCTATAGGGGTATTTTTGTAATAAACCGAGGAAATTTTGAAAACTTTAGTAAATCAACTGGTTTCCAAAATCAGAGTATTATTTTGAAATACAGGATTTTTGGATACTTTTGCAAAGAAAAAGGTTTGGTTGAAATCAGGGCAATACGATAATTTTAGAAACCAAGGGCATTTTCGTAATTTTGCCACTAGGGGCATTTTGGTAATTTTGTAAATCGAAAATATTTTGAAAATTTTCCAAAGTAAATTTTTTTTTGCTGTTATTAAAAAGGAGTATCGTAATGATTTTTAAAACTAGAGTTTCATCAAAACATGGCTAGTCCCTTTCGGGTTTTATTTACTGTGTTTAGCCTATAACCGAGTCCTCTTGGTTGGGGTGAACCGAAGCTACGCACCAGGTAGGATTCCTGCGAAGAGGAGGTGAGTCACAAGGACTGCTTAAATACCAAGCTCTTCCGGATCCAATCCTAGACATGCGCATAGGGTTACTACACCCTAACTCGGCGACTTAGTCACAGGTTGGTTTAATTAGGCATTTAAAGTCTTATGTCTTTTGTTGGGGTAAACTAGTCCTAGGATTTAAACACTTATCATACTCTCTACGTTCCATACCTACCCTTCTACAAATAATAATAGTTCACACAGTAGTTAAGAGTACTTACCTGGGCGGATTGGTGCCGGAGACTCGGTTGCCATGCTGTTTCAAAACCAAAATTATTTTCATAACTTTTCTCAAAAGCCTACCAAAACATTTTGGGCCTTGGGCCCCCACAGTCGAGCTTTGAACTGGGCTCTGATACCAATTTTGTAACACCTCAAACCTGGCCCAAATGCTACGACCGAATTTGGTATGTTACAGAGAAAACCATTTTTGAAAATCCCTTTTAAACCGATTTGTCGAAAACATTTTATTCTCCATTGTCTTATCAAAACCATTGAAGTGTAAGAAGAAAACCACACTTAGTTTTGTTTAAAAAAAAACATGTGTACCCATTTTACAGTCATTAAATAGTTTAAACAAATTATTCAAAACATGTAAAATAAGCAAAATATAATCTTAGGAGGCCTTATTACAACTTGAACATATTAAACCAACCATAAAATAAAAATAGTTCGAAGTTCATTTAAATCCACATTTTCACTGCATGGCCACCTCGAGTCCATCCGGCTCCTCATCCGCGATCTACGAGTCGCCTGAAAAATGTTAAAGGAGAAGGTGAGTCACCAAGACTCAATGTGTAACCCTTCCCCCGGTTTAATGCAATCTCATACACAATTTATAACTAAGTGAACATGCACTAAATCATGCACCCAACCTAGCCATCCATAACACCTTTCTCTACCCCGTGTGGTACCAAACCACTGGTGGTGCCAAACCACTGGTGACTTAGAGTCACGATATCCATCAATATTGTGGTGTCAAACCACTGGTGGGGCCAACCCACATGTGATACCAAATCACTGGCGTCAATCCCATAATATAAACCGTGGGGCCAACCCACTGTGGTGCTAAGCCACTGGGACGAGACGCTATGAGGTGCCAAACCTCTGGAGGTGCCAACCTTTGGTGACGAAGTCACGAAATGTGGTACCAAACCACTGGTGTCCGTCGACACGAATATCACTTCCCCCTCCACTCGTTTAACCCATACATATATATATATAATATGCATTTAATAGAAATTATGCCCACCATGTTTAATTAATATCATACACTAGATTTATCATCAACCATATCACATATACCAAATATGCCATGCCTCCATAAGCATCAAATAATAACCTCATATTACCAAGGACTTACCTGAATCCTTGCTTATACATTTAGAGTATTAAATCCAGATCTACACAATCCAGTTTAGTATACACAATAGATTCAGCACATTAATTAGTTATAAAGTGTGTATGTACACACCTGTTGCTAACGAAAGCTTTAAATCCCGAAGAATCCAAATCGATCACACAAGATTCCCTTGCCCCAAACGCCTTTGAATGCTAGCTACCACACACCAAGTGTTATTGCTTCCCACCACTTACGAAGTTCGATTGCTAACAAATGGAGATTGAATACTTCACAAATCCCGGGCACCTTTTCACACCGATTGAAAAGAAACCCAAAGAGATTCTACTCCACCCTTAGTATTCGGCCACAAGAGTCTAATAGGAGAGGGGAGGTTACGACAACAAGATTTCAAGAAAGGAAGAAAAGTATGAGAAGAATGGGGTACCTAGCTTTGGCTTAACACCAATGGAAAAGAAAAAGAGAGATATGGGAGGGTGAATAGTTCGGCTAAGGACAAAAGAAAAAAGAAGCAAACAAAATAAGGTTTAGGCTTCAAGAGAACATTCGGCTACTAGTAAAATTTTGGAGAAACAAGTGCTAATTTTCGGCAAGTATAGGTTGCTTGGGGTTTTTGCTTTCAAGGAAGAAAAATGAGAGAACTTCACCTTGAAAATTCGGCTAGGTGTGCTAGACTAAAGCTGACCGAATATGCACCAAAAATGCCCAAGAACATTCGGCATTTCTCCCCCTTGAAGACTCCAAAATTCGGCCAAAGCACAAGACCACTAATTCAAACTAATTTGAATTAGTCAAATTCCTTAATTTCCTCCCTGTCAACCATTTGAAAATAATAGAATAAACCAAGTGCCTATATTTCCTCTTGACACTTACTCAAAAATAATAATAATAACACATCAATTATCCCCTCACCCTATCTTTTATCACCTCTTCAAAATAAAAAAATAAAACAACTAATATTTGTCCCCCACTCTAGCCGAATTCAAAATCAAAAACAAATGCTAAGCTTATCCTAATCTTCCAAATGCCCATGTGCCGTCCAATTTCCACCTTCTCCCTTGGCGCCAGCATAAAAAAAATTAAAACTCTAAGTTGCTGCCCCCACGATTTGAACATAGGACCTGCTGGAACCAGCGTTCAGGTAACGCCCCAGGCCACTCGGCCAAAGCGTTTTTTTTTTGTGATACGAATTCTCCCCATTTTCTTTTAAGGGCTCTTTCCTTTGCTCCCTCTTGTTTTACGCCCAAAACAAAAATAAAACCCCACTGCTGCTTCTTTGGTTCGAGCCCAGGACCTCACTGCCGCAGCCCTCTCTTCCAATGTCCCTAGCCACTTCTCCCATTAGACTTTCATGTCAAATAACCCCTTCATTTATTTATAAGACCTTCTTCTCGGCCCTCTTTCTTTTAACGCAAAAAGCCCAAAATAAAATGCTCATTGCGTCCCTTGTGTCTCGAACCCGAGACTTGCCACTTCTAAACTCTTAAGTGGCACCCCAAGCCACTCCAACCACCTGGACTTCCATGCTCAAACCTTGCCCGAAATTTCTTTAAAGCCCTCTTCACTTTAACACCCCAAAGACCCAAAAGAAAAACATTTCCCCCTTGTAACTCCTAAGAATCGAACCCAAGACCTCCATTGTATCACCCTTAGGCGCACCAAGCCAATTGTACCAAGCCCATTCTTTGTCATATTTCGCCCAAAATTTTATTTAAGCCCTATTTCACCTAGCTCCCTCCTTTTAGGTACTTAAGAAAAAATTTTTAATACTAAGTCAGACCTAGCTCGGGTTTAATTCTAGACCTTAGAACATGCCAAATAAATCATAGTATTTATTTCTTCAAGCACACACACACATGGGAACAAATAATTAAATTTTCAAACAACCCCTAATTCAGGATGTTACACACACTCTCGAGCATAATTGCTGAGTCGGATAAATTCACGTTCATAGTTGATCACAGTCATCTTACCCTGTTTTAACTCAAGGAACTCTTTCTTTTCTGGTCAATAAACCTCTGACTAATGTACTTCTTACGGAACTCCTTTTGAAAGAAATCCCAAGTAACTCTTTCTTTCGGTACTACTGACACAAGTGTCTTCCACCACTGGTAGGCCGAATCTCTAAGAAGTGACACCACACATTTAATACATTCTTCCGGTGTGCAGGATAACTCATCAAAGACTCTGATAGTGTTCTCGAGCCAAAACTCAGCTTTCTCTGCATCATCATCTTTGGTAGCCCGAAACTCTTCAGCCCCTTGTTTTATGATCTTGTCAACGGGTGGTTTCTCTCTTCTAACTATATTTATAACTGGGGGAGCTATGTGGGTGGTCTGTGGCTCATGAGGGGGTGGAGGTCTAACGGCCGGGTTCGTACGAACGAACTCAGCAAACCATTCATTCGTAGCTTGGAAGAAGGCTTCTCGAGCCCCTCCTCCCTAACTAACTGTAACGGGCCTTTCACGACTATCTGGTGGCACCGTCCCTTCAGTGGGAGCGGGCGCATTACTCTCTACATCATCTGCACCATCTCGTTCAGGATCCATAACTATAAAAGAAAAACATTTTTAAAATTGTCAGGAGTCGTCACACTATCAAAATATAAGTATGGCATGTATAGTTAGACTCTTACTCATACTGAATATTCCGAGAACCGACTAAACTCTAGCTCTGATACCAATAAATGTAACACCCCTTACCCGAGACCGTTGTCGGAGTCGAGCACGAGGCATTACTAGACTTAACTTACTAGTTCTGGGCATAAAAATTGAAACTGTCCGTCTGCGTCATGTTCACTAAATTAATTATAACTCGAGTTACGAAACTCGAAATCTAGATCCGTAAATTTTCCCTGAAACTAGACTCATATATATTATTACTATAATTTTTCCAGAATTTTTGGTGTGGCCAATTAGTACAGTTTATTAGTTAAAGTCTCCCCTGTTACACAGTTTGACAGTTCTGACCTCTCTTCACTAAAAATTAATTATCTCATAATATACAACTCTTTTTCCTACACCGTTTTCTTTATATGAAAATAGACTCAATAAGATTTAATTCTATATCTCATGCACAACCTAATTCAATTTCTACTATTTTTGGTGATTTTTCAAAATCACGTCACTGCTGCTGTCCAACTATTCCCCTGCATATAATTACATAATTTCTTTAAAATAACTAAGAACTAGGCATTTCATAACATCCAAAACATGTTCTTAATTAACCATTTTAATGGCTAATCATTACCAAGCATTTACAAGTCCATAATAAGCCATATCATAAGGTCACACACATAAAATGGCTAAGTCCCTATACATGCCATAACTTAAAACGTTCGAATCACAAAATACCAATATAATCTTTTGATAGTGTGTAACGATCTCCGACGTCCTTTCGATCCCCGAGTTGGCTTGTAATACTATAAAAAAAATTAAAGAATGGGAGTAAGCATAAAGCTTAGTAAGTTTACATGTAAATAGATAACAACATTCTTCATGAATTATCTTATTCTTTTCTTATCAAGATCACTTAAGCTTTTAAATCAATATACTCAAACTTGTATTCTTACCTTGCCTTTTAACATGAATTTATCTTACCTTACCTTTTTAACATGAATTTATCTTACCTTTACTTTTTAGCTTGAACTTGTCTTACCTTTACTTTGGTATACTCTTGGAATATTCCCGTTGAACCACTTGGAATACTAAGGATACGCGGGTACCTTTCCTTATGAAACTTAACCATTGCCATGTCTTGACATGGTCTTACGTGGTATCCTTGCCTTGTGAACTCACCAATGCCATGCCTTGGCATGGTCTTACATGGGACCTTTGCCTTATAAATTCACCAATGCCATGCCTTGGCATGGTCTTACATGGGACATTTGCCTTATAGTAACTTATCAATGCCATGTCTTGACATGGTCTTACATGATTTCCTTAAACCCTAATGTCATGACATTTGTATCCTACACATTCCTAAGGTTCAACCGGAACTTTCTGAGATAACTTTTTCCGTCAATTCATACTTGAGTCTTTAAATAATAAATTTACAGAATAAATATGTAAATGCTGGAATTTCATAATATTAAATGTAAAATAACAGAATATTGCATTTATTTACCGCAAACTTACCTCGAAACAAAATCGATAAACTATATCGATTTAGTCCACTATCTTTTTCTTTCCCCGATCTAACTCTGGATTTCGTTCTTCTTGATCTATAATAGAAAATTTAGCTTATTTAATACTCACATTTATCAAAACAGTCCTTAACTCTAACTTTGGAAAAATTACAATTTTGCCCCTAAACTTTTACATATTTACGATTTTGCCCCTAGGCTCAAAAATTAAACTTCAGCCCTTATTCTTATGTTTTATAACATGCTGAACATTTTTCTCTTCTATAGCAACTTCAAATTCTTACTATAACACTTACTTATGAACAATAACAACTTTTACTAATTTAGTCCAAACTACTTAAATTCATCAAAAATCCAAAGACAAAACTTGTTAATCTAACACATATCTTTCATTTTCTACCATCAAACAAAAAAAATCACAAGTTCTCATCAATGGCATAACTCAAAATATTCATCAAAATTCAAAATTGAAACATGGGTTTTGTAGCACTCGAAGAAACGATCTCAAAAACGTAAAATTATCAAAAATCCAAAAACTAAAACTCACCTAATTTTGGTTGCTAATGGCCGAATATGAGAGAGAGCTCAAGCTTCTTCTTTTTTTTCTTACTTTCTGCCAATTGATGAAGATAATGGCTTTTGTTTTGTTTTACTCTTAACATATATTTTATTATTATAAGTTTAATATAATGTATAATTAATAATAATAACATTTATAATATATAATTTCATATAATAAAGTCACTAAGCATAATCATGCCGTCCACTATAGTTAAAGTTGGGCAAATTACAACTTTAATGCTTCTATTTAAAAAGACATCAACAATTTAGCCATTACACATTAAACTATCAAATTTTCAATTCACGCGATTAAGCCCTTTTTAATAATTCAACACCCAAACAATAAAATTAAATCACGAAAATTTCACACATAATGATTCACACATTATAAGCACTGAAAATAATATTAAAATATTTTACTGACTCGGATTTGTGGTTTCGCAACCACTATTCTGTTTAGGCCCTATTTCGGGATGTTACATTTCTCCCCCCTTTAGGGATTTTCGTCCCCAAAAATCTTACCTGTAAAGAGATTTGGGTACTGTTTTTGCATAGTCTCTTCGGGCTCCCATGTAGCCTCTTCTATTCCATGCCTATTCCATAATACTTTCACAAGTGCAATACTTTTATTCCTTAATTGCTTAACCTCTCGAGCTAGAATTTTTATTGGTTCCTCCCCGTAAGTCATATCTGGCTGAATCTCAACCTCTGTTTGCGAAATCACATGCGATGGATCTGAACGATAACGACGTAGCATAGACACATGAAACACATTATGAATATTCTCTAACTTAGTTGGCAAAGCCAATGGACATGCCAATGGCCCAACTCTCTCGATCACCTCAAACGGTCCAATAAAACGGGGACTTAATTTGCCTTTCTTGCCAAATCTGAGAACTTTCTTCCACGGAGATACTTTCAAGAATACCCTATCACCAACTTGAAATTCAATGTCTTTTCTTTTCAAATCTGCATAGGATTTCTGTCTATCTGAAGCTGCTTTCAAGCAATCTCTGATGACTTTTACTTTTTCTTCTGTTTCTTTGACTAGATCAACCCCGTAAATCTGATTTTCCTTAAGCTCTGTCCAATACAAAGGTGTGCGACATTTACGTCCATACAAAACTTCATAAGGTGCCATCTTCAAACTCGATTGATAACTATTACTATAAGCAAACTCTATTAATGGTAAATATTTCTCCCAACTACCTTGAAATTCTAATACACAACATCTAAGCATATCTTCAAGTACCTGAATAACTCTCTCTGATTGACCATTAGTCTGAGGATGGAAAGCTGTACTAAAACTCAACTTTGTACCTAAAGCTTCCTGCAATTTCTTCCAAAACCGTGAGGTAAATCTCGGATCTCTATCTGAGATAATCGATAACGGTACTCCATGTAGTCTCACAATCTCTGTAATATATAACTCAGCCAACTTGTCAAGTGAATAATCCATACGAACTGGGATAAAATGAGCCGACTTTGTTAACTTATCAATCACAACCCATACTGCATCTTTCTTTCTCGGTGTCGAAGGCAATCCTGTCACAAAATCCATAGTAACTCGATCCCATTTCCACTCGGGAACTAATACAGGCTGCAATAAACCTGAAGGTACCTGATGTTTGGCCTTTACCTGCTGACAGATCAAGCATCTAGAAACAAACTCTGATATATCTCTTTTCATTCCTGTCCACCAATACATTTTCTTCAAATCATTATACATCTTTGTACTAGCTGGGTGAATAGACAAAGAACTGCTATGTGCTTCCTGTAAGATTTTCTTAATAAGCTCATCATTCTTTGGTACACATACTCTGTCTCTGAACAACAAACAACCGTCAGAACCGATCTGAAAATCAGACTCTACACCTGACTCGCACTGAACTCTTTTGGCTTACAACTCACTGTCATCCTTCTGAGCTTCACAAATTTCTTCAAGAAACGTCGATTTAACTCTCAACTCAGCTAAGATAGAACCATCATCTGATAATGCCAAACTAGTGTGCAAAGCTCTCAATGCAAATAACAATTTTCTATTCAAAGCATCAGCAACAACATTTGCCTTACCCGGGTGATAATCGATCACTAGCTCATAATCTTTAATCAACTCTAGCCATCTTCTTTGCCTCAAGTTCAGATCTTTCTGAGTCATCAAGTACTTTAAACTTTTGTGATCAGTGAATATTCGGCATTTCTCACCATATAAGTGATGTTTCCAGATTTTCAATGCAAATACAATAGCAGCTAGCTCTAAATCATGTGTCGGATAGTTTTTCTCATGTAGCTTTAACTGTCTAGAGGCATAAGCAATTACCCTTCCTTCCTGCATAAGTACACAGCCTAGTTCATTCAAGGATGCATCACTGTAAATCACAAACTCTTTGCCCGGTTCTGGTTGTACTAAAACAGGAGCTTCAGTCAACAATGCCTTTAACTTGTCGAAACTCTGCTGACACTTCTCAGTCCATTCAAACTTGACATCTTTTTGTAGCAATCTTGTCAATGGAGTAGCTATCATGGAAAATCCCTCTACAAATTGTCTATAATAACCAGCAAGACCAAGAAAACTTCTGACCTCTGATACATTCCTGGGAGGCTTCCAATCAACAATGGCTGAAATCTTATTCGGATCAACTTTAATACCTTCACCTGAGACAACGTGTCCAAGAAAACAAACTTCCCGTAACCAGAACTCACTTTTGCTAAATTTGGCATAAAGCTGATTATCTCTCAAAATCTGTAAAACTGTTCTCAAATGCTCTGCATGCTCAGTCTCATCATGAGAATAAATCAAAATGTCATCAATGAACACGACTACAAACTTGTCCAAATAAGGTCTAAAAATTCGGTTCATTAAATCCATGAAAATGGCAGGAGCATTAGTTAAGCCAAATGGCAACACAAGAAACTCATAGTGACCATACCTAGTTCGAAAAGCAGTCTTTGGAACATCTGACTCTTTAACTCGCAACTGATAGTATCCGGATCTCAAATCTATCTTAGAGAACAGAGTGGCTCCCTTCAATTGATTAAAGAAATCATCTATTCTAGGTAATGGATATTTGTTCTTGATGGTTACCTTGTTAAGCTGTCGATAGTCTATGCACAATCTCATGGAACCGTCATTCTTTTTCACAAATAACACTGGCGCGCCCCATGGTGAATAACTAGGTCTTACAAAGACTTTATCAGTTAATTCCGGTAACTGAGCTTTCAATTCTTTCAATTTTATTGGAGCCATTCTATAAGGAGCAATAGAAATAGGTGTGGTACCTGGAATCAATTCAATACCAAACTCAACTTCTCTGATAGGAGGCAAACCTGGTAGTTCTTCCGGAAACACATCAGGGAACTCATTTACCACAGGCACTGATTCAATTTTCAACTCTGGATCTTTAGTATTCAACACAAAAGCAAGATATGTAACACCCCTAACCCCGAACCATCGCCGGAACAGGGTTACGAGGTATTACCAGACATATCAGACAATTTGCAAATAATTCTAAAAAAAAATAACATTCATAGTATAATTTTAATAACTGATCTCTATTATGAACTTTCAAAGTCTAAAGTCTATATTAAAAGTGAAATGGGACTCGTTTAAGTATTTCAGAATATATTTTGTTTATTATAAATTTCGGCAGCATTTCTGCTTATTATCATACAAAACCCCCTGTAAATTAAACCGTATTCATTCAATCATAACCAATTCAACCAATTTATTTCATATATTCATTTTCTATTCTAAATACCTTCTAATCAAACTCAATCAATATAATATCAACTTAAATTTATCAAAGTATTAGTTAGATTAAAATAGATAAACTTCTTTCATTATAATTCTTAAACTTATAATACTAACATTTTTAACCATTTACATTCAAAACATAATAACCTTTATACACAACCTACGTACATGCCACATTATCAAAAGGAAATATACATCACCAAAAATTTGCTGAAGTCGGGTCTGGCTTCGGATGCTGGTTCAGTATTTGACTTCTACAACCTGCGCACGGAAACAACCGTACGCTGAGTATACATATACTCAGTGGTATTACCATAATTCAAATTATAAACATAATAATCATATAATTAAATCATATAACTTTAATTTTACTAAACGAATTCAAACATAACTTTCATATAAGTTTGTCTTTCTCAATATATTCATACAATTCAATTTTAGCTATTCAACAATTGAAGTAATACACAATCATGTTGAGCCACTATCCATTTCTTGAACCAATGGTTCATACTTTCTATTCTCATACTCATATTAATCACATTTTTCAGTTCATGTTCTATTTTCACATTTCTTCCAATGGCTCAACCATTTCATTATATTCAATTTAACCTTTTCCTTATTTACCCCTATTAACAGACTCGGACTTTAACGGATACACGGATTCCAACCCAAACACACCAGTACGGCACATTGTGCCTAAAACGGTACATAGTACCTGATTAGTATACGACACATAAGTGCCTGAAACGACACACGAGGTGCCTGATACGACACACGAGGTGTCTAAAATACAACACATAAAGTGCCTGATCAGCAATGCCGATAAATCCCGTACTCTTCCAAATCCTATGGCATGCCAATTATATCCGACTCAGCCCGACTAGTTAATAGGGTATTTCAATTCTCAATTTCATTTTCATTTTCATAACAAATTCAATTTCAATATCAATTACACTTTTCCATTTCAATCCAGATACAATTCAATAAAAACACTTACCTTATAATTTACTTACCATATACATAAATTAATCTAACATTTGATGAATAAATAAATAGTTTGAATTATAGTAATACAAACTCGAATTTGCTTGATTATTCCTCGGTAACCTTCTCCTTTCCTTTGTGGGTTGATGCCTCGAGTTCCTTTTTAGCTACGAAAATAATAATAATTTACATTATTAATTACAACCTTAAATTACAATAAATAATTGAATTTTATTCAATTTCTACTCTTCCTCTTCATTCCACATCCTTTATACACAATTCTATTATTTACTTATAAGTTCTTTCAAAGCTGTCTACCTGAGTCATTGTCACTAAATTATTTATATCTTGAATTACAGAATTCCGAATTAAGATCTGTAAATTTTCTATGAAACTAGACTCACATATATTCTTGCCATAAAATTTTCAGAATTTTTGATTTAGCCAATAAGTACAGTTTATTCTTTGAAATCACCCCTATTCTGTTGTCTGACAGTTCCGACCACTCTTTGCTAAGATTTAATTATCTCTTTACAAAGAATTCAAATGATGTTCTAGTTTATTTCTTATAAAAATAGACTCATTAAGGAATCTAACCATATAAATTATGTCCCAAAATTATTTTTGTACAATTTTTAATGATTTTTCTAAGTCAGAATAGAGGATCTCGAAATCAATCTGAATCAGTTTCACTAAAATCTAAATATCTCATAATACAGAATTTCTCTGCTTTCTCTGTTTCTTTCATATGAAATAGACTTAATAAGCTTTAATTTCATATCTCACTCAACTTCTACTTCCATTTCTACAATTTTTGGTGATTTTTCAAAGCTACTCTTCTGCTGCTGTCCCAAAACCATTTTCTTATAACTTATTTTGCAATTAAATCCTAATTAAGTTTACTTACTTTCTTAACTTAATTCATGCTTTGTTTCTACTTAAATTCCTTCCATATTCAACTTGACTATCTAATATTCATAATGAAACCCTAATTTATAATTTCTTCCAAATTAATCTCTATAATACAAAAATTATAGCTTACTTTACAATTTAATCCTTTTACTAATTCTAACTTAAATTTCATTCAATTTAATCCATAATTTATATTTTTCTTCAACATCAACTATGGTTAAAAACCTAAAGACTCTCAAAATATCAACTTAGTTTCATCAAAATATTGCTTTAAAGCTTCTAAAACATCAAAAATTAAGAGAAAATGGCTAAATTGACTTACCTTTCAAAGCTTAAAGCTTCAAATCCCTAATTTTTCCTTTTTCTTTTCTTTCCTTCCTTTCCCCTGTTTCGTATGCTCTCTGTTCTTTCTTTTTTTCTGTTTCTTTGTTTTGTTTCTTTTCTTATTTCTTTTATTCTATTTACTTTATTATATAATATAATATTATATTAATATAGTTATCTAATAATAATAATAATAATATATTTTAACACATAAAAATCTCAGATTTTTATGCTTATGCCGCCTCAAATATACTAAATGGTCTATTTGCCATTTTAGTCCTTTTTATTTTCTTTTAATCTACAATTCAACTTTTACCCTTTATTCACTTTAGTCCTTTTTCCTAATTACTTTAAATTAAGCTAAATTCACTAAAAAAAATCTAATTAAACACACTATTAGACTCATAATTACTCCTAATAATTATTTACTAACTCGATTTACTAAGACGGAGGCCCGATAACACATTTTTTTTCTGGTGCCCACGGATTTTGGGTCGTTACAAGATAAGCTTCACATCCTTTCCTTAAACATTTCTGAGCAGACATAACAGAAATCATGGAAATTGAACTATCTGACTCATCTGAATTAACTCGAAGGAACTCACCATTTTTACATTTCAACTCAATGAATCTTTTTCCACAATTCACTATCACATCATGTGCAGTTAACCAATCCATACCAAGAATTACATCAAACTCATCAAATGGCAATAGCATGAGATCAGCCGGAAAACAGTAACCTCTAATCATCAAAGGGCATTTTTTACATACTTTGTTTACTAACACCTGCTGACCTAATGGGTTCGATACTTTAATCACAAATTCTGTAAACTCTATGGGCATGTTCATACTAGGCATTAATTTCATGCAAACATAGGAATGGGTTGACCCTGGATCAATCAAAGCAATAACATTAACATCATGAAGAGAAAATGTACCCGTAATTACGTCGGGGGAAGATGCCTCTTCACGAGCACGGGTAGCATAAGTCCTTGTGGGTGCTCTAACATCTGATCTTGTTGCTGTATCTCTAAATGTACCTCTATGATTTGAACGCACCTATAACAGAACTCAATCGAGACACCCTTGAACTGCCCAATGGACCAATTACGCGTAGCCGTGCTAAACAATTTAAAAACGCCATTTCAGCTTTAGTGGCACAAATTTGGAACGACAAAAGAAAAGATTACAAAAACACACCGAACATCTACAATTTATTTGAAGTCAAATATACTAGCTAATTCGGTTACTAGTTCATTTAACATTTTATTAGGCATATTTAATTTGCCTTCAGTCAATTTTTATTTTATTTTTTTTATTAGTATAAGTGTTAATATGTTCCTTTGTTTGTGTTTAATGTTCAATTAAATTTTACAGGTGTCAAATGGGAGCATTTTAAAAGGGGGTTAATACAAGTACATGTGAAATAAAATCATTATCTTTCAAAAGTAGATGAATGGTGCTATATGGACGGCAATGTTTTGGAATAAATAAATTGGAGTGCAAATCATGATGGAATAAACAATTGTTGTATGTTGCTTAGTGGAACAAATACATGCCATGATGGAATAAACAATTGTTTGAATGTTGCTTAGTGGAACAAATGCCTGGACGGCAAGATCAAAGTGGAATTGAAAGGATTAGATAGCATATGCCAAATTTAAGTGGACGGCACACCAAGTAAAAAAATAAATAAATAAATAAAATAAAAAAATAGAATTGTAATAGCTATGACAAGCTATAAATAGCTTGTTAATTTTTCATTTGAGAGACAGAACTTGAATTTTAATGAAAAGAAGCATTTCTTTTGGTGAGTATTCACTCTCCTTATTCTCGAGGTTTGAATTGACTTATCTAGTTTTCTGGTGGCGTCGTTCTTTCCTTGTTTTGAACTTATCATCCTAACGGGTGTGGCGTTCATCTACCTATACCGTTGGTTCCTATCTCGCTAGATAGTGGGTCTCGGTTTTATCTCAAAACTCATTCCATCAATTTGAAACTTATAAGATTCGGGTCTTTAATTTTTATTAAAGGTTCTTTCTTGTTTCAAATACGTATCCATTTCAACCAATCACCTATCTTTACCTTACAAAGATTTAATTTCCAATAAAATTATCCCTTTGTTAATTAAACGAGAAACTACCTAATTTACGATCGGGCAACATTTACGATTCGCCTCCTAACCCGAGACGGACCGTTATCATCTGGTATCAGAGCCAATTAAATTAGGCACGTTTTGATCGTCTTGAGTATTTCCGAGTAAGTTTCAAGAAAAAATTCGAGTTAAAAAAAAAAAGAACCCTCTTCCTACCTTGGCCTGTTTAGATTGTCAAGTTCTTCTCTAAGAAGACGAACGACATTTGCTTGCTTATATTCCCAGTGTTTTACAAAGTATACTAACTGAGACGAGCCCTTGTCTGTACAGTTAGTTAGCTCTATAAGATGTTGGGAATCAACTAGCTCTATAGTTGACCTCCCCGCAATTGTTACCTCCTCCAACATATCTTGGTCATCTCTTGGCTTTTCTACATTAAACTGCTTCCCAGCTTCATGCTCAATTAGCTTGATTCGCACCTTTCTATCCTTTCTAAGCCTACCCATTTCCGAGACCAAACTTACCTTTTTAACTCTCGAAACGACCTACGAGTTGCTAGTAAGTCAAAGACAACCTTCTAGAATCTAGAAGAGTGAATTCGAGCGGTAAAAGGCAAGAGTGAATACATTAAGGAAAAAGCCAGAATTGAGTAAAAACACGAGTGTGAGTGTTGATAATTTTCTTTGTGAGTAAACAAGTGAGGATTGTAGTGAGGATTCATTAATTTTGTTTAAAAACATGTCTAGGAGCCCCGAACGTCGAATAATAAGTGACGAAGCATCCGACGCCGCCGGAGGTGGAAGAAGATTGCAACCCCGAAGGACTGATCCTGAAGGGAGAGATCCAGAATTGCAAATAGTAATGCAAGAAATCACACGTATGTTCAGAACAATCAGTGAACGATTAGATCAAAGAGATGAACGAAGACCTCGAGCAAATACTCCTCCAATTCCGAGAAGGGGACGAGAACAACCTTGGTTACGTAACAACGACGTCTACAAACCAAGTGAAGCCGACAGCCCAATTTTAATAGTGTCGGAACAGTGATTCGAGATCACTAAATCTGATGAAAAGTTAGAAAATTTTGTTAATCGATAATTATAAGTTAAGTGTGATTTTAGAAATATTTTAAAATTAGTGAATTTTGTGAACTGAAAGAATTAATTAGAAAAATTGGGCCAAAAACGAGGTATTGAGACCTCGAATTCATAAAGTGAGCCATAAATATTTCTAAAAATATTTATGGAGTGTCATTAAGTTATTATTAAACTTTCGTTAGCAAATTTTAACGTTTGGGTAGGAAATTAAATGAAAAGGACTAAATTGAAATGAAAGTAAAAGTTAAATTATAGATTAAAAGAAATTATGAAGGATCAAAATGGTAATTATACTATTTTGTATAGTGAGGCGGTATAACATAGAAAAATATGAGATTTTTAAGGTATATTATTATTATTATATTATATTATTATTATATTATTATATTATTATATATATATAAAAACAAACAAAAAAAGAGAATAGAGAAGAGAAACAGAAACAAAACGAAACAGAGAGCAGGGAAAGGAAAGAAAGAAGAAGAGAAGAGAAAGAAGAAAAAGGGGAAAATTTTTGGAAAATTTCCAAAATTCTCTTCATTCTCTTCATTTTCTTTAGCTGAAAAACAGCCATGGGAGAGAGTTTCAAGCTGGTTTTCATACTCAAGCTTCATGTAAGTTTAATTCTTGCTTTCTCTTTGAAATTTCTATGTTTTGGACTTTCTACAATTGAGTCCAACTTATTAATTCATTAGTTTATGATTCTATGGTTAATTTTTAAATTTGATGTGGATTAGTGCTGAAAGAATATGATGAATAAGTATTGATTTGAAGCTTTAATTTTGTTATATGATGATTTTATTAAGTAAAATTGATGGAAATTGATTTTAGGACCTAATTGTGAAAGAGTTGAAATTAAGGCCTAGAGTTAAAATTCTGATTTTTCAAAGGTTATGAAGTAGTTTAAAATGATAGAGAAAAGTATTAAATGAGAAAATTTGCTAAATTGAGGGGTTAATTGAGCAAGGATTGAATTGTATGAATTGTGGAATTAGGGGCAAAATAGAAATCAACATGTTGCACTAAAGCAGTTTTGGACAGCAACAGTTTAACTTTGAAAAATCACCAAAAATTGTATAAATCGAATTAGATGTTTAGTGAGATATGGAATTAAAGCTTATTGAGTCTATTTTCATATAAAAGAAACAGAGAAAGCAAAGGAAGTCTACATTTTGAGATATTTGGATTTTTGTAAGACTGGTTTAGAATAACTTCGTGATCCCCTGTTCTTACTTTAGAAATTCACTAAAAATTTTAGAAAAATAATTATGAGTTATAATTTATATGGTTAGATTCCTTAATGAGTTTAGTTTTAGAAGAAATAAACTATAACATCATATAAATTCTGTATAAAAAGATAATTAATTTTTAGTGAAGAAGGGTCGGAACTGCCAGACAGCAGAATAGGGGTGACTTTAAAGAATAAACTGTACTAATTGGCTAAATCAAAAATTCTGAAAATTTTATGGCAAGAAGATATGTGAGTCTAGTTTCAGGAAAAATTAACGGTACTTCATTTGGAGTTCCGTAGCTCCAGATATAAATAATTTAGTGACTATAACTCAAATGGACAGTTTTGAATATACTTATGAATAATTAATGAAATTATTGAGAATGTTACTTATAGCATGTTATATACAATAAGGATGTGGGATGGAGAGGAGGAGGAGGAAAATATGTATGAATATTCAGCTAGCATGGCTAATTTGTAATGTTTTAGGCTCGGGGACTAAATTGAATAAAAGTAAAACTTTGTGATTAATTTTGTAAAAATATGGAAATGATCAATTCACATGGAATGGATTATTTTATTATTGAAAATTGCAAAATTGATTGAAATTATTAATTTAAATTAAGATCGGTTGAAAAATCAATGGAAATAGAAAATTTCCAAAGTGCCCCCTAAATTTTGATATTTCTGCAAATTTAGCCAGGTAAGTTCGTGTAACTTAATTATGTGATATAAGGGAATATAAGTTGATTGTACGTGAAATATTGATATGATACGATGAATTAACTGTTTTATGTTTATGAAGAAACGACAAGTGAATGATATTTATCATGACATGTAAATATGTGGTTATCTTTAATATGTAAATAAAAGGAAATTAAATATGTTGAGACGAGAAATAAATTCAAGTAAGACATGTCGATATTAATAAATATATTTAAGGGACAATATGTTTGATTTTGATTGATTTCAAATATAAATATTGAATTAAAATAAAATGTCTGATAAATAAATTTGTAATTCCGGTAATGCCTCGTACCCTATTCCGGCATTGAATACGGGTAAGGGGTGTTACAATCTCCAAGTGATGCGGGTCGTATATATCAAAGCCTATTGTGCAAAACAAAGTTACGGATAGCCTCGTTTGGCATTTTACTGCTGATGGCGTGTACTCTGTTAAGACGGGGAATCAGCTTGCTGTGGGTAGTGATCATGGTTATCTTAGTCGTTTTGTGGAGGGCCCTTGGTTCCGTATTTGGAAAAAGTCAGCTGCTCCCGAAAATTAACTTCACTTGGCGATGTTTAAAGGGTTTTCTCCTATGCAAAGCTCGTCTGAGATGACCAAAAGCGGCAAAAGCTTGGTGTTTAGCAGGTTTTGATATCGTAAACTCCACTGTTCCGTTGTTTATTGAGCACCTTTTATCATTGCAGAATAATACTATGGACAAAGGGCTTGCTATTATGTGGAGTTTGTGGTTCCACCAAAATCTATTCTGTGTTAAAGATAAGGATATATCTGCAAGAAATATTGTATACTTTGCTTTTAGGTTGCATTTGGTAGGATAGAAACTGATGACTTTTTTGAGAATTTAATTAATTGAGAAGTAATTCAAAAGTTTGGTATGTCTTTTTTTACCTTGTAACTTAATTTTTTATTGAGAGTTAACTTTTTCACGAGTATGACAATATAATTCATGTGATAAAAAGTGAAAAAGTTAACTAGATTAAAAAGTTAAAAAAATATTGAGATATAATTAACTATATTTTATATTGGTTTAGAGTATTGGTCTATTAATAAAGGTAAAAGAAAAAAATGATATTGCCTCTTTCCTCTCACTTCATTTTCTCCATTACTTCAACTTATTTTTTAGAATTCTTTTTTCTAATTTTATTTTTTATATGTATATTTAATCATTTATATAGTATACAATTTAAATGTTATCTTTATTTTCTATTGTTTTTCTCTCTTTTCTTTTTGGTATATTAACTGAAAATTAAATTTTATTATAGTTTTTTTGAGTATTTACAAGAAAAAAAGGAAACAAAAATTAAGGTTTAAGTTTAGCTTACTTATTTAATCATACCCTTTTTATATAATTTACTTTTAAATTATTTATAATTTTGTTCAAACAATACTTGAAATCTTTTTTTTTTTAATATTCCTATGTATTAGCTTTTAGCTAAAATAAAATATAATTTTAAGTATATTTTAAATTTATTTCAAAATGAGTTTATATATGTATTATTATATTTAAAAATATATATGCAAGACGAATTTAAAACAATTTTGCTTTTTATTAAAACTATAAATTAAAATATAATTTAAAAATTATCAATTAAATTTTATTATTGAATTAATTAAAATATTTTTTAAAAATAATTTTTATTAAAATATATATATTTAATAAAGATAAATTCATAAATTATTATTACATTTTTTGGAAAGTGGCAGGAATCATATTTCGAGTTCCATTAGAGGAAAGCACCAAACCCCAACTTAATGTGTTACAGGAATGGGCAGATTCGCAGATTGGTTTTGCTGCTATTGGTGGAACAAATGGAGGTGCTGCCGCGAATGATCGTTGTTGGACAAGGCCGACTGTGGGGTGGATTAAATGTATCGTCGATGCTTCTATCTTTTAAGAACGGCGAGCGACAGGTTGGGCAGCTGTCATTAGGAATGCCGCGAGGCTTTATTGAGCTGCTGAACAAGACGTCGTGAGGGGTCTTTACCTCATCACATTGCTGAAGTGGTCGCGATAAGAAAAGCATTGCTGTGGCTACATCATTTGGCTTATGATGGAGTGATTATTGAGTCGTGTTAAGAGTCTGTTAAGTTTGTTAGAAGCTGTTATACCCGCTAATAGTCTGCTGTTGAGCAACGTTCTTAGTTTGTTAGCCATCTTGAAATTTATAAGTGTAGCCTCTATTGTACAGAAACGGTAGAAATTCATTCAATAACAGAAAGATTATTTTCAGCCTGTGATAATGTTTTAGTTTACCTAAATCCTTTCATGGTATCAGTCGCCTAGGTGATCCTCGACGATGACCACCATGCATTCCGATGGTTCTGCTAATGTCGAGCCCTATGGTTCTCCGTTCACCTGTAACTGGCTCGCCCATTCTTTTCCACGACATGATGTCTTAAAGCTTGATTCCAACACCTTTGTTCAGTGGCAGAAACAAATCCATCTCATTATTTCCGGATATGATTTGACCGGCTTTCTAGACGGATCGCTTACTTCTCCAGCGCAGTTCGTTCTTGCATCTGACGGAGCACTTGTCTCCAATCCAGATGCTTCTACCTTTCTTCAACAAGATAACCTTCTCACCTCTTGGTTACTGTCTACAATCAGCCCTGCTTACCTTTCTTCCTTCACCGATGTCCAAATGGCGTCTGATATGCGGACAACGACGAGCTCACTATTCGCAGCGGACACTAGTGCGAAGTAGTCTCGGCTACGTCACGAGCTTCACTCTCTCCGCAAAGGTAATCTTTCTGTCAATGAATTTGTTGCGAAAATGAAGGGTCTTTATGCCCTCTTGCATGCGTCCGGATCTCCCGTTTCCGAGGCTGAACGAATGGAGATCCTTCTTCCGGGTCTTCTATCTGAATTTGAGGCCGTAGTGTCTACGGTAACTCTATCTCCGACTCCCTTGCCGTTGCAACGCATAATAGACGCCTTCTTGAGTATGAGTGACGGCAACAACGGGAGGTGCATGAGGAAGTTCTTGCAGCAAATCTTGTTGAAAACTCACTAGTACCATCGGTGGTAGAGTCTTCTCGTGGTGGCCGATTTTTTACGCGTGGTCGTGGCAAAGGTTTTTGGCCGCGTCTTCAATGCCAGATTTGTGCTTGCTACACTCATGTTGCCCAATGGTGTTATTACCGTTATCACCGTGATGATAGTGCATCGGTAGTGGCTCCGCCTGGATGTTCAGTGGCTGGTGGTTCCCTTGTTCTGTCAACCATATGCGCCGAATGCACCTAGTTTTGAGAGAGTCGAATATCCCTCTCGATAAATGTGGTTTTCCCCCTCTAATCACCAAAGTTTCGGTCAAAATCTGGCTTATAATGGTCAAAATTGTGGTGACCGAAAGTGCATCCCACCTGGCCCCCATTACATCGGTCAAAATTGGGATGATAGTGGTCAAAATTATAATGCTCCTTTTGGTCATCAATTTGCTTCAAATGGCCAACGTCAGCATATTCCCTTTGTTACGCCCCAAATTTTTGGGCCTAGAAGAATTGGGCTTTGGGCTTTGGGTCTTAGAAAATTTTTAAGTGAGCGAGAAAGCGACAATTGGCATGTGGGCCTTGAGGGTTAATGAACTTGGAGTGTCTAGGGGTGTTGGAGAAGTGCTAGGTTCGAACTTTGAGGAGAAGGAATTTTTAATTAATTATTAAAGGAACCACGGCGGTGAGTAGTGGGGCTTTTAAATAAAAATAGGGAAAAATGGCATCAAAGAGCCTTGTGGTGGAGTGACTAAGTGACGCCACTTAGGGTATAGGAAGGTGGCGTTATGGGCTAGCAAGGAGATCCTAGGTTCGAATCCTAGCTTAGTATTTTTTAGGAGTTTAATTTTGGCCTTCTAGAAGGTTGGAAGTGGTGTGATGATGGACTCTAAGGAGAGTGATCAGAAGAGAAAATTTAGGGAAAGGATTGGGGAGTTATCGTGGAGAAAAATTAGGATATGAGATATGTGGAAAAGGTTGAGCCGAATTGGGAATTTGGGGATTGGAAATTCGGCTATAGGCTATAAATAGGTGTCGATTTTGGGGTTCTAGGCTAATGCCAAAATTATTTTTCCCTTTAGCCGAATTCCTCATTTTTGAGTTGCCAAAACACTTTTTCTCTTTAAGTACTTAGAAGCCGAATTCCTGCTTTGCTTGCCGATCTTCCATACTTTTTCTTCTAAATTTTCTTTTGATACACCCTTGGTTTTAGCTGATTCCTTCTTTTCTCCTTCTTCCTATTTGAGCCGAATAACCCCTTTCACTATACTAATCTCAAAAGCCGAATACCTCTTGGGCCGATTGCTTCTTGGGTAAGTATTCAAAAATTATGGTTTAGATGTTGGCCGAATGGTCATAGATAGGGATAGGGGACTTGTGTTGGATACAAGTCACCTATTATCCTGTTTTTAATGATTAAGAATGATGCAGATTTAGGAGATACGCGTGATTAGTGATCAAAAAAGGGCTAATAAGGCTTGGTGTTTCAGGTAAGGTTAAGGTGAGACTTCAGCTTTTGGTAAAGTATTCGATAAGTATTTGTGATTAATCTTTGAGTGGTATCGTTTGTAGGATCGTGGCTAAGGAGATCGCAGCGCGTTTTGTTATCAGGTGTGTATACACTACACACACATTAGACCGGCAAATCCCAAAAAGCCGAAAAGCCAAAAATTTTGGCTACGGTAGTCTTGCAAGTGCACGAACACTCGTAAGGGAAAATCGATACGTTATCAGGCCCCATGAGCGGTCTCATAGACTTGGGCCGTGTTTTCGCCAATCGGGCTAGAATGGGCAAAATGGGCCTGATGGACTGTAGGCTCAAAATATGTGAATTTGATGGTTTGGTAATAAGTAATGAACTAGTCATGCTGGTTACATGGCTTGGAATTGATTTGGGCCAGATGGGCCCTATGAATGTGATTGGGCTGGATGGGCCAAATGATTGTGATTTGGACCTAGTATGCCATACGAATGAGATTGGGCCTGGTGGGCCATATGAACGTATGTGAATTTGTTTGAGCTTTGTAAGGGGTTTTGGGCTTAGTATTTGGTAAATTGCTTAAATGTACATAAAACTTTAATAATTTATTAAGTGCGATTGTGAACAAGTCATAAGGTTTAGGTGTGGCAACGGGCATATGCATGTCTAAGATTGGATCTAGGGAGAGCTTGGTACTTAAGCAGTCTTAATGACCCACACCCTCTTCTCTGGAATCCTACCTGGTGAGTAGTGTCTGTTCACTTTAGCCGCGAGGACTTGTTGACGGGCCAAGGTTCGTAATTAAGACCCATACTGTTAAAAATTACTGAAATACCCCTGTAGGGTAGAATTACCGAAATACTCTTGATGTGTGAAATGACTAGAATACCCCTATGTGTTGAACGTAAGATTTATGGATGTTATATGTACATTTGCTGCATTTATATGATATTCTGTTTAGGTTGCATATGAGTGGGAATTATGGAATGGAGGAAGTATATGAGGATCGCATGGTTGTTTGACAACTGTGGATCCACCGATGGCTTTTTAAGCCTATTATATGATTAGCAGCTTTACTGCAATGTTAGGTACTGGGCTACCCTTGATGTGTATCGGATGAGTGGGTCGATTTAGAAATCCCCACAGATGTGTTTCGGCGGGACGGAGATGATGTGTACTTGATGGATTATTTGGGGAGGGTTTGCACAGCATTGCATGTATGATATTGTTATGTTAATAATATGATATGTATACTATTTGTTTGACGAGGTCGTACACACTGAGTTTTCGAAAACTTATTCCCTCTTTTATTTTTCTCAGGTGATCCTCAGTAGGCGGTTCGACGGATGGAGGGACTCAGAGTTGGCCAACTAGCAAGACGATTAGAATTGCTTTTCATAATATCTAAATTCTAGATTTTAAGTTATTTTATTTCGGATTGTAATTATTCCATTACTTCCACTATGCATTGTAATTTTGAAACGGAACCTGGATTTATTTCTTTTAAGCGAATTTCAAGTTTTTTGAAAATAATTGTGTTTTAAGAACGAGCTTCCGCTATCAAAGGAAATTTTTTTTTACATAGTAACAAGGAAATGGTTCATGGCTACACCTCGTTTTAAAAGCAAAATGGATTTCACTTAACTTTTCTCTAGAAGGGTTTTCAATGAAAACAAGGTTTTCGCTAAAACACTTCAATGTGACATGCCGGATTCGGGCCTAACTTCTAGGCTGGGTTTGGGGTGTTACACCATTGGGCGTCACACCTGGCCCCCACACTCAAGACTTAGGATTTCAAGATGGGCCTCACGCACATGCTAATATTGGTGGGTCTCATGCATGTGGATTTAATGGGCCAAAAAGGGTGAATTTTCATGAGCCGAATGATATGTTTGGGCAAAGACGTTCAAATCCTATTCAGCCCATTACCAATTGTGTCCAAGTAGGATCTCCATTGGGCCGTGGTCAACCGGTTGACCCATTTCATGGTGAGGGCGCTTCCAACCCGCATGTTCCTTGGAAAACCAAACCGCGTGCTCATGTGTATTCTGGGTCAGACTCGTGTATTGGTCTTCCTCGGGTCGGTGATTTGATGCCTCTGATTATTCAGACTATTCTGGCTCACATGTCAACACTGCTCAGCTCGGGTCTACTGATGGAGGTGCAGATTCGTATATACCCATGCCGGCTGGGTCTGCATCATGGTACCCCGACTCAGGTGCTAGCAATCATGTCTGTCATGATACATCAGCTTTGAATGACGTCACACCGTATCTAGGTACGTCCTCTCTCTTAATGGGTGACGGGACTTCGGCTCAAATATCATCTATTGGTAATGGTATTTTCCATACACGTTCTAAATTACTTCGGTTATCTGATGTTTTATGTGTGTCGAAAATACGAAAAATTGTCTGTGTCCTAGTTTGCCACTGATAATAATGTGTATTTTGAGTTTCACCCGACATACTGTGTAATTAAGGACATCGTGACCCGAGAGACTCTGTTGAAGGGCCACATCTGTGACGGGTTATACCGATTCTCACTGCCAACTGTCTCTCAACAGTTTGTTTGAGCCTCGGTTGCTGCATCTGCTGATTTTCAAAATAAGTCAAATAAAGGTGATACATTTTCCTTGTGGCACAAACGTCTTGGCCACCCGTCTGCTACTGTTGTTAAAACTGTTTTAGACAAATGTAATATTGTATCACAAACGAATTGCCTTGAGAATATATCTATGGCATGTCAAAAAGGGAAGTCGCATAAGTTGCCATTTCCACTGTCCACTACTGAATATAGTAATCCTTTTGACTTGGTTGTGTCTGATCGTTAGGGACCTGCATCTGTTGCTTGTGGGAATAATTGGTACTATATAAAGTTTGTCAATGTGTGCACTCAATTCACGTGGGTTTATCTACTTCGTCAAAAGTCTCAGGCAGTAAAATGTTTTGTTCAATTTCAAAAACTTATTAAGACTCAGTTTGGAAAGACTATTAAACAGTTTTAGAGTGATTTGGGGCGGAGAGTATCGGGCTTTCACCTCTATTCTAGCTTCTCAAGGTATCATTCATTGGCTGTCGTGTCTGCATACTTCATAACAGAACGGGATGGCTGAGCACAAACATCGTCACATTGTTGACATAGGCATCACTCTTCTGGCTCAAGTCGGTCTCTCTATGGACTACTGGGGATATGCATTTTGCTTTGTCTTTCATCTCATCAATAGGCTTCCAACATCCGTTCTGAAAGGACAAACTCTGTATCGGGCTCTCTATGGAACTGAACCCACTTATGATCATCTGAGGATGAGAAGTAGTGAACCAACTTATGCCGAGTGTTTGGCTTTGATCACGTTTACGGACGATTACTTGCAACCAGGACTCATTAAGCATAACAGGCCTTTGTTCATTTCAGGATACCTTAATGGATTGGGGATAACAAGAATCATGATAGATGGGGGATCGGCTGTTAATCTCCTACCTTTGAGAATGCTAAAACGTCTCGGGATTGCTATTCATCGATTGGGCCCAAGCAATCTACTTATCCAAGGATTTAACCAAAGTAGGCAGAGGTCTCCGGGCATTGTACGACTTGAATTAAAGATCGAGGAATGGGGGGATACCATACCCCTTGTATGTCATTGATGCGGAAACATAAAACAATGTTTTACTTGGGCGGCCTTGGATGCATGATAATTGTGTCGTCCTTTCTACTTATCACCAATGATAATTGGGTGTTGTTGTTTTCCTTATCTACGTCCTTTTCAGACAAATAAGTTGGATTTTCGGTCCCAACCGTCTATCTTTTTGGGCTATAGTCCTCAACACAAGGGATATCAGTGCATTTTACATGATGGTAAGATTATTATCTCTCGACATGTCGTTTTTTATGAAAATAAGTTTCTGAACTCCAAACCTGCTGGAAAGGGAACTGTCGTTAACCACACACAACCAGTTTCGACTTATGTTCCACTTGTACGGACCTGTCCTGTGGCACCGTCCGTTGCTCCACCTCCTACTTCATGTTCTTAACACGCTGATTCCTCGTCAAGATTTCTGTTGGTTGAAGCTCAACCTGAAGTTGGATCTAATCCAGAGCTGACGTCGTTAAATGAGAGTGGTAGCTCTGAACATTCT
The DNA here is from genome assembly GCA_005393395.2 of Gossypium australe. Classification (NCBI taxonomy): domain Eukaryota; kingdom Viridiplantae; phylum Streptophyta; class Magnoliopsida; order Malvales; family Malvaceae; genus Gossypium; species Gossypium australe. Next base: position 10,902,378 of record CM016626.1, read on the forward strand.
CCAACCGCTGAGGTCTCTCCTAGTATTCAGGCACCAGAAGTACCTGTATCTAATGATCATCCAATGGTAACACGTTCGAAGGCCAGTATATTCAAACCCAAAGCTATGACTGCTGAAGCTGAGGAACCTTTCACAATTAAGGAAGCATTTTCTCATTCAGAATGGCGTGATGCTACTCAAGCCGAGTATGATGCTCTTATTCAGAATGCCACGTGGGATCTTGTCCCGCTACCATCAAATCGCAAAATTATTGGGTGTAAATAGATTTTCAAAATCAAGCGGAATCCGGGTGGCTCGATTGCTCGACGTAAGGCTCGGTTGGTTGCAAAAGGTTGTTCTCAAATCCCTAGGTGTGATTTCGAGGAAACATTTAGTCCAGTGGTGAAACCTGCTACTATTCGGGTTATTCTCTCCATTGCTGTTTCAAGAGGGTGGCAGCTTCGCCAAGTTGATGTCAACAATGCCTTCTTAAATGGTGATTTGGACACTGAAGTGTTTATGCAACAACCTCCGGGGCATGTTAAGTGTGATTTCGATGGTAAAACACTTGTGTGTCGTCTAAAGAAAGCCCTGTATGGTCTTCGTCAGGCTTCGCGTGCGTGGTTTGAGAAACTTAATGTAATGGCCTAAATTCAAGATTATCGGAACAATGGTTTCGCAACCATAAATCCGATTTAAAGAGAAATTTATTTCAATATATTTGCATGAATATTTATATGATAGGAAAATCGTATTAAAATATCGATAGAAAAATTTTACCGATTTAGTAGTTAGTTAGAAAAAGGAATTATTGAAGGAATTGGGTAAAAACAATGTATCGAGACTTTGATCTCATAAAATTGAGTAGGAAATATTTTTATAAATATTTATAAAATGTTAGTAATGTGGTATTTCGTTAGAAAATTTTAACGTTTGGGTAGGTAATTAAATGAAAAGGACTAAATTGAAAAAGGTGTAAAAGTTATTAGAAGGATTAAATAGCTCAATTTTCAAATGAAAAGGGATATAAAGAGCAAATAAGCCCAAAGGAGATATTTTGGGCGGCATAAGTTGAGAAAAATCAGGAGAATTACTGAAAGAAGGGTAAAATGGGAAAATAAAAAAATTTACTAAATAAAACTAGGACTAATTTGAGATATCTAGAAATATCTTCATTTCTCTTTACTCTCATCAGCCAAAAATGCCATAGGAGGGTTTTCTAAGCTGGTATATCATAATTTTTGCACCAAGTAAGTTAATACTTGCCTATTTCTTGTAATTTTTGTGTTTTCAAGACTTTTACAACTAGGTCCTATTACTAAATTCATTAGTTTTTGATCTCATGGATGAAATTGAAAGTTACCATGGCAGAGTGCTGTAAGTTTATGATGAAATAGCATGAAATTGAAGCTTTAATCTGTTTATGAGATGATTTTAATAAGTAATTTCAATAGAAATTGATTTTTAGGACCTAATTGTGAAAATGTTTGGAATTAAAGTCTATTACTGAAATTATGATTCCCAAAGGTTATAAAGTAGTTTAAAGTGATAGAATAAAGTTTTAATTGAGAGAAATTAGCTTAATTGAGGGGTTAATTGAGCAAGGACTGAATTGTATGAACTGTGAAATTTGGGGCAAAATAGAAATCAACACTTTACACTAAAACAGTTTTGGACAGCAGCAGTAGACTAATTTTGAAAAATCACCATAAATTGTAGAAATCGAATTAGAAGATGAACAAAATATGAAATTAAAGCTTATTGAGTCTAGTTTCTTATAGAAGAAACAATGTAAGCAATAGATATGTAAATCATGTGATATAATAAATTTTGTGAGACAAGGTCAGAATGAACTCGGGTTCCCCTGTTTTGATTTTATAAAATCATAAAAAATTATAGAAAAATAATTAGGGGCTTAAATTTATATGTTTAGAATTATTAATGAGTCTATTTTCAATAGAAATAAACGGGAACATCATCTGAATCCTGTATGAAGAGATAATTAATTTTTAGTGAAGAAGGGACAAAACTGTCAAACAGCAGAACAGGGGTGACTTTAAAGAATAAACTGTACTTATTGGCTAAACCAAAAATTCTGAAAATTTTATGGAAAGAAGATATGTGAGTCTAGTTTCAGGGAAAATTAACGGATCTAAATTTGAAGTTCTGTAGCTCAAGATAAAAATAATTTAGTGACTATGACTCAAATAGACAGCTTTGAATGAACTAAAAATAATAATAGAATTATAGAGAATGCTACATGTGAACATGAAATGTATTGAATTGATGATTGAATTTATTTATTTAGATCTGGAAAACTCAAATACGAAGCTAGATCGAGGAAAGGAAAAAGTCCCGGATTAGTAGATTTTATATACGAACTAGTATCGAGGTAAGTTCATGTAACTTGAATTGTATTCTTAAATGCTTGAAATGTATGTTATTGATGTGAATATAATTTGAATGTTCATTGTATGAAAATTGATGAAACATTGATATATTTGGTAAAAAGGGGAAGAAATCCCGGTTGAATGAAAGGAAAATTCGATGGATCTCTGAAAATGAATTGACGGTAAAAAGGATCTGGCCCGGAAGGGTGATCCTATCCTGATATAGCCCTCCCGAAGAATATGTGGAAAATGGATTTAGCCCGGACGGGTAATCCAAATTAGGGTCTGAATTTAGCCTGGACTGGTAATTCAGATCCAAGCTCATTAGAGTAATTGTCGTTGCAGGGAATTTAACCTGGACTGGTAATCCTGACAATACTCTATGAGTTTATATTACAGGGGATTTAGCCTGGACTGGTAATCCCGCTGTAAAGATGAGGTTCGCGGGAGTGTGCTCTCTGAAATAGAAATGTGCGCACATGAATATGAATTGACGGACCCGAATTTGTACACTAAAAGTGTACCTATGAAAATCCATCGAAAATTCCAAGAAATTCAACGGGATAAATATGGAAAAAGAATAAGGGAATGGGAAATCATGGTATTGATGAGTTCATCAATCATGGTATATATTACTAATACATGGAAATTATTGGACTAACTTGAAAGTTGAGTTTGTGCATGTTAGGGTAATAGTGCATTGAATGGATATATGAATGTTTATTGCATTGTATTGAAAATATTAGGTAAGTATAATTCTTGTTATATGGGCTTACTAAGCACAAAGTGCTTACCCTGTTTCTTTTTCCCCTGTTTTGTAGTGTTAAGAGCTCGGAGGTCGGATTCGGTAGGGGATACATCACACTATCAGCCTCAAGATTTCGGTATATAAAGAAACTTTATTTTGGAAATCAATGGCATGTATAAGCTAATAAAGTAATGTTAATATGAAATGAATGTAAGGTCAGCCATTGGAATGGCTAGCAAACCTTGGTTTGGTATGTGTTGATGTTATCTTATAAATATGCATGAATCTATTTTGAAAATATGTTGAATTGGATTGGTTGATGTGGATTGGTCTCGGTTTAAAATTTGCAGGGAAGGCTAGATATTTATAAAGGGGCTATATTAAAAAAAAAATTATAAACTCCGGTAATGCCTTGTACCCTATTCTGACAACGAATACGGGTAGAGAGTGTTACACTTAAGAATTTTTTCATTTCTATTAGATTCGTCGGGTCCAAGTCTGATGCTTCGTTGTTTACCTGAATCCAATCTGAATCTGTTCTCTATGTACTTGTCTATGTTGACAACATTATCATTACTGGAAGCCTGACCACTACTATCGACTGGTGTGTTAGTGTGTTGAATGATGAGTTTTCACTAAAGGATATGGGCGATCTTCACTATTTTCTTGGGATAGAAGTTACTCGAGTTTCCGGCTCTCTTCATCTCTGCCAGAAGAAATATGTCCGTGACATTCTTGCTCGTTGTTCGTTGACTAATGCAAAGAGTGTTCATACACCGATGGTTAGCTCATCTACTCTGTTGAAAAATGATGGTGAGTGTTTAAAGGACCCAACGAAGTACAGGAGTCTTGCTAGGGCACTTCAGTATGTTGTTCTTACTCGACCCGATATTGCATATGCTATAAATCGGATTTGTCAATTCATGCACAATCTTACTACTGTTCATATGGTCGCACTAAAACGCATTCTGCGGTATCTGTGTGGTATCCTTGATTTTGGGATTGTTTTTCGTCCATCTGCTCGTCTCTCTATGGTCGGCTACGCTGATGCCAAATGGGGTTTGGATTTTGACGATAGACGGTCGACCTCCGGCTATTGTGTTTACTTGGGTCATACTCCTATTTTTTGGTGTTCTAAAAAGCAGCAAGTAGTTTCGCGTTCTACGACAGAAGCAGAGTATAGAAGTCTTGCGGGGGTTACCAGTGAAGTCACTTGGTTGTTGTCATTGTTTCAAGAGTTACACATTCAGTCTGCTAATACACCTATTGTGTGGTGTGATAATTCTAGTGCCGTTGCGGTTGCAACTAACCCTGTTTTACACTCAAAGTTTAAGCATGTTGAGTTGGATTTGTTTTTTGTGCGCGAGAAATTTGAGAATGGGTCTATTTTCGTAGGTGAAGTTCCCGCGTGTGATCAAGTGGCTGATATTTTCACCAAGCCGCTGTCAGTGACCTTCTTTGCTCGGTTTAGGAATTTTTTTCGGGTCGTACCCGTAGGGAAGATGGATGAATGTTAAGAGTCTGTTAAGTTTATTAGAAGCTGTTATACCAGCTAACAGTCTGCTGTTGAACAACGTTCTTAGTTTGGTAGCCATCTTGAAATCTATAAGTGTAGCCTCTATTGTACAGAGACCGTAGAAATTCATTCAATAACAGAAAGATTATTTTCAGCCTATGATAATATTTTAGTTTACCTAAATCCTTTCAAGTCGGATTGTTTAAACGTAGTAAAGGCCATGGTGGAGGACTCCATGATATTTCGAAATTTGGTTTAATAATTCAATATTACGGTATGTTAAAGGTTCAATTTCAATCTATATCCTTCGGTTGAATTGAACGGTCGGCGAATAAAGTGGCTCATATGTTAGTAAAATAAGCTTTAGCTCATGCGGATTACACTTGTTGGGATTCTTTTTCCACATACATTTCTCGTATTTTAATTTCAAATATTGATTATGATATTTTCAATACGAGTTTAGATTTTAGAAATATATATTAACTCGATAAAATGATCTATATTTTATTCTAACTTGATTTTTTTAGCTTTATAAAATTTCTATTTAAAAAAAAAACAACTTTAGAATAGAGATTGAGACTCTTATATTATACATGATTTGAAAGATCTAGATATGGTTGACACGAATGCGGTTATTAATTAAATACTATACATTCTTTTTGGGTATAAAACAAGAAAGTTGAATACGCAAGGTCGGTTTTCAAAGATAAGTACAAGTCTGACTTGACTTGATTTCTTGAGATCAGGCCAACCTTATTATGTAATTCAAGGGGCTTTTCTTTTATGCTTTGCTTGATTAAATGGCAACTCGGGCCAAGCATGCACTGACGATTGTGGGTGGCGAATAGGATAAAGACGAAGAAGAATAATATATCCAACTTTTCATAAAGGTAAAAATGATGCTTTCTTCTGGTAAACTAGTGGATGATTTATTCTACGCAAACCGACCGAAAACTACTAGACGCATATATATATATATATATATTCGACGAAACATATAAATTTGCAGCGATTCAGATGCATTGGTTTCATTTGGTAGAGTAGTTATGATGATGATGGAAACTGGCTTCAACCACCTGAGATTCCCAGCAACTGTGCTCTTTTTGCTGCTCTTCCTTCACCTTCACCTTCACCTTCTTCTTGCACTTCCTCTAAATTCCATGGTTGCACATGGTATGACTGTTCAGTTGCTTTAGTTTTCATATCCGGTTTGTTTTTCCTGCTTTCATTCTGTTTCACTAGGAATTTATTTAGGTTACTGTTTTTGGTTATAAATTTATCAATTTAATTATTGAAATAGTTGGAAGATAATGTCCTTTTAATTAATTTCATGCTTTTTTTTATTTTCTTTATTATAAAATAAGATAATCATGAATTATTTTTTCTTTTACTTTCATAATTAAAATAAGATTCAGATTTAAAATTTCAAAATTAAAAATAAATTATGTTACTTCATTTATAATTTAATCTACATATAAATATTTAGCCTAACTTTCAATATGTTTGATGAATGGTTCGAAACTAGAACTTTTCATTGAAGAAATTAAAAAGAAAATCTTTAATTAATTTATTGTCTCTCCAATAAAGTAAATATTCCTTGCAGTCTAGTGTAGCATGGCATTTGCAACATTTTATGTGCATTTGTTTCTTTATTTTGGATGTATAAAGCAACTTTACACAGTGTTTTTAAATATATTTTTTATAAAGTTAAGATTAAATTATATAAAAATTTTATCCGTTAATTCTTATTAAAAAATTTGTATTAGTAACTAATTGAATTTTAGTTCGGTTGGGGTTGGTATTGATATTATTATTAGTGTAAGAGGATATGGGTTTAAGCGCGTTTATTCTCTTATTTAAGGGTTGAAGGAGAGTTATGAATAATTTTAGATATTATATTAAAAAAATTATATTATTAACTACGTTGAATTTTAGAATAATGGGAGAGTATTGCATTTTTGTAGACCTCAATCATGAAAAACAAAATAGTAAAGAGGCAATGGAGGTAAAGCAATTTTCAATCTCGGATGAAGCGATCAAAGTTGTAAAAAAGCGGGGTGGTGGGGCAGCAGCTGGTGCCCACGGTGGAGGAGAACATGGCAATGCAGGTAATGGTGGTGGGGATAGTGGCAGAGGATCAGGAGGGCAGATTCCGGTTTATGCTGCCGGTGCCGGGAACCATAACCGTGATCATCTACACCATGGGTCTACGAGTGGCACCGTGAACTACATTGGCACGAGTTGCTTGCCTTTAATACTGTTTTTGTTTTTTTTATTTGTTTGTTGTATGTAACATGTATTTAGTTTGATTGGTATTCTTATTATTGCAAATACAAAAATACGTGAATTTAAGCGTGTTGAAGCGAATTTATCTTCTTATTTAATAGTTAAGAGGGGTTATATCTTATGCACTGTATAAAAAAACCGATGTGATGATTTTTTCTTCTAGTTAATGAATTAGGTGAATATTCACATGTATTTGTACAGAATGTATATTATATTATATTTCGTTGGACAAAAAAAAGTATATCATATTTGAAGTTTTCTATACTATTATTTAATACTTGACTAAGTTCGTGTCACGAGTCAATTGGACACCAATATCTTTCCACAATTAAAATAAGTAAAATCATTTGGGAGTACTTTAATCTTTTCATTTTAATAAAAAACTAATAAAAATCTGCATATGTTGATATTTGAACCCGTACCAATTAGATTATTAAAATTTTAAATTTACTATTCAATTAAAACTTCCTTTAAATATTTTTTATACGTTTTTATTTTAATATGCACGATTTATTACATTCATCAATTATATATATTAATAATGTATTTGATTGAGTTGATATCATAAGTTAACTCGATACAGAGTCGAGATTCTATATATATTAATTTCATTTGTTATTATTAATTAGTTTTAAACTATGTATTTCATTATTTATTATATGTTACTTTTAAAACACATTATGTTCTAAACTTGTGAATTCTACATGCGTGATAAGATTTATAATATAATATAATTTTCCTAATTCTTGATTCAAAGTCAAACTTTATATGCTATGAATTTTTTTTTAACAATTTATTATGTAACGAGACCTTGGCTCAATTGGCAAAAGTGGAGGTCCTAAGTATTAAGTACTTAAGTTTGAGATCTACTATGCACAGATATATGTGTAAAGCTCCGAGTCTCATTACGTGCAATTACGTTAAGTGGGTATTAGTCCAATCAATTTGTTGGCTTTAATCTAAACTGTATCAATTCAATTCTATATTATGACTACTAAAACAATTTTTTTATAAATTTGATACTTGTAACTACTGAAATCGATATTTATACATTTCTTACACTAAAAAATTAGAGTTAATTGAAAGGAACCGAATTTTTGTTTTAAGCTAATGTTAATCCTAGTATCAAACCTAAAGCAAAACGATTTAGAGAGTAAAAATCGAATTATTTTATCAAAAGGCATGAAAATGTAAAATAAACCAAGGTAACTAACACAAAATATAAACAACTAAAATCCAAACATAAAGGTATGTCAACAGCTGTGAACAAAAGCACCAGCAGAGCAGAGCATATCATCGTTACCCTGATCACTAGGTTTAATATATAGAAACAATAAAATATTTTCTGTACAAAATTTGGGGATTTAAGTTTATCCAATCCTTACTGTAGCAATAGTCAAAATACAACTTCTACACAAATCTATGGATGATATGGATTTGTCTGGGACTCTCTATGGAATCAAAAATCCGCTTCTTCAACCAAACGGTCCGATCGTTTCCTCCCTGCCTAGCAACCAAACTGAAACCGGGCCCACTACCTGCAAATCCTATATATAATAACTGCTGCCTATACAATAACACCCAGCAACCACGTCTTGCTATTTTCCACAACATTCCAATTTCTTACTCAGTCACAGCTTCAGCTGCTCGGTAAGCAATTGCTTTATGTTTGTCATTTAATCTCACAAGTTGTTTCATTCTTGGTTTTAGTCGTTATTACCTTGCTTTAGGATTCAATGAAATGAATAGAAATCTGGAAACGGAAAAGAAAGTCTGGGTTTTAGTTTAAGATGATTATAGATGATATATTGGGTATTAAGAACATTTTTGACTTCCGCTCTTACATGGTTTACTCACTGAGCTCTTTGAAGTCTTTAGAGTTTTCTTTTTTATAGGACATGATGTTGATATTTGATAGCCTTAATTTGAAGCTGATATGAGTTTCAAGTTTTATGCATCCGGGTTTTGTGGTTTGAAGTTAACCATGTTCTGTCCTTGCTTTGAAAGCAATTGACTAGGCTTGATGGTTACCTGATTGATGGTTTCTGGTACGGTGGTTGTAGATATTATAGTCAACTACTATGGCAACCGGGATGGGCTTTAGATACATATCTCGCAGGTTCTTGACTAGTGGGACTGGGAAGATACTCAGTGAGGAGGAAAGGGCTGCAGAAAATGTTTTCATCAAGGTTGTTTTATTCATTTATCAGTAGCTCATAAATATCATTGTTTTGCTCTCTTCCTCATGTTCTTCATTCACCAAAATATCCTACACCATGACTATTTGCTTTGGTTTTCTATGTTGTGACTGGTTATTACTGGACTAACAAAAAACTTGTATTATTGCAGAAAATGGAGCAAGAGAGATTGGAGAAACTTGCTCGCAAGGTATGCTTACATTGTTACGTTATATTATCTTGACCTGAATTTTGTGGGTTATGGATTAGATGCTTAGGAGGGTTCTTACTGTTTTTATTGCCACAAAATATTTTTCAACGGCTAACATACATGCACAAATACTTGCCACTATGCCTTTCCCATCGACTGCCTTATGCTTCATTTTGTCTACTTCACTCTGTTTGCTCAAGTTGAATGCTGTTGGTGGCTTTGCTCCATGTCATGAAATGTATAATGTTTACATATGTGCTGTAGCTGTCCAATTAGTAGTGAATTCTCCGTGGAATAGTGTTTGGACTTGTTCATTGTGGTAATTTTTTGCTAGGTTATGCTGATTTACAAGGTCATGTGATAGTTTAATGACTGAGGTGTTTGTTAATCCTTTCCCTTTTTTGATCATGATAATCTGCCTTGTGCAAACTACAAAATTCAAGCTCTCTCTGTAACAAATAGTGGTTAACTATTTGACAAATTGTTGAAATATTCAGGGACCCAAACCAGAGAAGCCTGATTCAGGTTCAGGGGGTAGTGTGACCGATGCTAAACTTAGTAGCTCTACCTCAACAACAGGAGCATTTACTGAGAAAGTGTCAACTGACAGGTATCGGACCTATGCAGTTTCTGCTGGTGTTTTCACATTTGGCTGTGGTCTGGGATGGTATCTCAGTTCTAAAGAAAAAAATCAAAAAGTACACGTCTGAGGTTCAATGCAATCAGATTTGGGAAGTTGAACATGCCATGTATAGTTTTCCCCATGCCCTGTCACGTAGGGGAGTTGAAAAATAAACCATACGTTTGTAAATAGTTTATGCTGTTTCCTGATCTGATAACAGCTGTATTTTATTCAATACTTAGTTAAAAAAAATCCAGGCAGTGGGCTTTCTAAATGGATTTGTAATGAATCCAAGGTATTAAATGATGTTTTTTAGGCATCCATTTTTACATTTAGCGTATAGCTATCTTTGTTGTGATAAGATAATGGAAACATTGATAGGAACTAGAAAATAGGTTGTGATATTAAACTATTATTAACATGATTAGCCTTTGTTCATGGTCAATATTTTGATAAATAACATAATAAACTATATTTTCCTATGAAACAGGAGGTGATGTTAAACTATTATTAAGGTAAACAGCTTCTGGTAAGGTACTATTAGAGGTAACAAAATAAACCCCGAATCCAAAAAAACTCGACCCGAAACTGCTCGCTTGCCATCACTAGTAATCTTTCTTAAACAAAGGAAAATAGCTCCTTAATAAGTGATAAATCACTGTCGAACATCCAGAGATAGCTTTCAGGATCACCCCATAATCCAGGGATACAGTTACTGTCTGCTAAACTCAAAAAAGGTTACTGTCTACTGATTGGCATCTAAATTGGAGTTAATTTTGACTGTGTCTATTATATGTTATTTTCTCTTACAAGAACAATTTACTTACCTGGACTTCCTTTTCTTTCTAAATGCTTGCTTTCAGGATGCAGGAACCTGCTGAAGAGTTGGTAAAGATCTTGGATTCTAAAGGAAATCTCATGTCCTTGATGAAACAGGTTTGTGGAAAAGTGAATGCTTCATCAATTCAATATGATATAATTTGTTCATATGAAAGCGTAAATGTAAAGAACTGCGATCCATGATTGTACAGAAGGTTAACCAAACCACTCATCACACCGAAAAGATACATTAAACGATTCACAAGTTCCAAACTGAACAGATGCACAGTAATTATTCAAAGTATCTTAGGCCCCAAATGATGTTAGAGTATCATTCAACGCCATGCTTCAACACGTTCTATCTTTGAATCTATGCAGCTTAAATTGCTTATTTCTCTGGTCTTCCCATCAAGGTTGGTTATCTGAGGTACAGATTGCTGCCCGCTGATTTTGTCAGTTTCCTTCTTGAGACTTGAATTACTTGATTGACCAATATTGTTCTCTCCAGTATTAGCCAGAGTACCAGGCTTCAGACAGTTGGCTACGATGGCATCTGTTTCATTCATGAAGGTTTCAACCGCAGCTGCAGTCTCATCTGAATGATCTGCATCAGGGACTAGACCTTTGACAGTCGGTGTTGAACTGTGATCTTCATTTTTCATCTCATTGTTCAGACTATATTTCCTGAAACTTTCACTTAAAGCTTCTTCAGCTATGAAGGACAGCTCTTGCTCTTCATTATCCTCTCCAGTATCTTGAATGCAGGAGATTGAAGGGCTCTGATCTCCATTATCATCAAAAGGCTCCAAATGGACAGCCGCAGCTGGCTCGACCACTGAATCCTCTCTTTCTCGCAGGGTCCTTACGATAAGTGTCTTGAGGAAGTTCATCACTTGGACCGCATACATCAGTGCATTCAAGGGATCTGCCATCTGCAACCAAAATAAGCGATAAGCGGCAGCCAGCAGTCAGCACAATATATGCAAGTATGCATGTATGTGCGTGAAGATTAAAAGAAGCTCACCTGAGTCATGTTTGGTGCAAAAACCATAGCAATATTGCGTGCGTTCATCTTGTTTAGATGTTGTTGTTGAACGACATCAGCCATGAGATTGATGGCCCAATCGAGTAGAGCAAATTCTGTTGGGGGTATAAATCTTGCAAGCTCAGCACACTGCTCTTCAGTCTGGCATTCCATTACTTGCTCAGGAGATAAAGAATCCAAAACTCCTCTTGGAAGTTCTCTGAACCAAGCCTAAGCATAATCGACAGCAAATTAGTATATTAGGATTTGAAGAACATGAAAGTAACTTCAAAAAGCATGGCCATTTCTCCTCAGATGCATGTGGATTTGCAAGTGGGATTGAAGTGCCAATTTCGTACCTTGATTAATCCTGCCAAACAATGTACGTCAATACCTTCTGGAACCACTCCGCCATTCAGTTGCTCTCTAACATATTCCTCCTGACTGTTTTCTGCATTAATTCGAAAAATCCCTTCTGCCTGCATGTATGAAGTCTATGGTAAGGACTCGGGGCTGAAAACTTAGAAACCTTTTTGGAATTTCCAGTCATATAGATAAGAGAGAATGTTGAAGAATTGGATGTCCTCCTATGTTGAGCAATAGCAAAGAGAAGATGAAGTGTGAAAATAAGAAAGAAAACCTGCAAGCCTCCTTGAGCATACAGACGTCTTTGCATTAGCAAAAGTATTGTTGGAACGATGTTCCCTCTGGAGTCATACGACAACTGCATGGATTCTGTGGAAACTCCAAAAACAGTTGTACTGCAAAAAGAAGGAACAAAAACATGAATTAAGAGATATCCTGATCTCGGGTGTCCGTCTTTTTGTTTGGGGGGGGTGTTTCATTCTCTACATGCCATGAATGCCCCACATGGCTACATGAAGAAACACTAAATGGAACTTCCAGTTTCATAACAATTGAATTTGAATATTCAATATATGGCGCGCAGATAGAGTTTCCGCGCAGCATCAGTGGAATATGGAACCCTTTTAACGCATCATACAATCAATTGTAATTAGGCCTTTTTTTACCCCAAAGATAGCCGTGAAAATTATCTATTCCCATTGGCCATAAATTTACCTAATCTTTTACTGCAGATTTTCCTTCTAGATTGATCTTGAATATGTAACTTTGAGAGAAGACACCAGAAAGGAAAAAAAAAAAACACGAGAGAATCATCAAGAACTATAGGAAATGATTTCACCAGCAAAGCTTGAAAACAATGACTACAATGATGGAAAAAGGAATGGCAGAGCAAAATTTTGTTCTCTTATAGCTCACCTAGTCACTTGACTTGTTCCACCACCAAATGCTATAATAGCTAAAAGTAGGAGGCCATAAATGTCTATGGGTCTAACAGGGTACACAATAAGAAAGCCCTCAACGCGATGGCATTTCGAATTTTGGTACCCATTAGAAAATAAGAGGCATTTGGAGAACAAATTGCATTCATTGATGAGGAAAAGTTGGGGCTCTGTTACTAGAAACAGAAGCTTCTGATTAGTTAACTTTCCAGAAGAAACTCAAATCCTCCTTTTATAGACATTCCAAGTCAAGTCATACCTAGTATACGTGTTTTAAAAGTCTCATATCACATATAGCTGATGGAATTCCTTATCTATATTATATCCTCCAAGGAAAGCATATGGTGAAAGCACAGAGCAAAGCTTATTAAGCAAAAAAAAGATGGAACAACATAACCGTGTCTCTTTCCAGATACATGCATTTACCTAAGCATTTCTAAGAATACAGCAGCATTGCATAAAGCATCAGAAGAAGAAATGATAAAAGGCCAAACGTACTATGAGAACACGAACTTTAGACACACCTATAAACATAAATGAAACCATCAGCTAGTAGCATTAAGCAGAAAGAATGGAAGTTGGATGTAGAGAAAGGGGAAAAGACAAAACCTTGCGCTAGGAGCTCTTCTGGGGACTTCAGGCTCAAACTCAACAGGCAAACCCAAGAAGCCATTGAACCTATCAAAAGTAACATGTGCTACATGTCTGACATTGGTTGGCCAACCGATCTCCATAGCACAAAGCTCTCTTCTTTCCATACTCTTACAAGCAGCCAATGATTTCCTGAAAAGGGTCACAACCAAAGCCAACAAAGACAACTCTTCTTCCTCTTCCTCGTCCTCGTCCTCTTCCTCTCCTTCTGGGTCACTGCTTGTTATAGCATTGACAAAGTCATTTCTTTCCCCATGAGCGCAGGTTAAGGATGTCTGCGGTGCATAGGATAAAACAGGTTTAGAAGAGGAAGTTTTAGTGCTTTGAGGTGAAGGGAAATGAAGGACATCGGTCATGGTTGGCAATGACAGTTATGCTTATTTGGAATATTAAAAAAAAATAGAGAAAATGAAAAATGATTTTGTTTTTTGTTTTAGAATCAGATTGCGAAGGGAGAGAAGGTGGAGTTGGATTGAAGTAAAAGGGTGGTTTCAAACGTGAGAATCATTAACTGAAATTCACAAATAAAATATTATAGTATTAGAAGTTTTCTTCCCTCCTCTTTTGGGTGTTTGGTTTATGGGATTTTGGAGCGTTGAAGAAGCCAAATTTGGTGGGAAATGAAGGAAAAAAGTAAATAATGATTATAAAAAGGGCAGCTTGAGGTAGAAGAAGAAGAAATTTCCTTTCTTTCCAGGAAAAAATCCTGTGTTTAAAAAAATGAATATTGTGTATCTTAAAAGGCTGATTTATGGGACGATTTATTGCCTTGATTTATTTGATTAAGTAATTAACTGAAAATTGAATTATAATAATAATGACCGGTAAAATCCCTGATTTATTGGCTTTTGAGATTAATGAACTGGTGGGGAAAGATTAAAACAACATCCTATTCTACAATGTAACAACGACATTGAATTATTGAATGTGTGCATCACCTCAACATATTTTAGTGTTAGCATTTATTTCTTGTGGATTTATATCCTATTCTCATTATTTGTGTTAGATTTAAACATTTTCTTTTAAACATTTTAACAAATTTATGTTTTTTGGGTCATTTTTATTATAAATGGAAGTGGTAGTATTACATTTTGGCTACCATATGATTCTTTTATTTAATAATAAAACTTTGATTTTAACTTTAACTTTATTATTTTAAAAAAAAATATTTTTTATAATTTAAATCTGATGGATCCGAATAAATCCATGAATAGTAAAATCTCATTAAAAATCAGAGATTCTATCTTTAAAATAAATAGATCATATGTTTTTTTATGTAAATGGAGACGAAAATAAAAATATATGAAATTTCTCAATTTTAAAATTCAATTAAGATTAAGGTTTGATCAATTAATTTTATTGCACAGTGATTTTATTTTTATTTTAAAAAAAAAGAAAAAGAAAAAAGAAAAGAGTTGGAGTGTCTTATTCAAAATGCTTATTAGAATAAGTTGAGAGTGATCTTTTTGCAAATTTGATTTAATGGTGGCTTTCAATTTCAACTATCAACTAGTCAACCTACTTTTGATGCCTCTTATTTCATTTATTCATCTTGTGTATGTTTCAATCTTCAATTTAATATTTACCTACCAATGGGATATTGACATTTACCATTTCTTATTCACCAAATATATTAAAAGCCTTTTTACAGCTAGATTGAAGGGTGTAAAGGGTAAATATAGTAATTTTGTTATATCCTTAGGAGTCAATTTAATGATTAAGATTTATATATTTTTATTTTGTAGGTTGATTTTGGATATTTGGTAGGTTGATCGTTAGAACAAGATTTTATACCACCATATGCATATTCGTAAGATTTTTATTTTTTTAAAAGAGATTTTTTTTAATTTATTTTATAAATGAGATTATATAATTCGAAAAAAAAATATTTGTTGTAAGCTTCATCTATATAATAAAAGTTTCAGCCTCAATATCATTTAATACAATGAGAAAATTAACTTAAGATAATCCAAAACAATGAGCAAAAATTAACAAAATAATCGAATATTCACCAAACTGAATAAAACGACGACAATACCAATTTTAAAACCACTTACAAAAATAAGAAAATTTATTTATTTGTTGTATATGTCAACTTTATTAACTAAAAATTACAATAGTGTAAAGAAAGATTAACTAACGGATAAATTATTTTTAAGTTAAAAATTCAAGTGCCATTTTTTATGGGATTGTCTCATAATCATATGACTCTCATCAATTCCATTTCAACTTGTTTCTTCAATATATATATATATATAAATGATAAGTAAGAAATTATAAATAAGTAATTATTCATATAATATAAATAAAAAATCCATTAATAAGAAATTAAATAACTGTATTTATGATTTTTTAAAAGCAGTTAATGATATGATATAATATTATTTTCAAATAATCGAATTACTATTATAACTTTATAGTTTTTTTTATGATTTTTATTTTTTACGTATTTTTTAATTCACACCGATTCAATAAAAATATTTATACTACTATAGAAAAATAAAACAGAGATATAGATTTTAATATATTTATACTAATATTTAAAATTTTTATTAAATTAATTTCTGACGTTCAAAAGATCATATTTTTCTTCGTTTAAAAAATATACTAACACACTTAATTTTTTTAGTCTAAACCTTTGCTTTGTTGGTCTATACTTTATAGTAGCAATAGCAACAATAAAATATACGAATAATAAAATTTATTTAAAAGTCTATAGAACAAAAGAGGGAGGAGGAAATAATAAATAAAATTTTATACAAACCTACATATGAATCATCTACCCTCTCTCTTTTTTTATTAATTAAATTTTGAAAAAATTCCACCTTATATAAAATATCATGAACAATTATTATGACTTGAGTTGCTATTTCAAAAAAATAGAGAATGATGAGCAACATCAGTCTTTAAGTTGATCACGGCTTCTTCAATAATATTTTCAAATTTTTCTTTTGTTTTTAATTTCAATCCACCGTAATGTTTGTCCACACATTCATGTTTTTGTTTTGTCCATATTTTTGTTTTTTTTTTTAATAATTTTCTCTAGTGATTTTAATTTTAGTTTTCAATTTCTACTCGCGTTTTTAGCATGCATAATATACCAAGGTAAAACTATTCTTAAAAAAAAAATCTTTATCACGATAGAGCACAATAATGATGTTTACAAAATTGTATTTTTGAGATGTGGAGAATGATAAGCCATTTGAAACTTAGCATTTTATGCATAATTGATGCGGTGGGTCACTTAATAATGTTCTCTTGGTTGACCAGAGTTCATTATCGGCTAGGTTTGATGATGGTAGAGTTAGGATAGAATGTTTAACGTTTTGATTAAGGTGATACATCTTTAGTTTGGTTCTAAATTCTTCGAGTATTGTGGTCACTATCAAATTATCTTTCTCCCCTTTAGGGATTATTGATTATTTTGTAAATATGACATTTGAGCATAAACTATGGTGTCTTATTTATCATCTGTACCATGTGTCAAAATATTTGCATTCTTATCTTTTATGGTTCCTATTAATAAAAGTAATTGCTTAAAAAATTAAAATTGATATTGCTCTTAAATCCACTCTTAACTTAGTGGATAATTTACCATAAGCTTTTTATTACAGAGCGATAAGTGTTATTTTAAGGATAATTTTATATTTTCATCAAAAATTAAAAAATATTTATAAATGATAAATTCTAAACTAAAATTATTATTTTTAATAAATTAATTTTTTATTATTTCCATCAAAATTATATTTAATTATTATATTAAAATTTTAAAATTTTTACATAAATTTTTTACCTGTAATATTGTTATATATTTTTATCGACATGTACGAGTTGAAATGCAAAAGGCTATTAATTAAGCGTGCTTGCCACCATTTGGCTTTAAGTTTGGCGCGTGACAGATTACACCCTAATTTTATGGATTAGTGTTTAATTAATGATGCCATGCCATCCCTTTAATTGATTTTGACACCACCTACTCGCCTAAACATGGTGGATTAGATTACTACCCGCTCAAAATAATAATTAAAAAATCTAAAACTGTAATTTTCGGTATTTTTAGTTATAAATAAAATAAATAAAGAGAAAAAAAAAAGCAAATAGCGAGAGAAAATGGGAGATAAAAAAATAATATTTTTATTGACCAATATGAATATTTATAATGTTTCTTCAAAGTATATATTCATAGATATAAGAAGTATACATAATATAAAATTCTAGTTTTAATAAACATTAGAACTCTAAAATACATTAAACTTATATTAATTTTGATGGATATTCACTTAACAATAAAATATTCATAACAAAACTATATTCTTCCTTATATTACCTATGATTTATTTTTAGTTTATAAATAAATTTAATAAATTATCACATAAATTATTTATCTTTTAATACATTAATCTTTTTTATTTTTAAAATAAGAACTCTAAATTATTGTAAACAACAGAAAACAAAAAAGCAAAAATAGGAAAATTAAAAAGAATGTATGAGGCGAATTAGTGTTTGTCGAGCTAGAAAATCCAACAACGTCCAAGTTGCTTTTGAAAATTTAATCGGTAACAACATTATATATTTCTTTTAAATTTTGATAGTAAGTAAATTAATATTTTAATAAAAATTGATTTTATTTAATCTCTATCAAATTAAAAATTGATAAACTAAAAAATAATTAATTAAAAAATAATATTTTCAAATAATCATACATAATTATGGATATAATAAAAAATTAAACTGTTAGTGTTTACATATTTTATTAATTTGATATTGATTTAAAAAATTAAAAATATATAAAATTTTAAAATTATAGGAAAAATTCAAAAAGCATATATTAAAAAAACTTTACTTTTAAATATATATAATCATAATATATAAACTTTGAGGCAATTTATTAATAAAATTTAAAAAAACAAAGAAAAAGCACATGTTATTGTTGTCTCTTTTCACAAAGCATTTATATAGTATAGGATAAGGTAGGAAGGGTTAATGGAAGCAAATCTGATTGCTACTTTATGACTTCCTTTCCCTTTTTCATACCTTATATCTTACATCATAGTAATTGTAAATATGATACATCAAAATATTTCATATCTCAAAATTGCATAATACAGTTAGGAAAAATAATGTTATTAAGAAAGGTCGGGTTCTTAATAAAACTATTAAACATTGTGGTGAATGTTTTAAGACTGTTAAAAATACTAAGGTCTTTCTTTTAGATTCAATGAATTCTATGGTGACTTTAATAAATTCCCAAATTGATACTAGGCTTAATAAAGTTGTGACGATTCCAGATAGCAAGTATCGTAATACTGGAACTGCTTCTAAGCAATAGAATTGAAATGATAACTTAGTTGTTTTTCTAAGTAGTTTTATTACAATGTCTTTTTCATTCAAAAAAATAAATTCAATATTTTATAACTTTGGAGTTTTTTTTTTTTTCCTTTTTTTTAAGGAAATCTCCAAGTTTTCATTAATTAAATTTGCAGTTCCTTTGTTTCTTAATTTAAAATAATTTATATTTGAAGTGATTGAAGCAAATCAAAGTGTTTGCTTAATAATGGGATCATTACCCTTTAGAGACTGTTAAGAAGAAGCGAGTTTATGTTGTTTAGTTCTTAATTAAACAAAAGTTGAAGTGGAAGTTAGCAAAAGTTGAAGACTCATAGTCAGTCTATGTCCATATAATGTTAACCTTTTAAGCAAGCAAGCAAAGCAACTTTTAAGAATATATAATGAGCAGAAAAATACCCACCAACTCATTGGAAAGCTACTTCGCTTTCAACTCACCATCACTTCATTTCTCATCTAAATCTGGTTTGTTATATTGCC
Organism: Gossypium australe; assembly: GCA_005393395.2. Taxonomy (NCBI): domain Eukaryota; kingdom Viridiplantae; phylum Streptophyta; class Magnoliopsida; order Malvales; family Malvaceae; genus Gossypium; species Gossypium australe. The sequence continues at coordinate 10,921,931 of CM016626.1, forward strand.
ATTGGTTCCGGTATTAGCTAAATCCAATGGAGGGTCACTATTTTGGAGCTTTACTATTTGGTTATACCTTTTACTGCTTATCTAAACCTCAAGAGTTTTTTTTTTTTTTTTTTTTTAAATCAAGCTGATTGGACTTTCCTATGCATGCATCATTCTATGTATTTCTTATTTGGTTATGCAGGAAGCAACAGAGGAGCCATCACTTCAATACATTCCATTTTCTCAGTTCAGATCTTAAATAAAGTCATTTATAATTTGGGGCAAATATCCCAAAAATACTAAAAAAAATCAAAAATTACCAGAAAGGACAGGTTTCAAAAATATTGACCGGAAAGGACCAATTCCCCCCAAAAACGCGTCCACGTCAGTGCGTTTTTGGGAGAAAACGGGCTAAAGCGCACCCCGTAGGACGCGCTTTTGTCCACCTCAACAAAAGCGCGCCTACGTGGACGCATTTTTGCTGAGGTGGACAAAAGCGCGTCCTACAGGGCGCGCTTTAGCCCGTGTTTTTAAAAAAAAAACTATTCTCGAATATTTTAAAAATTTACGAGAATAAACCTTTATAAAGACTCAAAGTGACAACACCATTTTTTTTAAGGTGTCATCAATTAATAAGGAAATATAACTTACAAAGGAAATCTTTATATAGACCTAAAGTCCCATTTCCCTTGTTTTCTTGATAAAGTGGGATATGAGATATGTGTATTTATAGACTCATGAATAGTTTTGCAGCTTGTTCCTAAACAATGAGATGACATGTTACACTATATTTGATTTTTTTTTTACAAAACAATTTCTCTTTTTTTTTTTAAATTTATTTAACATTTTCTTATATTATAAAAAACAAGAAACAAAACAACTCAAATATATTTTTCATAGATCACATGACAAATTTTCATATTTCATAGATCACATGACAATTTTTTATAGAATAATTTATGTGCATCAGAACATAGAGGTGCTTGTGGTGTATTTATTTATGAATTCTATGCCTAGGAAATTTTATTTTTGTTTATTTGGACACAAATTTTGTTTAATATTAGTGATAATTAGAATTTTCAAAGTAGTGAAACTTATATGATTATAATTTTATTTAACCTTTTTAATATGGATTAAAAAAATATGATCATATATAATATAAAGGTTAATATGTTGTAGCATTTAAATAATGTATCATGAATAACTCCGAATTCTAGTTATATAACCAAATGCAGCAAATATCACAACACAAATAATACCATATCTACACGCAAGTTTTGTATCATATATTAGTTTACAACAAAGTTGGCAAAGATGTGTTTTGCACTAACAAAAGTAATTCACTAAATAATGTATAACAAGAAAATTAAGGGATTTGCAATAATATATAAATGAATTTCAAGAAATTCCATCTATGTGCATATAAACACACCTATCAAACTAAATATTTATTTCAATAGAGAAGCAACTGATGCATGTAATTTGTAGACTGAAAAATGAATCCAAAACAGTCACAAACCTACTCATTGAATTATAAACATAATTACCATAAAATAATAATACAGACGCAACAAAAATACCCCAATTGCCAAATGACTTTAGGCACTTCCATTTTGAATATTCATGAGTCAATACACCACAAAGATGAGTAAACTAACAGGAACAATATAAAAAATTGTCATGTGATCTATGAAAAATATATTTGAGTTGTTTTGTTTCTTATTTTTTATAATATAAGAAAATGTTAAATAAATTTTAAAAAAAAGTGAAATTGTTTTGTAAAAAAAATCAAATATAGTGTAGCATGTCATCTCATGTTGTTAGTTAAAAGAGGAAGGAATCCCACATTGTTTAGGAATAAGCTGCAAAACTATTCATGAGTCTATAAATACACATATCTCATATCCCACTTTACTCAAGAAAACAAGGGAAATGAGACTTTGGGTCTATATAAAGATTTCCTTTGTAAGTTATATTTCCTTATTAATTGATGACACCTTAAAAAAAATGGTGTTATCACTTTGAGCCTTTATAAAGGTTTATTCTCGTAAATTTTTAAAATATTCGAGAATAGTTTTTTTTTAAAACACGGGCTAAAGCGCGCCCTGTAGGACGCGCTTTAGCCCGTTTTCCCCCAAAAACGCGCTGACGTGGACGTGTTTTTGGGGAAATTGGTCCTTTCCGGTCAATATTTTTGAAACCTGTCCTTTCTGGTAATTTTTGATTTTTTTTGGTATTTTTGGGATATTTGCCCTATAATTTGAGCCCTCTCCTAATTAAGATTTTAATAATTATTATATTTTAAAAAATTTAATTAACATAAATATATATGAATATTAATATATAATATTTGTATGTCACTTTTTGGATTAATGAATATAAACTATTTAGCTGCATCAACATAAAATTGATATATAGGTTGTCGATGTATATCACTGTGTTTAGAAGGAAACTAATTTTTTTTCCCTCGACTATGTTTGTATTTTTTTTATTTTTTTTTTGAAAGGAGATATGAAATTGTTGAAGTAGAGTTAAAAGTGGATGTAATAGATTTACTGATAAATCTCAAAATTATAGATGAGTTATGATTTAATATGCAATTTTATATATGAATTTTGATTTTTGTGTAATTTTTATACATAGAATTTTGATTTGATCTAATTATTGTAAATTATTATCACAATTATTCATATAACATCATTTTATATTTATAAATTACTTGCGTAAATAAATATATTTATCCAATATAAAAATAAATTAATATATTTATTTCTTTAAATATGCATGATTAAATTAAAATTAAAGTTTCACGTGTATAATTACACTAAATTAAAATTCATATATATAATTACACATTAAATCAAAATTCATATATAACTTTTAGATTTATCCCTAGATTTCCCCATTTGTATCTTCATGTTGTATTTATATCTTGTTTGAAATTTCTATCTTTTTGTCATCAAAATATTAATTTAAGATTTTTTTCATGAAATAATAAATTAAATTTAAAAATAAACCAAGCTTATCCTTTACGAATGATAAAAATGTGACAACTGGCGATTGGGTAGAGCACAAAATATGGCGTCATTATAAGCACGATACTTTGGTATATTTTATTAGATTATATAAAGATATTTTGAGTTGTCATTATGTTACTATTCCGCCATATATATGCATTCACGTTCACATTGAAATAGATTGCAAAACAATCACAAGCTTTGCATATATTGATTCATAATTTTATTGTATTGGAAATTTGTAAAACTGCAGATGATAAAGTAAAAATGTTTAGTCTTTGTATACACTATCATGCATTAATTTGTACAAAATAAATATAAATAATTAAATTAATTATTAGCAGTACGTTATTAACAGGACATATTAAATATAACTAAAAATTTATGTAAGTTTTGAACATAAAACATTTTAAATGTGCTTTTTTTAAAGAATTTCTTTTAAATGTGCTTTTCTAAAATCTTATCCATTTTTTTATTTATAAAATGAGTTACCTAGTCTTTATAACATTAAAGTCCATGGGGATTAACTTTTTGGATTTGTAGTTGCGATTGTATTTTCGACAATGTTATCTTTTAATGTTATCTTTTAAGTTTAGACTATGCAATGCGGTTGACCATTATACTCAACACTTATTAATTACATTATCATATTATTGACACATTTGGTTATTAATATAATGACATGAGGAAAAAAAAATATTTAATACATATGTTAAAATAGTTAGACATGTCGATTGCGTTTTAACTCAATTAACATTGATATTATTGTTAATACAAAAAAACGTGAATTCAAACGTATTGAAACATTTTATAAAAAATAAATAAAGAATAACTCTTATAAAAAACAAAGGCCAATTTACCAGAAAATACCAAATTTTTAAAAAATTTACGGAAAAGGACCTAAAAACTAATTATTTACCGGAAAGGGCCATTTCCCCCGAAAACGCGTCCACGTCAGTGCGTTTTCAGGGGATAAATCAGGAAAGAGCGTCCACGAGGGAGCGCTTTGTGCCACATCAGCCAAAAACGCGTCCTTGAAGGCGCGCTTTGCTGATGTGGCAAAAGCACTTCCTCGTGGACGCGCTTTTGTCCTTTCCCCCGATGGGTTTTTCAGTTGTTTTTAGTGCTAGGGTATGATTTTTTTGGGTTTTAAGGCTACGATTTAGGATTTTTTAGGGTTTTAGGGTTTAGGGTTTTTAGGGAAAAATTAATGAACTAGATTTTAGAGTTAATTAATTAAAATAATTTTAGGTTTAGGGTTTTGGGAAAAATATATCAGCAAAAAAAATTATTTGAATTTTTTTACAGTAGTATCTGGCAAAATAATTTTGAGAAGACGTTTCTGAACAAATAGTAACCAAAACGCTTCAAGCAAGATGCACTGTCAGCAAGAGTACTGAAAATAGCTCCCACGTGGACACTCTTTTGCTACAGTAGTCTCTGGCAAAATAATTTTAAGAAGACGTTTCTGAACAAATAGTGACCAAAACGCTTTAAGCAGGATGCACTGCCAGCAAGAGTACCGAAAAAAGCTCCCACGTGGGCGCTCTTTTGATACAGTAATCTCTGGCAATCCTTAGACTATAAATGAGCCAAATTTCATTCTCAGGTTGCATAATAGAAATTGAGGCAAAAGTAAAATAGAAACTAAAGATGAGTGAACGTATTAGTGCTGTTATTTACTATGATGGTGAGGTTTGTGACACCGAAATTGGTGTTGTTTTTTTATCGGAGAACACAGCGCGACTGGTTTTTAATCGGAACATAGATTTGACGGAACATCGCAAAAGAATTAGGCGTAAAATCTTCAGAACAACGCCAATGAAAGTTCAGTCTATTAAGTATAGATTTTGTGCTTCAGCTAATCCCGTGAGATATGACTCATTCGACATCAAAGGTCCTCGGAGCTTGAAGGCAATAGTGGAGACTCATCTTGCCAGTGAATCACCCTATCTTGAGGTATATGTACAATTTTCATCGTCAAGTGATCTTCCTTCGGCTTCAACATCTACTGCTATTCGAGGGGAATACACGACCCCAAGCCGACACTCTGTTAGTGGGAGGCAGAATACGGAAGCGTCCGTGTTTGGTGGTAGTATGGAAAACACAACCCCTGCACGACACTCGGTTGGTGGATGGGACATGCATATCCTTCCTTCGACGTTCGATACTAGAAATACGTATTGCGAAACGTCATCAACTTCTAGTGGTTGGCAATCCACATATGATTGGGAACGTTACGAAAGTTGTTTAAGAAGGGATACTGTACTCCCCATGACATCCACCGGCGAGGGGCCCTCGTTCGTTGCAGATGATGGTGGGTCAGATGATGAGTCCAATGTAGATCCACCTTGAGAGCCTGACCCCGATGGTGCAGAAGTTGCATTTTTTTTGAACCGGAGCCTGTTCCAACCGTACTTGAAGATGTTGAAGGCGGTTCAGATGAAGAAGAAAAAGATCCGTGATTCAGGGCATACTCGCCTCCAGACCACATATATAATGTCGATCTATCTCAAGACGATGCATTGGAGTTTCCTGAACTACCACACAAAAGGCGTGACCGTACAAGTTCGTCGTTGGATTCGGGAGAATTAGAAGTTGGTAAAGACTTTTCCAACAAGGATACTTTTCTTGGTGCATTGAAACAATATAGCAATCAAGAACGGAGTTAACTACAACGTGGTTAAATCCAAACCCGATAAGTATGAAGCCAAGTGTGCAGTGCAAGACGGTACATGTTCATGGAAAATCATGGTCTCGTTGAGGAAAAGGACAGGCTTGTGGGAGATTAAAAAGTACAAAGGTCCACATACATGTCTTGCCGGTACAGTATCACTAGGTGTTCAAGGTTTTTAAATAATACTGATATTACGTAATATTGCATTATTTAACGTACTTCGTTGACATTTGTTTCACAGTATCACTCGAAGATGGATTCAGAGATGTTGGCTGACTTAATAATACCGACGGTGAAGGCGGATCCCAAAACTACAGTGCCGGCCTTAATTGACAATATTCATAGCCAATTGGGGTACACTCCCTCTTACCGGAAGACTTGGATAGCTAAGCAGAAGGCGTTAGAAAAGTTGCATGGTTGGTGGGACGCTTCATATAATAAAGTGTGGCAGTGGTGTCAGGTGCTGGAGAGATATGTCTCAGGCAGCATAACAGACCTTGAAATGAAACCCACGTACTACGACGATCGATTGCTCCGTGGATGCCAAGTGTTCAAGCGTCTGTTCTGGACATTTAAGCAATGCCGAGATGCATTTCTATACTGCAAGCCATTGGTACAAATTGACGGTACCTTTATGTATGGTAGATATACGCATCGGTTATTGCTAGCTGTGGCACAGGATGACAGTGGGAGAATACTTCCAATTGCATTTGGAATAACACCGGGGGAGTCAGCTGTTGACTGAGATTTCTTTCTATCTAGGTTAAGGAGGCATGTCTGCCCCCAACCTGATATATGTATTATATCGGATCGGGGCCCTAGAATATTAGTCGCAATAGAGCGACAGGGAAGCCTGTGGCATCGCACACACTATCGATATTACCTAAGGCATGTTGCGTCCAACTACCACGGGAAACATCGATCTACAAGTGAACAATGGCAAGTGACCAACATGGGTATGTAATATCTATTAATATAATTTCGTTTGTAATATTCAATTTATTCTTAATTGAACAGTGGTATGTAATATTCGCTATCAACTTATATTGCAGGGTACGAGATCAATAATGACCGTTTTCACGAGATATTGGCGAGTTTGCGCTCAGTTAACGAAGAAGGTGCAAACTACCTATGCAACATACCTTTCGAACAGTGGACACAAGCATACAACGACGACCTACGATATGGTCATATGACCTCAAACCTGGCCGAATGCTTAAATTATGTTCTAAAAGAAACGCGTCATTTGCCGATAACATCGGTTGTGCGAGAGACATATTTTTATTTAGCGGCACTATTTTCAAAGCGAGCAACAAGTTATAAAAGCCAAATGTAAGGAGGCCATGTATGGTGCGCGAAGGTATTGCAAGAAATTAACAAGGGGAAGGCACATGCCAACACCATGCACACAGTGTGTCACGATCGCGACAACCTATGGTTTCGTGTGACGGAGTTTGACAGACCGAACCAAGGTATTGTTGGCAGGCAATATCGTGTACACTTGAGAAATATGACCTGCGATTGTGGGATATTTGATGCACTTCGTTATCTATGCGCTCATGCAATTGCGGCTTATCAAAATCTCTGTCTAGATCCCATGAGCTATGTCGACGAAGTGTATAAAATAGAATACATGTACAACGTGTGGAGACACGTATTCCCACCAGTCCCGGATGAATGTAAGTAGCCGTCTGTATCGCTTGCTTAGTATAAGCTGTTGCCGGATAGAGAACTGCGTCGCAAACCAAAGGGTCGACCTTGCTCAACTAGAATACGCAACAATATGGATGTCCGAGAAACAACCAACCAACGGAAGTTATGCGGATGGTGTAGGAACCCTGGCCATACATCTCGCTCGTGTCCAAATCGGAATAGTTGATAGTCTCCTTATCATTTTTTTTTCTATTGGTGGCATTGAAAATTCTTTTAATTTCTTGATGAAAATGGTGAAATTTTGTAGAAGGACTAAGTTGCAAAACAAAAAAAAAGGTTATTCAATTAATCTAAAATATCACCATCATCATTATTCTTCAAAATTATCTTTCTTGCTAAATGCTTATTTTGCCCCTTACGATCATTCAAAATTCATACATTGGATCAACGTCCATCTTAATAAAATTACAAATTAACCCATCATACTTTTCCACTTATTCAATTTAGTCCTAATTATCCATTCTTATTAATTTCTATATAAAAGATAAAAATAAATTATAATAAAAAATAAATTACAACTTTTATTTTATTTGGATATAAAAAATAAATGAAATTACAAAAAAAAAATAAACAACAACTTTTATTTTATTAAAGATATAAAATTAAATTATAAAAAAAATAAAAACTTTTATTTTATTAAAGATATAAAAAATAAATTACAAAAAAATAAAAAAAACTTTTATTTTATTAAAGATATAAAAATTAAATTACAAAAAAAATAAACAACAACTTTTATTTTATTAAAGATATAAAAATTAAATTACAAAAAATAAAAAACAACTTTTATTTTATTAAAAATATAAAAATTAAATTACAAAAAAAATAAACAACAACTTTTATTTTATTAAAGATATTAAAATTAAATTAAAAAAATAAAAAAACAACTTTTATTTTATTAAAGATATAAAAATTAAATTACAAAAAAAAAATAAAAAACAACTTTTATTTTATTAAAGATATAAAAATTAAATTACAAAAAAATAAACAACAACTTTTATTTTATTAAAGATATAAAAATTAAATTACAAAAAAAATAAACAACAACTTTATTTTATTAAAGATATAAAAATTAAATTACAAAAAAATAGAAAACAACTTTAATTTTATTTAAGATATAAAAATTAAATTAAATTACAATAAAAAAATAAAGAACATCTTTTATTTTATTAAATATATAAAAAATTACAATAAAAAATAAAATAATAACGGTTGGAATCAATGTTGGTGCCGGTTGGAATCAGTGCCACATGGGGGTGGTCAACGGTTATGCGCTGGATTCATCCTTCTTTTAGCTTCTGGCGAGGGTTGTAGAACCTCAGGCGGGGATTCTACTTCCTCCGGTAGGGGGTCTGGTTGTGAGTGTTAGGATGATTACCCACCTTGATAAAATATTGACTGGGGAGGTGTTTGCATCGCCCATGGCGGAGGTGTCTGAATCCTGTAAGGCGAAGGAGATTGGTAAAAAGAAGAGCTCCCCGATAGCGCATCGTGTGATCCCTCATGCGACGGCGGCCTATAGATCGGCTGGCCAGTCGGAGTAGTCGGGAACGGACTCGAACCAGGCCATGCATTCCAACCTGCCATGAGTCTGGGAAAAGGAAACATATAAGGGTTAGGATACATATAAGGGCTAGGGTACGCACCTGGCATAATCTGAAAAGGCTGTGATGTGGGTGTCATCGGCTGAAGTGTTTGGCCCGGTGACTGTGTGGGCGCTGTTGATGGGCACGGTGGTTGTGTCGGCGCTGTTGATGGTCCCGTCTTATCACCCCTTCTCCTTGGATTTAGAAGGCCCCGTTGTTCCCTTTGTTCATAAAGTTGCCGTTGCCTCTCCTCTTCTGACAATAAATATGGCTTGCCGTGGATCCTAAACAATGGCATGTATTCTGGCATGCACGTTAACTCAGGAACGATAATCGATTCTCGAGTAGGTATATTATCATACTGATTCTCCCACAATTCGATATATGCTGACCAAAATCTTGGCTAATCCGTATGCAATTGTCGTAAGTTGATTTTGTGCTCATTATCGAGCACCTCAAGTGCCACGGGAATCGATTGTCGGAATTTAAATTGACGCATAACCCGATCGGACTGGTGCATCTCCACAGTGGCATAGTTGACCAATGGCACATTTACATGCCAAATGTTCGGATTTTGGAAAAACCACTACTATACTATATACTAAATACTAAATACTATATACTAAATACCAAATACTAAATATTAAATACTAAATACTAAATACTACATACTAAATACTAAATACTAAATATGAAACGACAATTTTACTACGAAAATATATTTTATCTAATACTTACTTGTGCTTCCGACCGTTGCTCTAATAGAAGTTGTATATCTTCAAGCGATGTAGGTATTCTAACATAACTCGTCGAATGGTTCCACCTAATTAAATAAATTTTTAGCATACAATTATATTTTAAATCTACGTAATAATTGTAAAATCTAATATTAAATTTACCTCGTTATGAGTGGGAATGTATATGGGTGGTCGACTCGAGGACGTAAAAATGGAAATCGAAACCATGCCCATGATTGCAGTAGTGATAGGCAACCTCCGATTTTCTCTTTATTCGGCCGCGTCGCCCCGCACATCTCCCGATACAATTTTGCTAGCACGTCAGACCCCAACTCAATTCACCAGCTGCTCTAAAATCAACGAGTTTCAGTAGCCATATTAGATGTACGAGGTTTCGTGACAAGTCCGGCATCAAATAGCTTCTAATCATCTCAAGAATGTATGCCCGAGCATACTGTGTTCTTTCTATTTCGGTCGAATCATTATCCAGCTTCTGGAATGTGTCTCGTAACCAGCCCATCTCGATCCGACCTCCGTAAATGTTATCTGAAATAGCACCCAAAAGCTCGTAGCATACGGCTCCCTAATCGTCAGAAGTTGCGGACCCAGTGACTACGTACCCATCCACTAGCAATCCTAATTGCAAATGCACGTCTTCTAGAGTGATAGTATACTCTCCGCATGGAAGATGGAAAGTGTGCGTCTCGGGTCTCCACCTCTCTATCAACGCACTGATTAACTTCGGGTCCAACTTGCACCCCCGGCCTATCATGGCCACATGCCAAAAACCCGCTTCCCACAGGTAATTCTCAATCAACGGCGATGGCGGACCAGGCATATTGCGAATATAGCATTGCAACACCCGATCTACAGATTGTTTAAAAAATTATAAAATAAAAATTTATTTAAAATTGCATAAACCTAAAAAATATTAAATAGTATTGAAAAATTAAAACTAAAACTTACCATTGTCATTTGATCGACGGAGATGTGTTTATTGTCGAGACAAATTAATTCTCCGGCCATTGCTAATACGATCGAATATTTTTAAATTTATCAAAAAAAATATATTTCAAAAAATTTTAAAAAAGGGCTTTTTTGTAAATATTAAAAGACTATTGTGAAATTTGAGAGGAACTTTAAAGGAATTTGAGAGGAACTTTAAAGGAATTTGAGAGAAATTTGAGAGGAATTTGAGAGAAAGTTGAGAGAAAAATGAGTAAGGACTTTTGTGTGAAAAAAATAAAAGGGTGGGGGAGTTTTTATAGTTTTTTATTTTTGACTGTTGGAGGACCAACGGTAAAAAAAATGATTGTTGCAGGGCAAAAACGCGTCCACGAGGGAGCGCTTTTGCCACATCAGCAAAGCGCGCCCTCAAGGACGCGTTTTTGGCTGATGTGGCACAAAGCGCTCCCTCGTGGACGCGCTTTCCTGATTCATCCCCTGAAAAGGGGCTGACGTGGACGCGTTTTCGGGGGAAATGGTCCTTTCCGGTAAATAATTATTTTTTAGGTCCTTTTCCGTAAATTTTTTTAAAATTTGATATTTTCTGGTAAATTGGCCAAAAATAAAGCCTTGTGAGTAGTTAAAGTTTAAGAATTGTAATTATTTTGTTGCTAAACTAAACGTAGCATTATTAGTTCCTTATAGTTTATTATAAAATAATAACCAGGATTAAGAGCAGCAGTATTAAATGTAATGGTAAACAAAGCTACTCAACCGAGTTGTCGAATGTTTTATAATTAAGCATCAAGCACGTGAAATGTTTCATGCAATAAAGTGAGTCAATGCCCACCCAATCAACTATAAATATGACCCAAAATCCCCCTCATTCTTTGCCAACCATTGCCTTGATTTGCTTTACTTGGTGTCTAGTAATTCAATAGTTTGCATTATTGCTGTTTCAATGGCAAACACAAAGGAAGTCATGCGTCCATTAGTCAACTTTCCTGAAGACTTATGGTGTGATCGTTTCTTATCTCTTCCATTCAACAACTCGGTAATTATAATTATTGTATTACCATTTTCCTTGTATCCTTTTTTTACAGGATTTGAGTATCTTCTTTCAAGTTGAGTGAGGGTTGTGGTTAACTTAATAATGTCTTGTTTTATCATTTTGTTTCATATATAGGAATTCGAATCATACACTAAACAAGTGGAAGCAATGAAAGAAACAGTGAAAGACATGCTTGTGGTTTCTACAACAGATCCAATAGAGAAAATGAATTTGATTAATTCTCTATGTCGCCTCGGAGTTTCATACCATTTTGAGAATGAGATCAAGGAGCAACTAAATCATCTTTTCATCACATTACCTAAACTCCTCGATGATAACGACTATGACTTGCATATAGTTGCTTTAGTATTTCAAGTTTTCAGGTTCAATGGTTACAAATTGCCTTGTGGTAAGTACAATATAAAATGCATGCAAATTGATGCCCAAGTTATTGATATCGTGAAATATGCGATTTGGCTTTGCAGATTTGAGATTTAAACCCAATCCCTTCCGGCCTTTTTGATATAAGAATAGATGACTGATAAGTGGATATTAAAATATTACAGGTGTTTTTAGCAAATTCCAAGTTGGTGATGGTAAATTTAAGGAACAAGTGATGGGCGATGTGAAGGGAATGGTAAGCTTATATGAAGCGAGCCATTTCAGAACGAATGGAGAAGTAATTCTAGATGAAGCCCTTGATTTTACAACCAAGCACTTAAGGTCACTGGCAAACCAATCATCAACAAGTCCTCATCTTAGAGAATACATTGAAAATGCCTTGTTTCGGCCATACCACCATAGCATGCAAAGACTTGAAGCAAAGCTCTACATCTCTTTCTACGAAAAAGATGAATCCAGGAACGATATATTACTCAACTTTGCAAAATATGACTTCAATAGGGTACAGTTGCTGCTTCAACAGGAGCTAACAGTCCTCTCCAGGTGACGACCCATTGGACTATCCATAATCTTCCAATTTCTAAAGTAAAAAGATATTATACACTTAATCACATTTGAATTCATGTTTTCTAAATTATATATATATATATATATATATTTGACATGCACGATAGTTAGTGAGTTAAGATTGATGAAAAATTAGCGTTATATGCTTTGAAGGACAATTCACGTCTTAATTAAGTTTCTGAAATTATATATAATTTATTTGCAGGTGGTACAAAGAACAAGACCTGAAATCAAAGTTTCCTTATGCAAGGCATAGAGTGGTGGAAGCGTTCTTCTATGCGCTTGGTATATATTTTGAACCACGTTATGCTGCTGGGCGCAGCATACTCGTTAAACAAACATGTCTCATAGGTCTCATAGATGATGCCTACGAGGCCTACGGTTTATATGAAGAACTTCAGTGTTTCACAAATGCTATCCAAAGGTTTGTCTTATTAATTTATTTGCTTTCTTTTTCTAGTGGAAAAGATGTTCATATGTATATATACACGCACTTAAATTGATGCATGGACGTAGATGAAGATTTTTAATTGCACTAATGAGATTAAAATACCGAATCAATATTTAAAATATAAAAACATAAAAATTTGAATCACATGATAGTGTATTGATGTTTTTTTTTCTTTTTAAATAAAAGTATTGTAAAACATTTGCCTTCATATTCAGATTTGATATTAGTTCCATGGATGAGCTGCCCACTGAAAACCAAAAAAAATTATATGAGACACTTGTACATGTCGTTGGTGAAGCAGAGTACCTGGTCCAAAAGGAAGAAAGATCTTATGCCATCCCTTACAACAAAGATGAGGTAATATTAATTTAAATATGTTGAAATGAATAACAACTTTGTTTATTTATAATTTAAATAATAGATTTGACCTCAACCCATCAACCGGGACAAAAGATCAACTATGAAGAATCAGCTCTAATGAAATGTTTAAGGTTTCCATAAGAAAAAAAGGAAATTTGACGTCAACCCGAACATAAATTTATGCGTGATTGATTAGTGGAAGAAATACGTGAAAGCGGAGCAAGTTGAGTGTCGGCGGAAGCATGAAAAAGATGTCCCAACATTTGATGAGTATATGGAAACCGGTATGTATACGTGTGCAGCCCGTTTAGCTATGACTCAGATCTTAATTGGAATGGAAGAAGCCGACCAAAATGCATTCCATTGGATTTTAAACAGCAACAAGTTCCTAAAAGCTCTCCAAATTTGCACTCGACTCTACAATGACATCGTCACTAACGAGGTGATGATACATCTCCAACATATTGATGTATGTATTTTTAGATTTGAATTTGAATTAAAAAATATGGAATATTATGGAAGGATGAGGAGAAGAGGGGATTCAAGACGGCATCCATGTGCTACATGAAGCAGTATAACGTTTCAAGAAAAGAAGCGATTGAAGCTTTCCGAGCCAAAATTGGGGATGCATGGAAAGACATCAACGAGGGTTGCATGAGGCCGACGGTGGTTGTCCCCATGCAAGTGGTGAGGGCAACACTTAACTACCAACGCCTTCTGGATTTGGCATACAGAGACAATGATGGTTACACCATGCCCAACATTTCTTTCCAACAACTAATCACCAAAGTGCTTATTCAACCAATTCCCCTTGATTAACAAATAACGTACTGCAAACAATAACAAATAAATAAGATGCATTAATAATTTATGGACTTGGTCCTGTTCACAGTTGGAAGAAAATTATGAAATGAGATAATAAGATGTACGTATCTACATGGTTTTATTTATAAATAAAATTATAACTTGTGTTTTATGCATATATACACACACGTGTGAATGATATATGAATTATATATGGACAGTGTCTATATTTTAACAAAATTTTAGATTTATTCCATGTACTTAAAAAATTTGAAATTAAGTCCTCTAACTGTTTGATTTAAAAATCTCAATCCAATAATTAAAAGTATAAGTATTTTCTGTCAGAATTTGTCCATTGGCATGTAAATTAAATTGTCCTAATCTGACATGTCATGATTGATAAAAAATAAATATGTTAAGTTAATAAATTTTAATGGAAACTACTACGGCGATAATGATTGGACTATGATTATAGAATTGAAAAATTAAGAGCTTGAATTTTTATTTTTATTTTTATTTTTTACTTTTAAAGTATAGGGACTAAATGTCAAATTCTATAGAAAGATAGGGACTAATAGCATATTTTATCCTTTTTGTCAATAAGCTCCACCGGGGTCGAATGAAAAAAAAAAGAAGAAAAAAGCAAGCAACACTTACTCCTTTGACGCCTAAAAGACACTTGTCACTCGTCGATCAAAGCATATTCACAATTAAGCATCAAACATAACAAAGCAGAGAGCAAGGACTAAATTTAAAATCAAACCATACCTCCATAAGCAAACAAGTAGTAAGCTCTGTGAAACACAGCCGCTGATAATTTTGCGATTGAAGGTGAGGTGATAATGGATGAGTTTGGATGGAGATGGAAGCATGATCCCATTTACTTCCCTTTTCTGTCTATGGTAACATTCCTGTTTTTTCAGATATTCTGCTTTGAGAGTTAGGGTTGCTTTGTGTTGTGAATTTACCACTGAATTTTGTTTCTTCCATTATTTGGATGTTTGTGTGACGATTTGGCTTGAGTGATTGAAATGTTTCAATAATAAAAAAATTCACTCAAATCATTTAATCCAATTAATCGGTTAAATAAATTAAATCGGGTTTAACCTGTTTATTGTAAGAGGGTTTGTAAGAAAAAAATATTATAAAATGTATGTTGTTATATTATTTATCAATTATGCACTATATATTTTGGCAAAAAATTTATAATATGGAAAAGTTATGTAAAAAAATATATTTATTAAAGTGTATATAAAAATTAAATGAATTTTTGATTAAATTAATAAAATAAAATAAAAAATTATAAGTTTAAATATTAGTATATTAGTATGCGTGAGTTTTTATTGATTTTATATAAAAATGAAACAGACAAAAGAAAATAAACTCTTAAAATTATATAATTTAATTTGTAAAACAAAAATTAAATAGCATAATCATAGATTCATAAATTGGTATTAAAGGGTTGATATTTCAAAAGCGAATATTTAAGGATTGTTAATGTAATCCCTTCCCTCAATTCTTTATTTTGTAATTTTTTTGCATTTCGTAGTTCAATTTTATAAAAACTTTATTTTAGTTATCTATTTAATTTTTGTATTTTTTTAGTCCTTAAATTTGTATTTTTTGTCGAATCACCCAAAAATAGATGGAAAAGTTAATGTTTGTTAACTTTTTTTGATGCGGTATACACATGTATTGCCAAGTGAACATGTAAGCATTTATGTATTTTTAAAAATTTAAAAATATTAAAAATTATTAAAATTATTAAAAAAAATTTAATTTTTAAAAATCAATTAAATGCTAATATGCTATGCCATATCAGGAAAGTTAACAAACATTAACTTTTTCGTCTACTTTAGGGCGATTTGACAAAAATTCTAACTTCAAAGACTAAAAGAGGTGAAAATTTAAATGAATGGATAAATTGACTTTTTTTTTTTTTGGTAAAAGTGCAATGCCAAGAAAGTCATTAGACCATTTTTTACATTTATAATTAAAAAAATTTGAATATATGTTTTATAATTACATATGTCTAAGGACTAGACTACTTGCCTAAGTTTGCCTTGTAAGTGTAATTTGGTTGCTGAGAGGAAAATGAGGAAGAAAGTGGGGCATACTGAACTGAAAATTTTATTTTTCTTATTTCTATGTAGTGGAAGGATCGGAGGACCAAATGTTGCACGCTCGTCCGGTGTATGTTGCTGCCGTTGATTTGTCGTGTGAGATACTTGGTTACTTTACTAGATTTTCATTTTGGCGTTATTAATTTTAATTTTTTTATACATGGCAATTATATTTATTTGAGTTTCAGTTAGATTTATAATTGGTACTGAATTCTAGGGCAAAATTGGATCTTTTAGTTGAGATTGCAGTTTTTTTTTTCTTCATGCAATTTTTTGTTTGGATGAAATTTCGTGAGTTTTATAATCTTGAATGATAAAAGTATTGCTTTTAAACTATTATAGTTAAGACTCAAGACCAATTTAGGACGAGAAAAATTCCAGATTTCTTATTCTGGTTCTTGACCCTTATACTTCACATTCGGAGTCCATGCATTACAGTAGTAATTATGAATATTAGGATACTGAGTAGTTATGACAGTTTAGTAAGATCACCATTTTGCTATCTCTTTTATTTTGCATTTGATGTGTGAGAAAAATGTGTGAAAAATATGTGTTTATATAGCTCGTAGAAGGATGTTCAGAAGGAAAAAAAAAAGTTATAGAGTTAGTACCATAGTTTGACTTTAGCTCAGGTGTTCCCTTAATGTTTTGGCAGTTGTAATGCATGATCATCACCTCTTTATGTTCATGTTTCTAGAATTCAACCTACATAAACGGGGCAAGCTTAGCCATCCTTATCACAGGTTATAATACTATTTCTTTTCTATCTGCAGCTTCAGAAGAATTTTTGGAGCTTACTAAAAGTGCATTGCAGGCAGCATTGGAAGGTTCTTTTTTGGTGGATAAAATGATTCATTGATTCTGTTTCTCCTGCTTTTTTCCCCTTTGAAGGTTGATTCTTTTCTTCATATTCTTTTCTATTGCAGCTCTTGCACCTGGGTCACTTTTTGGCCTAGTGACTTTCAGCCACAAAATAGGGTTATATGATGTTCAAGGACCTATACCTGTTGTAAAAAATGTTTTTGTCCATCAGGATACAGAGGGCATCTTACCAATCGAGCTTGAAGATGTCATGCCTTTGTTACAATTTTTGGCTCCAGTATGTATTCTTAATTTCTAGATTCCTTCATTTTTCTCCTCAGCCATTGCCTTAGGTAGAACATACGTTGTGTTTTGATTCGCTGAATGGGATACTGAGGAAATGGAATGGTTATTTTGTAAGAATAGAATTAGGAAGGGACCATGCATATGTTTGTATGTGGTATAACCTTTGCTGTTTGAGTCTTTCACTTAGAATAGTGTTGTTTATCCTCATTTATACTAATCAAATCATGTAATTTTGCCATCACTATGTACTAGTCTTCTAAAATCAAAAACCTATGCAGGTTGAAACTTGTAAGGATCGTATTACATCAGCACTTGAAACTCTCAGACCAATTACTTCATGGGAGAGAACCCCTGGGGCAGGTCAAGTGTTAGATGGTGTGTTGATGGGTGGTCGTGGTTTTGGTGCAGCAATGGAAGCACGTTGCAATTACCTTGGATCAGAATATGGAAATACATTTGCATTAGGTGTGAGAGAAACCATAAAATTTTGCTGATTTGCAGGCGCCTTTAATCTCATTTATTCTTTTCATCACATATGTCTAAAAAATGCGGTACATGCTATTGTCTTCTCTGAACGCAACTGCAGCTAGAGTCTTTGCCTTTCTCTCTGGACCTCCCGATTATGGACCTGGGCAACTAGATACAAGAAGGTATGGTGAGCAATATGCTAGTAAAGGAGAAGATGCAGACTGTGCTTTGCTTCCTGAGCAGACACCCTTCTACAAAGATCTGGTATCTTTCATTTGAATTTTGTATTATCTCATCTTAGTCATGTGGATTGGGAAAATGTAGCATTGACAAATGTTACAGGCTGCTGTGGCTGTTCAAGCAGGTGTATGCGTGGACATTTTTGCTGTTACAAATGAGTATGCAGATTTGGCATCTCTTAAATTTCTTAGCATAGAAAGTGGTGGCTCTTTGTTCTTATATGCAAATACAGATGATTCAACACTTCCTCAGGACATGTTAGTACTATAAGTTCCTCTAATTTATTCTTTTTTAAAGATGACAAAGTATATGTTTATATGGATACTTCATATCTACTTGAGTTAGTTATATGGATATTCCATTTGAGTTCTGTTATTGATCTTACTTTGCAGGTACCGAATGCTAAGTCAACCATATGCTTTTAATTGCGTACTAAGATTGAGGACATCTACTGAATTCAAGCCTGGCCATTCTGTAAGTTTTCCTCTTTCTACTTTCAAATTTTCTTACTGGGGAAATATCATCTAATAATTTTTTATTTCTCACTTCTTTCAATCCCTCCTTTTGCAGTATGGTCACTTCTCCCCAGATCCACAATATGAAAATGTTCAGCACATCATTTGTTGTGATTCTTTTGCAACATATGCTTATGATTTTGATTTCGCTAATAATGTTGGATTTTCCAGGTATTAATTACTCATTACAATTTCTTTCGTTGGCTGCCACAGTCAATATTACTAGTATTTTTTATTGTGGAATCTGATGGACATACATTCTGGACTATTTTGCTCTAGAATGCAGGGACTTCATCTGACATAGAATCTTATAGCTTAGTATTCTACTTTCTTTGAGTTCTTTTGATTCAATAAAATATATTCATTATGCTCAGATTTGTAATATGTAAATTGTTACAGATTATAAAATGTTATTATGATTATATATTTTTTTCTCATTGTATTAGTTTCTTGCCTGCACCAGATGGGCCCACCTAAATGCTTGAAACATGCTCCCTTTAAGTGTTTTGTGGTTGTGCTACCTTTTTTTGTTGATAGCAATTTGTGGAGCGTTACTGTTATACTATTTAGATATTTTAATCTCCTTTTTACTTTGCAGACATTCTTCTGAACTACCTATAGTGCAGATTCCATTTCAGTACACTGTTGTTGTGCCCCCTGAGGAACTCTCGAGTTTAGGATTGGTGTCTTCTAGTAGGTATATTGGATAATCTGTTCTTAAATTACTCTTGCCAGATTTGAGCTTTACAATCAAACTCTGAACTGTTTCATTCCTGATGACATGGATATAGGCTCATATGCATGATCAAGGACTGAGACTGGTTTATTATCATTCATATCTAAATCTTCTTGAAGTCCAAATTATTAACCATAGTCGACATATTTTCTAGTGGGAGCTATTTTTGGGCTTAACTTGATATGATATATTTTTATTCAGAGACAAGCATTCTCTTAAACGACGACTTAGAATACGAACCCTGCAGTATGGAACAGCTCAAAATCTTAATGACCTTTATGATAGTGTTGATCCTGAACCGGTTCTATCTTTACTTGTTCACAAGGTCTGCCTTCTTTCTTTCCATCTCTTCCAGACGTGTATGCTTATGCATTTTATTTCCAAGTACCATCTCTAATTATTTATATACATAATGTTCTAAAGATTATATTAGCCTCTTTGGAGCAAGGAGTTAGAGAGGGCAGGATGTTGCTTCACGATTGGCTAGTAATCCTCACAGCTAAATATAATGAAGCTTTTAAACATATCCAATACAAGAATGGAAGTAGTTCAATCACTGCTCAGATGGATGTTACATTCTCACAATGCCCACAACTGCAACCTTTGCCTCGCTTGGTTTTTGCCTTGCTTAGAAATCCCCTTCTGCGCTTCCATGAAGAAGGTGTTCACCCTGACTACTGGATTTACCTGCAATGTCTTTTCAGGTATATGCCCTTCACTGCATCCACTTTCAATCGTGCTGTTGAATCTTTTGGAGGCACAAGCTTTTGAGCCTTTAAATTCACTTAACTAATGGAAGATTTAGTCTTGAAGCTATCTTTAGTATCAATATCATACTGTAAACTCATCCTAGCAGATTACTTGGGAGTTTCACTGACCTCATGTTTTAATGTTCGTCCTTGTTAATTTATATTTGATTATCGCATAAAAATCTTATGGATTTTATCCCGATAATTAACAATGAAATATTCTCCCATATACCTGGTGCAGTGCACTGGAACCAAGTTCTCTTCACCGTGCCATCTATCCAATGCTAACATCATATTCGACACCAGATAAACAAGCTTATCCTCGGCACTCACTCAGTCGTGATGCTTTGATTTCGAGCGGGAGTCCAATATTTTTCCTTGATGCATTTACAACTCTAATTGTCTTCTACTCATCTACAGCAGACCCTAGCCTTCCTTTTCCTCCACCCCATGACTGTAAGTTCTTTTATCATTTGTTAGTGCTTTCCCACTTGCTTAGAAGTTGATTCTTAAGAGTTGAACTGGAAGACTATCAGCTGTGATTTCTTCTGAGGCAAATAATTCTTATCAGGTTTGTTGCGGTCTACTATTAACAAACTGAAACAAGACCGCTGTATTACACCCAAACTTGTTTTTATCTGGGGAGGGCAGGATGATGCCACAGTGTTTGAGAACTATCTTATCGAGGAGCAGGATGTGGATGGAAGTGGCCTAACCAGTGTCATGGGCTTTGTTTCCTTCCTTGAAGATATCCCCCAAAGCGTGTTGGAGTACATGAAATAGAAGATTTTGAACCGGTTCTCTAATTTGATCCCAGTGCAAATAGAAATATACATTTGGCTAGAGGCAGATGAATCAGCAGACAAGGAATGGCTGAATGCCGACATGGACTTTTTTTTGTAGTTCAGCTCTCTTTGGTTAAAGAAGATAGAGGTGTCTCGTACACCATTTTTGAAATGAGCGGTTGTTGTCATTGTTTATACAGGTATGTTCATTTTTTTCTTCAAAGTCCGCGTTTTCATGCTCTAATACCTATCAAATATAGCTGTCAACATGAGTACTTAACAAAAAGTCCGGGTTACATGGATCATTGTACTTATTCCCATGTTCGTTACCAAATTCCAGTACTCCCCAAACCAAATGGTTGGAGTTGGCATTAGAGTTTAATTTGTAAAACATAGATAGATGTAGGCATTGAGAAACCATTTTTTTGGTTAGAACATCAAATACATATGAACCAAGCGGTGGTAGTTGGTGTGGCATTTTTGTTCATGTTGATTGAGAATCAAAGGCAATTGGAGTTTTTAATTTGTAATTTCCATGGAACCCCCGCTTCAAATTTCTAGTGAACTGTTTGTGTAATACCCATAATTTGCCCGGCCCGCTTAAGCCCAAATTAAATAAAAAGTAAATTAAAACAGAGCCAAAAAAACCAACAAACAGTCTCCTTTAAAACAGTTCTTACAAGCCCGTTTCGTGAGGCCCAATACCCCTTTTACAAACCTGATCAGAAACCCACCTATCCTAGCCCAAAATCCTACCCTAAATCAAAGCCCAACAACCCAAAACCCAAAATACCAGACCCGAACCCGAATTACAAGCTAGCCCAAAACTGCGGCCCAATAACCCAAAACCTTAGGAGATTTTGGCAAAAAGGAAACCCTAGGGTTCCCCCTTGGCCAGCGCCGCGTGTCCCCACACGCGCACCGCACCGCTCCAGTTTCCCATGCCCCTGACATTTCGAGTTCCCCCAGGCTCCTTGTCTGCCGCTCCTCGCACGCCTCCATCGTCCACTATCTCAGCCTCCACCGACCAACAGCCTTAGCAGGTCTCTGCAATGCCCATACCCTGCAAACAACAAGCAAACACGCACGACAACGACAAGAAACGGAAACAGAGGGCACAATAGCAGAAAACAAAAAAAACAAAAGGAAAAATGGAAATGTAAAAAAGGGAAATCGGTTATAAAAACCGAAACGAAGCTACTGTGAAAGGGGCTTCTTTTTTTTTCCCCTTTTCTCGGGCACGAAATACAAACACAAAAACACCAAAAATTGAAAGGAAAATCGATGGTTAATTCTAGATCTTTGCGTTTTCAGTTTTAGCATTCATCACTGTCGCTTTATTTCTATTTTTGATCTTTTATTTTGACGTTTCGAATCTTTACTAAGAAACCAATAACAAAAAAGCAAAAAAGATTTACCAGAAGAAAAAGAAGAATAGCAGAAGATCAATAGCCAAAGAATAAAGATAACGGAAAGGCTTTACCGAATCAGTTCGTGGGTTTGTCGCCGGAGCCCACCCCTCCGTCGTCAGAATCAGGTTTAAGGAGGGGTTCGAAAGGCACCCATTCATCTTCCCGACCATTACGCCCTGCGGCCACCAGCGGTGGTTCGGCAGTGGGTCCTTCGGCCGAAGGTGAGACGAGGGGATGAGAGAATCCCTAGAATTCTCTCAGTTTTTTTTCCTCTGGGGATTAAGGCTAAATGAAATTTCAAAAAAGGATAGGTTTTTATAAAACTTTGAAACGGCGACGTTTGGGAGAGGGAGACCCGCGTGGTGACCCGCTGGGCGACCCATATCCGTGCCTTCTTTCGCTAAAGGGCATATTTGAGCAACTGGTCCTCTGGTTCTCTAATCTGTTTGCAATCTCGTCCCTTTTCGAACACAGTGTTTAGGCTAGCCGGGATAATTTCTATGTAGCCCCTATGAGTCTGCGCGTGTTACAATTCAGCCCTCTTTTACCTTTTTACCCTATTATTGGTTTCACTAAATTATTTATTATCATTATTATTATTATTATTATTATTAGTGAGTTTATATTAATATGTCATATACTATATATTACTACCATTATCATGGTATATATACTTTATTACCTGAATATATTTACTTTATTATATTATTATCACTATATATATTAGTATCCTGTACATATTCTGTATTATTATTCATTATCGTTATTATTATGCTACTATTATTATATCTATGTTAATATATTGTATATATTTTGTGTCCTTATTATTACTATTATTATATTGACATTGTTATTATTATTTTAGTATCTTTCTATTATTATTATGATATTATATTGTACATATTTTATATTACTACTAATACTATTACTATATGTTATTATATCGTACATATTTCGTAGTATTATCATCACTAGCGGACTTACTGTTATATCCCATAGCTACTAACATCTTTTGGTTTCTACTTATTGTTATTATTTCAGTATCATTGCGTCTTTTGTTATCATGCGTTGTTAGTCTTTCGTTTGCATCATTCTATGTGGACTGCCATTTTAAAATTGCAACCCGACACTTTATTTTAAATTCGAAAAAAGGGTTTCATAAAGGTAATTCGTGAGTTTGGAAGTTCAAAGAGATCGTGCCCAATCGTGCTGGGTGTGATTTTCTGTTCGTCCAAATAAGCGAATATCCTTCCAAAATTGCAATGCATGTGTTCGGAGAATTCTGGAGATGATCTTGAATTCAAGGACTTAGAGTATCGCGTCCAATCGTGCTGGGTGCGAGACTCTATTCCTTCGAAACAAGGGAAACTCGATATTCAATCAAGTTGTTAAAATCACAAAAATAGAACAAATTTTAAAATCTTTTTCAAGCTTTTCGACATTAGGACATTGATTAATCAGTTTGGTACCGATTTTGGGCGTTGCGAGGGTGCTAATCCTTCCTCGCACGTAACCGACTCCCGAACCTATTTTCTCGAATGTTCGAAGACCAAAAACCCCGTTTTAGTAAACCGAAATGTTTTATTAAAACAAAGGTGATCCGATCACACCTAATAAAAGGTCGGTGGCGACTCCCGATTTTATCCATTTTCAAAACCCAATGTCGATTCCCGCCTTTTCAAAAGAATGGTTTCGACAGTTTGTATTCTTTGTAAGTAGGATATTGGATTATTGTATTAAAAATGACACTATAAATATAAGAATATGTAAAAATCTATAATTACAAATTGCAAATGTATCTGAACTTGTACAGAATCTACGTATAAAGTTGCATGAAGACAATATGTACACATAATTTGTCAAATATTCTATAAATAAAATTTATACAATTTTCTCTTTTGAGTATGGAAATCTGAATGATTTAAGATATGCGATTGCATATTAAATCTTGGTTCAAATTTACAAATCAATTAATAAACTTTTACATGTTTTATTGTTTTATGCGTGAAAAGTTCCAGTTGTTAGAATCTTATCTCTGAAATTTTTGACCAAAAAGAAGATTCCGCTTATAGTAAATATGAATAATTTCTCAAAGTTATCAACCGCTAAAACCCCTTTAGTTTTAGGGGTTATTATCAAGAGGAGATCGTATTTCGACTCTAACATTAAAAATATATGATTAAATTAAACATTAACAATTACATATTTTTATTTTTTTAAAAATAATATTCTTCTTTCAAAAAAAATTTAATAATGTCACACATGTAATCAATTATTTTGTTTATTTTACAAAAGCAGCTTAAACAAATTCATACGTGAGACTGAACCAACGAAAACCGGACGCTGGACTAATCGGCCTTAAAAAGAGAGAAAAAAAAAAAAAAACAAAAAAAACAAACAAACGGCCTTTCCAATTATTTCAATTGCATCCATAAAGCTCAGGCCTTTTCTCTTTCAACTATCGAAGGTTTCTTACTTTCTTAGATATTTTTCCCTCCATCTACAGCTCTGGTATTTTTTCTCTCTCCAAACCCATTTATTGAACTTTTCCTATTTTTTGCTTCTTTGTCGACATAAATAATGTTTCCATTTTGGGTTTATCTTTTTCGCTCTTTTCGTTTAATGCATGACCGATTATATTGTTGAACTCCAATGGCGTTATCAATATTTTGAACTTTTAGTGGGATAAAGTGTTCTATATTCGATTAATTTAATATTTTGGTTGTTTAAAATTTTTTCTCAAAATGAGGAATTCTGCATATTACGTGTAAAAAGAACTGGGTTTAGTTGCAAAAGAGTTTGTTAGTTGAGGCTTTGTATCCATTTACATTCTTTTCTACAAAGATCTGTTGAAATATGTAACAATTTTTCTTCAAATGACAGTTTTTGCTAGGGAAGAGAATGTATGTAGGGCTATGTTCTTATTAGCATTCTGGAAACAAATTCTTAGATTTCAGTTTTGTTTATTTTGCCCTCTTCTATTTTGTTCAGAAATTCACTTTTTTCTCTTGAATTCAGTAAGAGTACTGTAATAAATAAATAGATAAATCAGTGATTAAAGGCACCGCTTACATGACCCATTATCTGTTTCCTGGTAACCTTGAAGAGTGGGAGTTGGTGTTTCTTCAGTTTGTTGAATGGCATCCACTCTATTTTTGTTGAGTTATGAATAGGTGTTGATTTTGTGGGTCAAAACATGGAAATATGGACCACGAGCTGTCTGGTTGTCTTATGGCCATGTGAAAATGATTTGTAAATTGGGTGTCAGAAGCCTAAAATATTGTTTAATGCAACATTTTGATACTAGTTTTTTTGTGTCAAGGCAGAATTACATTCTAGAGAATAAGTATGAACAACCATCATAGACCTTTTGAATAGACTGTGGCGTCTTAGTGGAAGAATGGTGTATTTTATTCCGGAACTTTTATTACTTTTGGTCCATGGTCAATGTTGTTTTACGACAGTATGTTTGGGGTTGATAGTTTGGCTCATCAAAAAGGAGATTGAAATCTTAAGACTTGTTAGAGAGACCCAAATCTCTTCATGGTTTTTATATAGAAATTCTACTTATTCTAGAAACCAATAAAACTACTGAAATAAAAGCACAACATTAACTAAGGAAAGAAATAAAATCACAACCTAAGCCTTAATTAGAGAATCAAAATTAGCAGCCTTTCCTAACATAGATGCACCCCATAACATGTTGCTTGATTTTCCTTTGCAAGTTAACCTCTTCTTTTTTTATTTTGTATATCGGAATGAATAATATCTGCTTATATATTTTGGTTTTGTTTTGTCATTTTACTCTACATTTTTATTGAAGCTGGATTAAGCTTAAATATGTCAATATTTTATTTTTGGACAGCAGTCCTGTCACTCTTTTTCTGATTTGAGCAAGTTCATTCTTTGATAGCTTGCACCACTTCTGAAGCCTCTTAATTATCTTTCTGAAATTTCTTTTGCCTTCCTTTTGAAATAAACTGCTTAATTATTCCTTTGGTGAAAATCTTTTAACCTAGCAACTACCTTTGAGACACGGATTCAATTGAGATACATTATCTGATACTCCTTGTAGCTATCATTTTCCTCCCCTCAGTATATGTATACTTCTTTCCTTAAATTCTTCTAGCCTCTGTGCCTTCTTCAGAATTGCCTTGCAAGCCTGTTTAAATAGATTCATATGATGCCAAAGCCTAAGGCACTTTCCGCTGCTCAGTCAATGGAATCAAAAGGACCAAGTGAGCCCGAACAGCTTGTTGAGTCTGATGAGAGGGTTGATCTTGATGAAGACAGTGATCCTGAGGAGACCATGGAAGAAGAGGTGGAGTATGAAGAAGTGGAGGTAGAAGAAGAAGGAGAGGAAGAAATAGAAGAGGAAGTGGAAGAAGAAGAAGAAGAAGAAGAAGAAGAGGAAGAAGAAGAAGACCTGGATGTTGAAAACGCCAATGGGGCTGATGTTTTTGAGACTAAAGTTGAAGATGGAGATGAAAAGAGGAAGCATGCTGAGCTTCTTGCTCGTCCTCCTCATGGTTCTGAAGTTTATATCGGAGGCATTCCATATGACGTTTCTCATGAGGATTTGAAAGGCTTTTGTGAATCTGTTGGAGTAGTTACTGAGGTGCTTTTTTATGCTATTTGTGAAGAATATTTAGTTTTTTTTTTCTTGGTATAAAGACTTACATATCATACTCTATGGCAACAGGTTCGCATTATGAAAGGTAAAGATTCAACTGAAAACAAGGGATTTGCATTTGTGACCTTTAGAAGTGTAGAATTGGCCTCTAAAGCCATTGACGAGCTAAATAATGCGGATTTTAAGGTGACAAGTCTTCTTGTACATTATGTATATGCTAACATTGTCCAAACTAAAAGTGCTGCATAGCCCTCTTAACCTGAAAGGAACTTACAGATTATTAGCTGTGATGTATTAACTGTAAAATCAGAGATGAGTAACAATCTCTTATGTTGCACGCATGCTATTTTCGCTCTGTTTCTGATAGGTTTTATATTTTCCAATTATGTTTCTCTGGTTGCTAATATCTCTCACAGGGTAGAAAAATTAAATGTTCAATGTCCCAGTCAAAGAATCGATTGTTTATTGGTAATATACCTAGAAGCTGGAAAGAGGAACACCTAAGGAAGGCTTTGTCGGAGGTTGGACCTGGAGTTACTGGTTTGGAATTGGTAAAGGTTAGTTTAATGAACTTGTGTTTTTCTATGGAAGGCTACTGTTTTCTGTTGGTCTCAAAAGGGCTGTTTAGTGGTAATGTATCCTGGCGTATCCATTTTTGTGCTTTCAGGATATGAAGAACTTAAGTAATAACAGGGGCTTTGCCTTTGTTGAGTATTATAACAATGCATGTGCTGAGTATTCAAGGCAGAAGATGATGAACCAAGAATTCAGGCTTGGTGATAATGCTCCAAATGTGAGCTGGGCTGATCCCAAAAATGCCGATTCTTCTGCTGCTTCTCAGGTATCATTAAGTTGCTCTGTTTCCCTTCCTGGCTTCCTTCAGTCTTCTTTTCAAGTTTATGGATCCACCCATGTCTCACTGGGCACCATTTTATTCCATATTCCACTCTTTTAAGTTTGAAGCAGACACGCTTGCATTTTTGCATATCATGTGCATTGTTAACTTAGAAACATCTCATATAAAGTAATCACCTTCTCTATTAGTTCTTCCTAACTGAGGGCCATTGGCCGTTTCTTTCTGTGCAAGGAGAAAAGGTGTGTGTCTGTTAGGGGAGGCATGGGGAAAATTGACTAAATAGTTGTTTATCTCATATCTTTTGCTAGAGGTGAGCGATGGCAGTTGGCACAAATTAGGTTACTTCATTTTGACCTGGATTTCATGGGTTCAAGTAACAGAAACAGCCTCTTCACAAGTGACTGTAAGCTGTGTACATCTGGCCCTCTCCAAACCCCATAATGCGGGACTCTCTCACACTGGGCTGTCCCTTGTCTTTGATAGCTTTAAAAACTGTTAATTTCTTTGTCCTGTTCTATGTCATTGCATGATCATTTCCTATGCCAAGTATTTCCTCCACATAGGTGAATCACTTTTCCTTTCTGGTGGTCATTACCTTGATTGGAATTTATTTTTTTGTGTCTTCCTAATCATATTTAGGAATTGTTAATCTGAAGTTAGCCTACCTTAAGCAGGTGAAAGCAATTTATGTAAAGAACTTGCCAAAGGATGTCACACAAGATCAGTTAAAGAAGCTATTTGAACATCATGGAAAGATCACGAAAGTGGTTCTACCTCCTGCAAAACCTGGACAAGAGAGAAATAGAATTGCTTTTGTTCATTTTGCAGAGAGAACTTGTGCCATGAAAGCTCTGAACGACTCAGAAAAATATGAACTGGATGGTGATTACTGAATTCTTATCCTTTTCGCACTTGTATTTTCTAAATCTAATCTTGAGTTTTATTATTCTGTTTTTCAGGTCAAGTTGTGGAATGTTCTCTTGCAAAGCCACTAACAGATCAAAAGACTCCTGGGGGTTCAAGTTCTCAGAATTCACGTTTTCTTCCTAATTATCCACCTCACGTTGGGTATGGTCTTGTCGGTGGTGCCTATGGTACTCTAGGTCCAGGATATGGTGTTGCAGGCCTTGCACAGGTGAGAGATTTTTCTCTGCATGTACCAATGCATGTATGACTGCTTCTATATCTTCATTATTTTTTCTCAATACCCTGCATGTGATAGTTAATTTTCATTTTCAACCTCTGCATTTGACCTATGCATGTCGATTATATCCTTGTTAGTCATTCAATCTTGCCCCGTGGCTTATCACTGTGTTTTTTTTTTTTTGTTGCTATGCTTCTGTCTGAACCCAATCTTTATCTAGTTTAGTTTAGAAGAATCATCATCATTACAGCAGTCTCAGTGAAGTAGGTTCTTTGGATGATATATTGGATGTGGTCCTACATTTGGCATTTATTGTTAAAAGCTCTATGTTTTGGAAGTCTTGATCTTGTTTTAGATTGGTTTTGCTTTTGTATACAAGGGTTTCTTCCCCCCGAGAGAAAATACATTTAAAAATCTTTACCTGCATCTTGTTTCCAATTGGATGGCTATAATTGCTTGAAGAAATGGGGAAGGAGTTAGATTGACCTTTTACCTCCAATTCCCACATGATGGATGTCTTTAATTGTTTTCATGTTAATTTCATCGTTGAACATAGTTATAGATGTAATGAACAGCGTGTTTTGTGGTGCCTGCAAGATCAACACAATATTAGATAATAGAATGCTCTCAATCTCCTTAGCATCATTATGTTTACTCGTTTCATGAGGTACCAAGATTTAATCTGATATAAGAATTTATGTCACCTACAGCCATTAATCTATGGAAGTGGACCAAGTCCAACTGGCATGTCAATGATGCCAATGCTTCTACCTGATGGCCGCATTGGATATGTTCTGTAAGTTCAATATCACTGTTTTCTTTTCAATATTATGAACTTTTAAAAGCTATTTCCATAAAATGTTTGGTCAATGTCATATAAAATGACCATGAGTGGACTTGCCTATTGGTTTCTGAAAGCGAAGAGCCAATTGGCAATGGATTTGTAATTGTTGAGGAACATACCTAGATTGAATTGGTTAGCATTTTCTTTAGGGGTCTTTAACTGATGCAGGGAACATTGATGAAAATGAAAAAGAAAAAGAAAATTCCAATGTAAAAGAACTAAACACTTTCTTTGTCTCATCTGAATGTCAAAACATGATTTATCATAATCAGTAAACAGAAAAGGAGTTTTATTTCCTTTCTTCTGGTTTTTTGTTCTCTTTGTTTTTTGGTAATTTTCATGCCGGAAAAGATTATACTTCAGGGACATTCTATTGTTGTAATCTTATAGTAGGATATACCTAATGGTTTTAAACCATTTATCGTCCTATTAACGCAGGCAACAACCAGAAGCTCAACTTCGAAGCCCACCTCCACATCAGAGAAATAGTAAAGATAGTGGGAGTTCAAACAGGGGAAAACACAGCAATGATGGCCGGTGGTATCGCCCCTATTGAGTGCTTATTATATTAGGTTGTTTCTGTGGTAGATGGAGGGTGTATTTAAGCATTCCCCGGCAGTGATCAGTGACTGTTATAAACCAAACTATGATTGTCAATGAAAAAAATATACTTCATTTGATGATTCTGTCATATTTGGTATCTTTATTAATGAGTCAAGCAAGAACATTTAGCTCTGAGGCTTAATATTTTATTCTATTATAGTAATTATGTTATTTTTTGTGCAATCTGGTATCGTATTTAATAAAAATTAAATGTTTTGGTATCCAAATATAATGGAAATAAATAATTTTTAGTATTCAAGGTTGATTTGAAGAAAATTAATTGTTAATATTATTAACTAATTATGAATTTTTCATTATATATAAACCAAACTATAATTAAACATTAAAAAATTAACTTGGTTATGTGTAATTTTTATCAAATAGTGTACCATAAACTTAAATTCCAAGTTATGTATTAAGATTATTTTTTTGCCCTTAAAGAATTGGGTTTAATTTGAGGGGAAAAAACAGGAGTACCAAACGAACCATGAAATCCATTGAAGTTAGCTAAGGTAACTCAAAAAGAGAAAGGTTGCGATCCAAACATGGATTTACAGCAATCTCAAAGGGAAATGAAAAATATATGGAAACACTTAATGGGGATTACAATTCCCATTTTACCAATAATATTATTCTTGATTAATCACTCACTTCCATGATTTTCCTCTTCTTCTTCATTATCTTCTTCTTCGTCTTGTTCTTGTTCTTCTTCGACTTGTTCTTCTTCTTTATGATTATCCTCTTTCTTTTGCTTGGTTTTTGTTCCATTTTTGGCAGATGAATCCTCTATTTTCCTCCTCTTTTTGACCTCATTTTCCTTGGCTGCTCCACCCTTTTTCCCAGCATTCTTCTTCCTGAACTCTGCAACAAATTAACAAACCCAACCCACCCATCAATCGTTTCCCATTGTTCATTTACCCTAAACCCCAAACAAAATCATTTCCAGAGAAACTAACCAGCAAGCGAAGCCCTCAGAGGTTTAACAAATTCCGAGAATTCAATTTCTTCAAGTGCTTTAAACACATCCTCCGCATTCATTGTTTGCCTCTTCGATTCCTTGCATATGTCATTTGCCCTGCCAACACATAATCAAATCAAATAAATTCACCAGAAAGGTTTTTCTGTTGTTGTAATAAACCCTAAATCAATCATCAAACATTTTGGGTATTTTATTTTAAAACTTACGTAGCGGAAAGGTAATGGATGAAGATGCGAGCGCTTTCGGTGAAAGCGAGGTGGGCGTCTTTGTGAACGTTAAAGTCGTAATCCGGTGAACACTCAGAGAGCTTCTCCTTGACCACCCGTCGCACGATCGCCTTCGGCAGCTCTTCCGCCTCCGATACCACTTTCTCCATTTCCCTCTCTCTTTTTCTTTTTTTTCTCTTTCCTTTCCCCAAGAAAATTTGGTTTTGGGGGCAAATTGTTTGCAATTTGCAAAGCCAGTGCCAAATGACAGAGAAAAAAAAAGAGGGTTTTGGTTCCCGCCATTGCTTTCAGGCATTTTAGGCTGTTGTTAATGGATCCAGCCCACTTTACTCTGGCCTGCTCCTTGGGTTAGCCCTCGTAGTTTTTTATTAATTACTTATTTTTTTACTTTTATCAAATTACTCATTTCAATTTTTAAAATCCGAATACAAATATAATATAATCATAACACATATCTAAGAAAATAAAGTGTATTTTACATTAATCGAGACTAAAACTTACATGTCACCACATATAATGAGTGTCCAATTTAAATACACAAAATTTAAGATTTTAACGTTATCATTATTATTTTTTGAATGGAACATTATAACTATAATTTCTACCTAATTCTATAGTCATCTCAATATGGAATATCTACATTTAGTTTGTAAAAGAAGATTATGAATATTTTATGGAGAATTTAGATTTATTTTGAGAGTCAAAATGACACATTCCACAAGAAAAATGTTTGTAATTTCCAAGAGGCGAGGCATGATCACAAATCTAGGATCGGTCCATGTGAAATTAATTACCCAATATAATAATATCTCCCGTTTTAGAACTTTGCAAAACTACTGCTTTAAATATTAAAACAAAACAATCCTTACTTGGTGCTTATAAACTGTATTATCAACTTTTTGCATTTAATTACTCAATTATTACTATAATGGTATGTGAATCACATCCATTTCATTTGTCATTATAAAAAATAAAAAATAAAAAACCTTTCTTTTTGCATTACATTAGTGATGTCTTAATTATACTTTTTCCTTTCTACATATATTACCCTAATCAATACATTAATTAAAAATTCCCATGAAACCACTCCTTTTTTTTAAGTATACCTTCAATAACGTGATTAATTTAACATCGTTATCACCAAAATAGTAAAATCTCGAGCATTTGATTTTGCTTGGATTGGCTCAAGGATTTGGGATTCAACCCTTGGCGATAGGGACTTCATAACCACGACATTTTATTAAATATAATAATTCTCAATTTTATCATTTTAATATAATATGATTTTATATTCAATCTTAAATAATTCATTATTTGCTTTTAGTTATTAAAAAATTAAAAATAATCCATCATCCACCCATGTATGCATACGAGTTGCATTGCTTTCTTATTTTTGTATCGTATTGAAAATACCAAGGAAAAAAAAAAGGGAAAAACAAACTTTACAACCAAATAGTGTATTCAATTAAACTTGGACCCAGATATAGGAATTGTGAACTTTAACTCTCTCTCCATCAAGTACATAAATTAGGAATTTTTAATTACTAATGTACAAAGTGAAATAAAATAAAATAAAAATATCAGATTAAGTGAAGACAATAAAGTTCTTAATGTTGCTTATATAACGATACTAAATACAATCTATTTTGGTATACAACAATATTTCCAACCACTTTAGTGTGGACAACAACATTAAAACCATTTTTTTATTAAGAATTTTTGTTAAAGAATCTATATATATTTGACTTAAATTCCACTATCAACTGTTAGTGATTTTCACTGTCTTGGCAATAGTCTCCTGGAAATTACTCATCCCCTGCTGACAAATCAACCAACCAACCATCAATCATATGTTATAATGAAAAGGAAAAAAACAAACATCAAATCAAAAGTTTTTTGTTGTTTACAATAATTCAGTTATTGTCTCATCATGGATCTTTTGTCTTTAGGATGTTGATTGATGTTGTTTCAGTATCATAATTTTTACATGATCTCTGCAGAACAAAAGCATAATTTATGTCCTTTCGATTGCAAATTCTAAACAGTGACAACATGGATGCGTGATTAATGTTGACAGAAGGCTAAATCTAGTTTTGTTCTACCTCTATCGGATATAAACACACATACATATACATATATATATATATATATATCTGACATGAGAAAAAGAAGAAAAATTAAGGAAGTGTAACATTAAATTTTCAGGTCGGCTAAACAATTGTATTTGAACATTTTCAGGTAAGATTGTCCAACCAAACCAAGGATCAAAAGTTTGATGTTGTTGCCAGGTTGGTCGGTAGGTTGAATGGTCAAAAAAATGGGTCCATCTGTCCATCTTATCCATTGGCTACGCTGATGCAAGATTTACATAATTCAAAAAGGCGTGGTCCATGAAGTTGAAAACCACCACGCTACGTCTATTTTATTTGATGATCACTGTTAAAACAAATTTATCTTCAAACATCTATTTTATATTTCTTAATCTAACCTAACAATGTAGTACAGTAATTATGTGATTTGGAATGTTTCATATGAGAGCTTAAATGAATCCTAATTTTTGCCTTGTATGAAAAGACCCACAATTTGATTGAAAATGGCATGGATTTAGACACTGATACAAACAAAAGCTGATGCCATTATTTCTCCTTTTGGGAAAAAAAGTAGAGAGAAACAGACAATGAAGAAATCGTGTTTAGAGATAGAGCTCAACCGCCTCAGATTTTAAATTTTGGATGTTTTCCGTTGAGAAAAAAGGAAGGGGAAAAAAATAAAGGGGATAATGTGAGTAATGGCTGGCTGCCACTAAACAGATCCTAATGGCTCTTGTCTTTTATTTTCTCCCTGATGGAAGCCAATTTGGACTTTATTATAGCTGAAAACAGAGGAGTTTGCTACCATATTGATTCACATGCATGATTTAAACCTTTGCAACTTGACATAAGAAAGATGGAGACCCATTACCATATTATAAATGAACAATATATATGTTTGTGCGTGTGTTAGGAATTGGAGTTTTTCACACCAGCCGGTTGGTGCATATGTGGAGTTGACACCACTATCTAAAGGGGTCTTGTTTATGGTTACCATGGGGGTTGAAACCTTACAAGAAAATGCTTCCAAATTCTGTTCTTTAATCTTTGGACACAACCCTGAAATCTAAATACTTAAACTTCAACTACCCCAAATCCCAAGTGTGATGAGTTCTCAAAGGGTTAGAAAGAGGGTCAACAGCATGAAAAACACAAACTTTGCCAGCACATCATATGAGGACGCTGTTGCGGTCCAAGTTCATGAAAGAGACATGAGTTGGCAGAAATCAACTAATACAAGGCCTAGACTCTAGCGCAGCGTACAACCATCCATCCATCCATTCTCACATGGAATGGATCATAGAGTCATGGCCTCACATGTATGTGCACATGGATCACATTGCTACTTAAAGAAATAGGGATGAATAACATTGATAATTATTAATTAACGTGTGCTGTAACAGTTAAAAAAGGCTTTGAATATCTCACCTGAAAGTTTCAGCTTCTCTGTAATTTGAATTACCACCAGCAATACTGTTTTCCCTTAGGGATACCCTATTAACTAGCCAAATTCACATCTTTTCAAGAGGAGATTAAGTATGCTATAGCCAAGACCAGAAGACGGCAGATAGAGAATCCCTGCAAAAAAAGAAAAAGGAAAGAAAGATCAAAGTTACAAGGGATTTAATGGAGATGTCATCATTTAAATAACGTGCTCTAGTTATTGTCAAACCAAGAAATGCTTTCCTTACATTATTTGTGGTAGC
Source organism: Gossypium australe (assembly GCA_005393395.2). Classification (NCBI taxonomy): domain Eukaryota; kingdom Viridiplantae; phylum Streptophyta; class Magnoliopsida; order Malvales; family Malvaceae; genus Gossypium; species Gossypium australe. Next base: position 10,957,434 of record CM016626.1, read on the forward strand.
TGATGAATATATCAACTCAGGAAGATAACCCTGAACTCCAATGTTATAAACTGGGGTACCATCAGGATAGAAGAGGCCATAGTTCCTCTCTGATGTTGGACCAGGCTTTTGATTCTCATTGAAAAGAGCAAAAACATATATGTCAATTGGGACATTGGGTTTTGCCGGTGTGCCTTGTTTCTCTTCTATCCTTCTTAATAAATTACCGTTGTACAACCCAGCGTTCTCTGGTGTAGCTCCTACTTCATTTTCATCCCCTCTGGAAGGCCAACCTGTCTCGGAAATCCGGACTTCAATATCCGTATGCCCCATTGCTTTGATAGCTGAATAAACAGCATCAATTTGAGCAAACAGCATATTATCATATTTCAGATTGGTATTTGGATCCATTGTCCCTTGGTTCGGTTGGAAAAGCACATAGTTTAATGGCACCTCATTTGGTTTATCCTTGTAGGCGAAATACGGATACGCATTGATCAAGAATGGCGACTTGACCTGAGCATGAAAGGTCAAAATACCATGTAGATATTCTCCGAGATCTTGTCTAAAAGCCCCGGCCGAAGGAGGGAACGACACGCTTAAGATATCGAGCGAATGCGCGGTAGTAACGGTTACTTGTTTATCAAGGCCAAGATTAACAAGGGTATTATAAACTGTTTGCATTGCTGGAAGGAGATTAGACCATAGCTGATGATCATAGGTTTTGTAGACCTCATTCCCCACGGTGATGCAAGTGATCTTGGTGCGAGTAAGGTAGGGTTGAACTCGCTGTTGAATCCAGTTTTGGGCTTTTATAGGATCAGTCATGTTTTGAAGGTACTCATTCCCTAATCCAATAATGAATTCAACATTTGTGTTGGCGAAAGCAAGAAGAACATTTGGATCCGCATCATAGAGTTTAACTCTGCTAATATTGAGGGATCTGAGGAGGTATGAGACACGGGCTGGAGATGGAAGATTGTTTGCAATTTGGCCATAGTTGATTCCAACTTCAAGACCAAGGGTTTGTACTGATGAATCTGGAAACCAGAGAAATAAAAGTGAATCAAAAGGTACTACAAAGATAAAGGAAACTTGAAAATTTGAAAAAGAAAAAAAATACCCAGAAAGAAATAGAAGAAATGGGTAAGAAATGAGTAATTAAAAAAAAAGTAAGAAATTAGTATCAAGTTAAATAATATGATAATTCATTTAAAAATAAGTGAAGACGGCTGAAATAAAATTTTCAAATTAAAAAGAAAATCCCATCCAATTCATGCATTAAAGCGTAGTTTATTGGAATGGAAACATTTATTACCTGTTAATGATCACTTCTTATATGCAAATGAATTGCACTAAGCTCAAACAATAATTGAAGAAACAATCATGCATGATTTATTTTGCATGAAAATTGAAAAAAAATAAAATTTAAGATATTGAGTTGTCATGATTATGAAACTGAAAACAGAAACTTGGTTTTCATTCCTCTGTAAACGAAAAAGATAATGGCCATAAACTTAAAAGCTAAACAAAAAAAAAAAAAAAAAACTCTGAAACATTAACAAAAGCTCTCCACCATATTTTAAAAAAAAAAAGAGAAAAATGAAATCGGACAACAATTGGAAGTTGAAATTTGAAGAATAATAGAGACCTGAGAAAGTGAGAAGAACCAAAAGCAGTGTAAAGAGAAGCGAAGAAGAGGCAGCCATAACTAATCAAATCTTGGCTTAAACCAAGACCTTAGCCGACAGTTTCAGTGACGACGTATCATCCGCCTCTAAAACGCTCTCTCTCGCTCTCCCTCTGTTTCTGTTTATAAATGCATAATCCTCTCTGTTCAATCTGTTTCACCAACGTACTCTGTTTTCCTAATAAGAAAACGTGAAATCCAAATCTGCTGCTTCCCATTCCATATCCCTACCGGTGCCCCATCTCTCAAAACAAGCCACGTGTCAATTTTATGCTTGATTTACGTTAACGCAATGATGGAAATATAATTACGAATAACATTTTTACATATAAAAATATATATCTTTTTAGTCGTATTTAGTTGAAAGAATATACTTATATGATAATTTTTTACCTGGTATTTAATAGTTTAATTATATAATTATATCATTTTAGATTTTAAAATATTAATTATTACAAAAAAAAAAAAACATCAGAAGCACTTGAGAAAAAATTGAGTAATAAAATTTTAAATTGTATGTAATAAGTTAGTTTAAAAAAATTGAAAATACGATTAATAATAAAATTAACTAGAAAAAGAAATATTTTTATACAATTTACTTGATTTAATAATAATAAAATTTGATTCTCTAGCATTTATATTTGATGGTCACTAAACAATTATAAATAATTAATAATAGATATTATGTAATTTAGTTAAAGACTTATCTGTGAAAATAAAAATTTATTATAGTTAATAAAAATTTTAGATTATTTTAATAATATTATAGCATATACTTATATTTTAGAAAATCAAGTATTAAAATATATCCTAAGATTAAAATACTATTCTTGTATAAAATAAAAAGTTTATATTTAAATCATGTACAAATGTTTTTGGAAATGCATAATTAATTAGATTTGAGTGTAATTATTTATAATTATTTATTAATTACTTAATTCTTACTCTTCCCTATATATTCGAAAGTGTCATTGAGATTTTCTAATTAAATTAAGCTCAATAAATTTCGCTAATTGTAATTGTTACTAAAATATATCAAATATATAATTACAAATAATTATACTTAAATTAAATAATAATAATTTAATTTTTTTAAAGGGAACGCTTACAGAAATTTTAATAAATGATATTTTTACCCAATCCGTTTTATCTTTTATAACTTTTTAAAATATTTTATTTATTATTTTTTAATTTATAATACTAGATTTTTTTGTACACGTGAGTAACAATTCTGTTTTAATATTTCACCCTATCATATAAAAGATAAATAATTGTTGTTTCGTACCAAAAAGAAAAAGATAATTGTTGTTAGTTTTTAAAGTGGAATACTTTTTGTAAAGGAAGAGTGTAGTTATTTATTTAATTTTTTAAATTTTTTAATGTATATATTAGAGCGAGTATAATAATTAATTTTTTATATTTTGTAGGTCTATTAATTAATAGATACTGATCACGAGTTTTAAAACTGCTTTGTACCCAAATCAATGATCAAACTTTCCACCATTAATTAAGGTAAAAAAAATTTTACCATTTCATTAACTCCAATAAATTTTTTCATTTTTATTTTTTAGTTATATTCCAAGTGGGTTAATTTAGTTACTGATTGCATGGCAAAAATGTCCAAGAAATGGGAGCCCTAAGTTGCAGCAGTTCGAGATCCCTTATCCCCTGATTAATTTTTGCTAACACTTGCTCTCTTTTATTCTTAAAAAGAAATTATATTTTTTATATTTTTATTTTTAACTGAATTAATATTCCACTCCATTAATTCAATTAACAGTTTAAATATAATAAATTTTAACACTTACAGATTTTTTTTAGGGGTAATAGATTGTTGGCAATTTCAGTATTTATATTTAAAGGACAATGATTTAATGCATTGACACTGAAAGTTTTAATTTCAATATTGGGTTAGGAAATCACCATCTATCTATAATTGATATTTATTATAAAAAGTAAAAAAAAACATATGCTAATTTTTTATTTTATTTATAAAGTTATATTATTTTTTAATCTTAGTGTATTGAATAATAATCTATATTTAAATATATTAGTATTGTGACACTGAAAAATAAAAATGACATAAAATTTAAGCAATAGTTTATTTTTCGAAAAGATAAGTTTTATTGATAATGTAATAAACAAAGGGTATATGAAAAGAGAGACAATTATTGATAAAATTTGTACACAGTTATGGGTTTTAATTTACTAAAATATTTGTGTATACTTAATTATCATGAAATTTATATTAATATAAATATTTACAATAACCTCTGAAAATATATTACAAGAAAAGGTGAAGCAACGTAAAGCGGATATAAACATTATAAAAGCAAATGTTTTTAATGTCCGCAAACAATTGAGTGAAGAGAAATTATGTAAATGGTGAGATTTGTTTAAACAAAATAACAATATAAATGGCACGTGACTTTTGTTTTGGGATATGAGGCGCCTTTGGAGTTTGGATAAAAAAAAGGGCACCTATTTTTTTAATTAAATAAAATTTTAAGGGGTTTTAGTGGGTGGTAGATTCCAATTCCCGTACACGCATTACCGACATATCTACTTGATTTTACATATTTATCCCTCTTCTTATATTTTTTACGAAATGGCATCAAGCTAGCTGTTCTGGTCTGTATAGGGGATTAAATTAGTATTGGCTTCACTTCTCTTAGGTATAATAACTAGAGAGGTCTGTATTTATTTTATTTTTAATATTTTTTATATCAATTCTTTTATGTCTTATTACTATTCAGACTGTCGTAATGAAAGATGATATGTATTTAAATACACTTAAACTTACATCATATTAATTATTACAATAACAATATCAATTGAATTAAAGTTCAATCGATATTTTTATATCCATATTTCTTTATACAAAGTATACTTCTACACATAACCCCTCCCTCATTGTTTTTAGAATTGGATCAAATCAACTAATAAGATTAAGAACCGATTGAGGAAGTAGTTCAAAAAAATGGTGTTGGATGGGTTAAATTGCAAATCAATACTAACTAATTAAACTAAACTAAAATATCAATTGAACCGATGATTGAATTGATTTTCTATTTTTCAATTTTTTAAAAATCTTTTTATCCTTCTTAATCGCCGAGTTCAATTTTAAAAAACTTTGCACTCCCTTCTTTTTAAATAGGAAAGAAAATACACTTTGGTACACTCATATCTATGCATTATTTATTGTTATATTTAATATTATTAATTTTTTAAAGTTAAGTAAATATTTACACATAATTCTTAAAAAAATATTTAAACATAAAATATATATTTTTATATTATATTATTATCTTTTTAATAATTTATATATAAGAATAAAATAAAATTTTGATATAACAGAATAGTTCGAGACAAAACAAATAATAATCATAATTATTTCATATCCACTATAAAAAAAGTTCACCAACCTCGTGATACATCCACTTTTCAAAATAAAAAAAATACTTTAAATCAATTTAAAATTCATCGAATTTTGTAACCTCTAATACATATTCATTACATTATTTTGAAGCTAATATAAATTACTAAATATTGTGTTTTTCAAATACATTGAGGAATTAAGTAAATTAGCCGGAATTGAATGAAATTTGATACAGCAGCCGTATGGTTTATCTGAACTTCAAAAGTCAAAAAGTATCAAAATAATAATATAATGATGCGTTTACGTGTAAAACTTAACTGGTACGAGTATTCATATTACAAGCACACAAATCACAATCTCCCTGTTTTAGTTATTATGTATTTTTCTTCTCTACACGATCATACAAAAACAGTGCTACCTTTATATATTTAAAAGAAATCAAGACTGGGAATATTAATGTCTCACGTTCTTGCTAATTAATGAACAATTTATTTTACTAATGAATAAATTTATTAACATAAATATAAAAAACCAGATCCAATCAGACACACACACGTGGCAGATCATTTACAGGTGTCAGATAGGGAATCTTTCATTGGATTGGAGGAGATTGGCTGGCAAACAGCAAAAAGAAAAAAAAAAGAAGAAGAAGGAAAAGTGACATTTCCGAGGGGTCTAAAAAGTGATACGGGCAAGGCAGGCTAGCAAGGTCGGACTCGGATTTGAAAACCAAATTGTTCGATTACCCTTGCTTTTGTAAAACATTTTCAAAATAAAATATTACTTGTGCTGACGCGAATCTAAGTAGAGCGCACGCGTTAACCACCGCCACCCTCAAGCTGGTCGGCTGACACCTAAGCATTTGCACGTGTCCATTTTGTTTCCTTGTTTTTCTCCAAAATTACCCTTCACATTAGAAGGTTTTCTTTTTGCCCTTCTTTATTTTTAACATATTAATTTATTCTAAAAAATGTTTTATTTTTCTAATTTCACAATAACTTTAAAAATATTTATTGATAGCGAGACATTAGTTTAATTATTATTCTTTCCCTTTACTTAAAAATAAGCAAATATTAAAATATATTCTTAAAGAACATGATCGAAACGCGAACTACTTAATTAAGTTAACTTTGAACTCCCTCCTAAAAGAATTTTAGAATTTTATGGAGCAGACAAGAGAAAAAGTGTTTCTATCCCTTAATCATTTCTAATGTAATTCAGTAAGATAGTTTTTATATTATCCATGATATAAATTAATTTGAGGACTCTTATTTATCTCTTTCCATGAATTAATTTTGGATTGAAATATTTAATATAGAATCCCTATTCATCTCTTTTCTGCTGCAGAAGATGTAAGAAATCTGATATGGCTAAATTCTAAAAAAGATGTTGTGGCCTTTCATATAACCCAAGAATTATTTTGTTTAATTATTTAAACAAGTTGAAATTATTTTATACATTATTCTTTAATCTTGTATTATTAGGTGATCTGAACCCCTAAAGTTAAGCCTTTTTTCAAGACTTTGGATGAAACAAATTTTATATATGAATCAATATAACAATGCTAAAAATGACATTATTGTAGCTACACCATATTTCACCTAAGAAAAGGACACTTATATATTTTTGCTGTTGAAAAGCCTAAGGTATAGCCAACTTTTTCCTTTTCTTTCCTAGATATACACTTTTTAGTACCAGATACATAGTAAATTAAAAAATACATAGTACCAGATACCATTTCATTAAAAAATATTTTTATTATTTGATTTATTAAAAATTAAAAATTAAAAATATAAATTATTATTATTATTAAAAATGTATAATCAGTGTATCAAAATAAATCTAAATTTTTTTATACGAGAAATTGATAGAAAATAAAAGTGGAAATAAAATGGTATGACCCACACTCAAAAAGAAAAAAAAGTGTGTTTAGCTCACTCATTGTGAGAGAAAGTGATAAGTCCTCAATTCCCGTCGTGCATAATGGTTTTCATTGAGCACTCATTTGATTCTAAGCCCATCATCCACTTTCCTTCACTTTCTTTTATGTTGCTTTGTATGTAATTTTTCAATCCATTTTGTTTAGAAAAGGGCAAGACTTAAATTAAGTATCCAAATGTCATAATGGTCACCCTTAAGATGTTATATATTTATAAAAAAATAACGCATTAATAATTTAATTATCCATACATTCTAGATATATATTTTTAGTAGAAACAAACAGCATTAATCGAAAACAATGAAATCACACAAACTCTATTAGGAAATCGCCGTCTGATTGTAAAATCTCTTGCACTGAAATTAGGGGATCCTCAAAAAGCTAACATTTCGCCATTCAATCAGCAGCCATATTTTGAGATATAGAAATGTGACGGATTCTTGTCTTCCAATTCCTCTTAAAGTAAACATTGATTAAACTTAATTCAACTAGGTTACTATTGGTAGCACTACCTGTAAGAACGGACTCTACAAGTAGTGCATTGTCGCATTTGATCTCTAACTGTCTATAACATTTCTCCCATGCAATATGTAAACCTTCAAGAATAGCTCCAGCTTCTATGCCAAAGACCGTTTCTTTACTGACTTTCAAGGAGTACCCGCATATACATTTTATATATATTCATTTAAAATATGTTGGATTTAGTTATTATATCATTGTTTTTTTCTTTAAAAAAACCCTTACAATATCACTCCATTGTAAAGTTGAATTTCGAAAATATACAAGTGGTGGTGATAGCCCAAAATTAAAAAAAGCCTAGAAGGAGAAAGATAACTTTTTAGAACCTTTTTGTATCATATTTAGTGAGATTGAGATAAATGAAAAGGTGATTTTATCACTCCTTCTATATCTTCTTCTATCTTATATAAAAGTTAAGCAAAAACTTTGGTCCACATCCTCAACTTTGTCTCATACTCTTTTTCTTTTTGTTTAGCTTATAATAATTTGAGGTCTTCTGCTTTTGATTGTTTTTTTTCTTTTAATACAAAAGAAGCAGCAATCTCAAAATAAAAGATTCGATGTTGAAAAAAGATAGAGAAATAGAATGGAGTGGTTCCAACTGTAAATGTCTATAAAGTATTGCTTATTGTACTCGTCTTTCGAGTAAGCCCAATATGGAAATTTGCTTTTCATTCTTCAACGTTTAGGAACTAAGGGCCTTTTAGCAACAAGCCCAAGTCCTTTTCTTTTCTCTTCAGCATCAGCAGCCTCAAATAGGCCGACTAAACTTCCTCTCTGCTTTATCCCTGTATATTTCCCCCATTCTATAAATCACTGGCTCAAGATTTCTGCAAAGGTTGCCTCTAACAAATTCAGCTTGGCCGAGAAAGATAATAAAAAATAAAAAATAAAAACCGATTCGAACAATATTTTATTTGAATGTACTCAATTTGATTGACCGAATTGAATTTTGTTTTTATTTCATCTTGGGTCCTGTAACCTGTTAATAGAGATAATATTGGCAGGTCCAGAGGTCGTCAAGTCGTCTTCAACCATGGCAATCCAGACATTCAGCACAAATTAAAAAGCTTTATATCCTCATTGGTAGCAAGTTTAGATGAGTCCATAGATAACAACTGAGACCGTAATCATTTCAGACCACAAACTACTTAGAAAAGATCGGTTTCCTTGTGGGTGTGAATTTCACAGTCTGAAGTTGGGTACGCAACACAAGTCAGCAGATAACCTTCCTCCATTTGTTTATCGTCAAGGAAAGAACCGTCAGATTGATCCACAGAACCTGAAATCATCTTCCCGGCACATGTGCAGCAAGCTCCAGCTCTGCAAGAATATGGTAACTCGACCCCTGCTTCCTCAGCTGCATCTAGAATGTACTTATCATCGGGGGCCTCAAACTCATTCACCTCACCTTTTGGTCCTACAAGCTTAATCTTGTAAGTTGCCATTGAGGTTCTGAAATTGGAGGAACATTTCAAGCCAAAAGACCTAGAGATGCTTTTAACAGATCCAAGAGATGTTGGGGCTTTGACAATAGCACTTGAAATTCGTTCGGGAATTGCAACTTTAACAATGCAAGGGGAAGTAAGGCTCAAAGTAGTCATCTTCACTCCTGAATCCAATAATATTTTAGATTCTTTAACCTTACTGATGATTATATCTATATTCAGACAATTACAGTCATACAAGAGTCAACCAGGATGACCCTGCCACCAAATGACAAAGACGAAAAGATGGAAACAAAACCAGAAAAAAGCTAAACAAATGACATTAACTAAAAAAGGGTGAACTAGACCAGTCAGCTAATGTTTATACTGTCAATTCCGAGACCACGACATTAAATATAATTGCTTAATAGCAATAATGAAAATTTGTTTTTGTTTTTGTTTAGACACTGTTCTTTAGAGACTTTTAAATGACTGAAAATTCTTAAGGACATGATCAAACTTGTACCTTGTTAATGCTATAAATGAAAAAGGAATCATATCATCCATTTCTGTATTAACAAGACAATTAATGTCTGGAGCGCTATGAGAAGAGACTAGCTAAGGGCTCCCTGCTCTTCACTCGAGGCTCCATACTTTAAACAAATTGACAAAATATTCTTAGAAATGAATTTATCAGACATGAATGTTTTATGGTGCACCTTCACAATAAGACCAAAACCAAACCAACATCGGGTGAGCTACAAGAACCAGGATGGAGAAATATTTACATTTGGGTACACGAATCATACTCATTCAATCATTCTATTCCATCACTATTCGTATAATTATTTATCTCCTTCATCCATGAAGGTTTTGGTCTCCCTTTCAACCTATTATTTCGATGCACAGTCGATTTGCTCTAGAAGAACAATCAAAAGCCAAGAGTTTTTACAACAAAGATTAAAGAAACTGAAATGCACTGAAAGCAAACCAAAGTAGGGCTGTTGTTAAATGCTCAGTCTACTTATAACCCCAAAATTTTCTTCTCTCTCCATCCCAATTTGAGCAGGCTCAGAAGTCAATATCAAGGACCACATTTTAAGAATCATCAAAAGGCAGAAAAACAAGAATTAACATGAAAGACAAAACAAACTAGGAAAGTCACCAAATTACACTAATGACTTAACCTACAAAAATTGTTACTTGAACTTTCCTCAGGTTTCTATCAATATCATGTCGGAAGAACCCCTTTTACGCTCTTTGAGTTTTAAGTTTCAAGTTTTTAAATGAAAAATAGAAAACTTTCATTGGAGCCTATAAAAGGAAAGGCAATGCCATACATCTATCATACATCTTTCCAGAAAAATAGATCGCAATTCAACCAATATACCCAAACTTTAAAAAGACAAAAGAAGAAGAAGAAGACAGAGACATCAGAAACAATACCTCAAAAGTATTGGGGGTAAATAGATCGCAAACAAAAAGATGAGAGATGTAGTCGCAAATATTAAAAAAGAGAAAGAGGGCTTACTGAGGGAATTCGGGCAGCGGAGAAAATGAGGAGGATCCAAGTTCTGAGTCTTAAAACCTAAAAATAGTGATTATATCTATATATTGAGAAAGTTGGCGGCTTCGGCTATAGGCATGTGGGGGTTGGTTTTGGCAGGCAAAGGGCTTTTCTAAATCAGCTAAAAAGGGCGCCCCTAAGTTCCAAAACCAGCCTAAACCCTAGCCCATGGTTTATTTTCAGAATTTTGAATGCAACCATTTGAAATTTTATTACGCCTAAATAAAATGGATATATAGTTATGGATTCGATTCATGGAATTTTATTAACCTAAAAATTTTTTGGTTAAAATGTTTTATACTTTTGGTAAATTTTAAATTTATTTTTGTAATTTTATTTTTAAGAATTTAATCTCTTTATTTTTCAGATTCAAAATTTAGTCCAACTATTAATATTTTTAAAATTATTTTATTAAATTAACATCATTTTTTAATTACATTACTACCAAGTGAGTATTTTTTTATTTCAAATTATTACACTAATAAATTTAACAAAAAATATTTAACAGTGTCAACAATCAATTTAAATTTTAAAAAATCCCAAAATTGTGAAGAGCATAGGAGCTTACAACATATTTGAACCTTAATATTTTTATTAAAGTTAACAATGTGTTAATCATATTTTAATTACGTCAACAAGTGTTAGATTTAATGGTAAGACATATTACATTTCGAATATGAGATGCAAATTCGAACCTTAGAGACAATATTCTTAAAAGGGATAACCATGAATTTTATAACATGGACAATAAAATAGACATGTAAGATAAAAAAAATACTTGAATGAAAAGTTAAGAAATGATCATGTAACTATTTGGTTTACCCTTAATATTTATAAATGTGACAATTTAGTCTTAATTCTAAAAAAACTACCCTTCAACATTTACAATTCAACCCAAATTCAAGTCTAACAATTTTTGCCATTGAAATAAATGTATTTGGAAATTATCCCGTTTAATTATAAATTGGGTACTTCTTGATATATTAACCCTAATTCCATATAATTGTAAGAAAACATTTAATTGAGGCACCTATCTTGGAGAGTTAATATACAATTGACGCCAGAAGTACGTGTCAAGTCCGATACAAACATCTGACCCAACAATAGTCCTACAGAAACGTTTCATATCTTCATGGTACGTACAAAAGCTCTTTGCCTGATTTCTGTGAGGAAAATAAGAACCCGTATGTATATATATGTAGGGGCAATTTGTACATCTTCATATATCTTTAACGACAGTATGTTTTACAAGGCAAGATGTACGTAAGGAAACTTGAGGACCCTACTCACTTCACACCATAAAGTTCACTTTCCTTGTGGGTTTGAATCTCACAATCTGAGGTCGGGTATGAAACACAAGGCAGCATATAACCCTTCTCCATTTGTTTATCGTCAAGGAAAGTACCATCGGATTGATCCACGGAACCTGAAATCATCTTTCCCGCACATGTGCTGCATGCTCCAGCCCTGCAAGAACACGGCAGGTCGAATCCTGCCCCCTCGGCTGCTTTTAAAATGTACTTATCGTTGGGGGCTTCAAACTCCGTCACCTCACCCTTTGGTCCTACAAGCTTAATCTTGTAGGTCGCCATAAGGGTTCTACAATTGGAGGAATATTTCAAGCCAAGAGATTTGGAGATGCTCTTAACAGATCCAAGAGATGATGGGGCCTTGACAATAGCGCTTGTAAATCGATCAGGGATTGCAGCTTTAACAATGCAAGGGGAGGTAGGGCTCAAAGTTGACATCTTTACTCCTGTCGAAACCATTTTTTTTGGAAAACGAGAATCGAACTTGGGTTTTGAAAATAAAAACGGGAGTCGCCATCGACCTTTTATTAGGTGTGATCGGATCACCTTTTTGTTTTAATAAAAGATTTGGTTTACTAAAACAATATTTTTCGGCCCGCGAAGTTTTGAGAAATCGAGTTCGGGAGTCGGTTACGTGCGAGGAAGGGTTAGCACCCTCGTCACGCCCAAAATTGGTACCGATTTGATCAATTAATGTCCTTATGTCGAAAGTTGGAAATTTTAAAGGAATTTAAAGTTCTTGACCCTTTTTAGAAATAATTGAGTTTTCTTGAGTTACATCAAAACCTTCTCGTTTCGAAGGAATAAAATATCACATCCAATACTTTAGGACACGATAATTTAAACCTTCGCTCCCGAGGTTATCTCGTGGTTTTCCAAAGCGCAAATTGAGACTTTCTCGTTCCCAAGGGACTAAAATATCACATCCAATGCTTTAGGACACGACAATTTAAATCCCCGATTTGGAGATCATCCCATAATTTTGAAATTGAAAATGGGGATCTTCTTGTTTCAAAAGGATAAAGTATCACGTCCAATACCTTAGGACACGATATTTTAAACCTTCGAATCCAAGATTATCCCGTAGTTTTCTCGAATTACAGATCAAGTCTTTCTCATTCCAAAGGGATTAAAAGATCACATCCAAGACTTTCTCGTTCCCAAGGGATTAAAATATCACATCCAATACTTTAGGACACGATACCTTAAATCCTTGAACCCAAGACCATCTCAAAACTATCGATTTACATAATGACGCAAACGAAGATGATCACAAAAATGTCAAAACAAAAACAAAGTAAAATAAAAATATTAAAAATAAAGCGAAAAAAAATATCAACAATGGTGGAATTTAGTAACAATCAGGATAATAAACATTATAATATGAGTACTACTACTATTAATAATAATAATACTAATAATAATAATAATACAAAATATGCACAAGATAAATAATATAAATGTAGTAGTAATAATAATAATATAATAATAATATAGTAATAATAATAAAATAATAATAATGATACAAGAATATGTATGATATAATAATATGGATATAGTTATAATAATAATAATAATAGTAATAATAATACTAATAATAATAGTAATAATATTAGAGTTAGTGAAACAAAATAATAATAAAATACATACATAAAAATGTAATAATAATAATAATAATAATAATAATAATAATAATAATAATAATAATGATAAAACTAAAAGATTGCCAAAATAACTAAAGAAGGGATTCAATTGCATTCAGAACGAAAGTTTGGGGTCAATTTGAAATAAAATGAGCGGAGAGAAGGGTTTATTTGCGATGCGAGCGTAACCCGGAGGGGTTAAAACAGCAATAATCCCTCTTACTGAAACGGTGCGCATGAAGGGGGACTCAAATTGAAATCATGAAAGATTATCGGGCCAAAATCGAGAAAATAAAAACTTGATTGCATGGCCATAAAAAAAGGGAGGGGTCAAACGCGCAATTAGCCCCTCAAAAGGGGGGACGCGTGGATCCTGAATCGGATCCGGGTCAACGCGCGGACCCCCTTCCCTTGAAACGGCGCCGTTTTAACCTTAGTATAAAAGGCCCCAAAACCCACAAAAAATTCATTTTTCAGCTTCCTCTTAAAAAAAAAACTTGAATCTCTTTCTCTCCTCTCTGCAGGTCCGAGCGAGGAGGGGAAGGATTCCGGCGTCGCTCCGTCCAGGCCCCGCCGCACGCGGTGGCCGGAAAAGGTAAAATCTCCATTTTTGTTCTCTTTTTTTATCTTATATATGTATATATATATATAGTTATTTATTTTGTGGATATAAAAAATTTCGAAATGAAAAAAATAATAATAAATAAATAAATAATGCGAAACCACCTTCGATTGTTCCGGATCTGTCGTTTTTCCTCTGATTTTTTTGAAAGTTTTAGAGTTTAGATCTCTTGCTGTTCTCTCTGTATTTTGAAACTGTTTTTTTTTTATTGATTCCAAATGAAAAAAAAAGGTTCTTTGGTTACATGATTTTTGTGGCTTTATAGCCGAATAATAGTAATAAAAAAATCGATCTTTTGTTTGTGCTGCTGTTGCTCTTTGTCTTCTTCTGCAGATGGATGAACGGCGCTAGTGGAAACGATGGTGGCCGAAAACAGGGAGAAGTGGCCGACAGTGGTGCGCTTGTGGGTGCTACGAGTTGCGGCGCACCAGGGGATGAGTGGAGGGGCTTGCGGCGCTGGTTATTTTAGGGTTTCAAAACCCTAAATTTTTCTAACTGCATCTTAATGTTTTGGGCCTTTAGTTAACGGGTCAAAATTGGGTCAGGGGATTTGGGCTTAATGTTTGGGTCTGATTTTTAATTGGTTTTGTGTATTGGGCTTTTAGTCTGGGTTTGTAAATGGACTTTGGCATTTAAAATTTATTTGTTTTTTTTACTGAATTTTGGGTTGTGAATGGGCCCATGGGCAAAATTGGTTATTACAGCTGCCCCTCTTTGCTCATTGTCGTGAAACGAGAATAGAGCAAAGACAATAGAAGAACCAATTTTGCCCAGTCTTGGCCAAGCCTTGGCTTGTTGGTCCTCGTCTTCTTTAAACAGCTTCAAACTCAACTGTAACTTGTCGCTTCGATCCACTTCACCGTTTCGTTATATCTTCAGGGAGATAACATTTCCTATTCCATTGCTTCTTCAAGGGCACGGTAACTAGTGCCTTGATCGGCTTCGATGTGATTTCAGGGCTTTGATCTTCTCCACCGGGACTTCGAGGAAATAAATCTAAACTTTTCAAACTGTTTCCTTACTATCTTCGGGGATACTTCGATCTTCAGTCTACTCCACTGCTACTTCTGAGAGATATAGCCTATAGCTTCATTTTGCTCTTGTTCAATCCTCTTTGTAATGAATCTGAAATTTGCAATCTGCTTAAAGTGACTTCGGTCTTTCGGCTGTAAGTGCCTCCGCGTGTGTCCCGAGGTTCAACCCTACCTGAGATTTTTTTCTTTTTCTTTTTTTCTTTATTTATTTTTTTTAAAAGATAGAAATTGAAAATAGAAATTGAGACGCCTCGGCGCGCGAACTGAGGAGTTGATACGAACAGAAATTGAAAAACGGAAATTAAAATGCCTCAGCGTGCGACCTGAGGAGTTGATTCAAATAGAAATTGAAAAACGAAAATTAAAATGTCTCAGCGTGCGACCTGAGGAGTTGATTCAAACAGAAATTGAAAAACAAAAATTAAAATGCCTCAGCGTGCGTCCTGAGGAGTTGATTCAAACAGAAATTGAAAGACAGAGATTAAAAATACCTCAGCGTGAGACCTGAGGAGTTGACTCAAATAGAAATTGAAAAACAGAAATTCAAAATATCTCAGCGTGCGACCTGAGGGGTTGATTTTAGCAGAAATTGAAAAACAGGAATTGAAAATACCTCAGCGTGCGACCCGAGGGATTGATTGAAAAACAGAAATTAAAAATACCTCAGCGTGCGACCTGAGGAGTTTTTTCAAAAAGAAATTGAAAAACAGAAATTAAAGATACCTCAGCGTGCGGCCTGAGGGGTTGATTTTAGCAGAAATTGAAAAATAGGAATTGAAAATACCTCAGCGTGCGACCTGAGGGGTTGATTTTTTTTTTTGCAAGCAGAATTCAAAAAAATAGGAATCGAGAATACCTCAGCGTGCGACCTGAGAGGTTGATTCAAACAGAAATCAAAAATGCCTCAGCGGGCGACCTGAGGGGTTGGTTCAAAAAGAAATTGAAAAACAGAAATTAAAATACCTCAGCATGTGACCCGAGGCTCAACTCATCTCTCGCAATATGAGTTGATTTTCTTGAAAAACAGAAATTAAAAGACACCTCAGGGTGTGACCCAAGGCTCAACTCACCTCTCGCAAGATGAGTTGATTTTTTTGACAAGAAATTAAAAGATACCTCAGGGTGTGACCCGAGGCTCAACTCACCTCTCGCAATATGAGTTGATATTTTGAAAAGAAATTAAAAGGCGCCTCAGGGTGTGACCCGAGGCTCAACTCACTTCTCGCAATATGAGTTGATTTACGCAACCGGAATCTCAAAATATATCATCTGGTGGAACTCGGATGTTTTTTCTTGGTTTGGTACAACTATCGTCAAGACTTCTTGCTTTACTGGCATACCTGTATGTGTCATGCATGATGTTATCATGATATGCGCGTGTTTATCTTCAATGTTTTTATGCCTACATGATTATGCCATGCATCCTGGGTTTGTCCTGTGTCTCTCGTTACGACTCTCATGATGACCCATCTTCGTTGCTTCGATTCTTGACTTTTCTCAGGTCGAGTAATCCGTGTTTCTCGTATATCCCTTTTTTTTTTGTCCCCTGTTGAACTTCGTCCTTGCTTTGAGGCCCTCGTACTTACCCAATTCTCATCCAGGTAATGCTCAATATTCTTTCCGTTTAGAGCGTATAATTTCACTATTTATCTCTAGAATGAAACATAAATAAAATGCATGAAAATGACAAAGTAGGTGGGACAGGGGTACCTCATATCTATATTTATTTCAAAAAGTAACAAGCAAAGAAAAATTGACAAGGAATAACTCGATCAAGAAAGTATTATAAAAGGAAAACAAGTTCAGTTGTCGTGAGTGCTCTAGATATCCGACGTATGAACTTCTCCATATTTCTTCATCCTGAATCTTTTCGAGCAAGATTTTTCGTGTAGAAGATTCTTGAGCTTCAGAGTCCGCTTCAATACTATAATCTCGCCGTTTGACTCCTTGTTCAACATTCCTGCTTTTTCGGACCAAATTTGCTTCCTTAGGATGCCCTTTCGGGTTTTCATCCTAAGCCTTCTCTGTTTATCAGGACGCCTTTTTCGGTTTTTTTTAGGCGTAATATTTCTTCACGGCATCTGAGTTCACCGGATTTGGTAATTCCTTCCCATCCATTTCAGTGAGAATCAAAGCTCCACCTGAGAAAGCTCTCTTTACGACGTATGGTCCTTCCCAATTCGGTGCCCATTTTCCTCGAAAGTCCTTTTGTATAGAGAGAATTTTCCTCAACACGAGTTCTCCTTCACGAAATTCCCTGGGTCGCACTTTCTTGTCATGGGCTGCGATCATTCTCCTTTGGTATATCTGTCCGTGACAAATTGCTTTCAAGCGCTTTTCTTCAATCAGATTCAGTTGGTCATATCGAGCCTGAACCCATTCAGATTCTTCTAGTTTTGACTCCATTAAGATTCGTAGAGAGGGGATTTCCACCTCGATGGGCAGAACGCCCTCCATTCCATAGACTAGAGAGAAAGGAGTTGCCCCCGTAGAGGTCCGCACACACGTGCGATATGCATATAGGGCAAATGGTAGCTTCTCGTGCCAGTCTTTATACGTCTCAGTCATTTTCCCAATGATCTTCTTGATATTCTTGTTAGCGGCTTCTACCGCTCCATTCATCTTTGGACGATAGGGTGAGGAATTATGATGCTTGATTCGAAATTGCTCGCACACTTCCTTCATCATCTTGTTGTTCAGGTTTAAGGCATTATCTGAGATGATTCTCTCAGGCAAACCGTATCGACATATGATCTCCCTTTTTAAGAACTTGCAAACTGCGATCTTTGTCACATTGGCGAATGAAGTAGCTTTTGGGGAAATTGGCCCTATAACATCCATGCCCCACATAGAAAAGGGCCATGGAGAAGTCATGACATGAAGGGGTGAATGTGCTGCATGAATTTTATCACCATAAACTTGACATTTATGACACTTTTGCGCGTAACTAATGCAGTCGCTTTCCATTGTCAACCAGTAATAACCGAGCCTCATAATCTGTCTGGCCATAGTGAAGCCATTGGCGTGTGTTCCACAAACTCCTTCATGGACCTCTTTGAGTATCTTTTTGGCTTCAACAGTATCCACACATCTCAAGAGCATTTGATCTTTCCCCCTTTTGTATAGGATGTCCCTATCGAGAACAAATCCTGCTGCCAATCTTCTGATCGTTCTTTTGTCGTTCTCGTTTGCTTGCTCGGGATATCTTTGATTCTTGACATATTCTAAAATATCATGGAACCATGGTTGTCCATCTGCCTCGTTTTCAATGCTGAAACAATGCGCAGGGGCCTCATATATGCTCATCTGGAGAGGCATTATTTCTGTTTCTCGGTTTGCTTTGAACATTGAAGCCAATGTGGCCAGGGCATCAGCCAATTGGTTTTCTTCCCGTGGGAAATAATTAAAAGTCACTTCTTCAAATTCTTCAACCAATTCCGCAACAAGGTCGCGATATTTGACCAACTTCGAGTCTCTTACTTCCCAATCTCCACGGATTTGGTAAATTACCAATGCCGAGTCCCCGGAGACTGCTAAGACCTTAACGTTCTGCTCAATAGCTGCGCGAAGTCCCATGATGCAAGCCTCATATTCCGCTATGTTGTTGGTACAGAAGAAATTTAATCTGGCAGTAAAGGGGTAATGATCCCCTTCTGGTGACACTAAGACTGCTCCAATCCCATGCCCCAACGCATTTGACGCTCCATCAAAACTCATCTTCCATGATCTCTCTTTCGACGATTCACATTCTTTTTTCGTAACGCATATCAAGTCTTCATCTGGGAAGTCGAATCTCAATGGCTCGTATTCCTCTGTTGTTCGAGTTGCTAAGAAGTCGGCTATTGCGTTCCCTTTAATCGATTTCTGGCTCACGTATACGATGTCATATTCCGATAGTAGAATCTGCCATTGTGCCATTCTTCCTGAGAGTGTAGGCGATTCCATCATGTATTTTATTGGGTCCAGCTTTGAAATCAACCATGTCGTGTGATACAACACATATTGTCTAAGCCTCCGAGTTGCCCAGACCAGAGCACAACAGAATTTTTCGATTGACGGATACCTTGCTTCACACTCCGTGAATTTCTTACTGAGATAATAGATCGCCTGTTCCCTTTTTCCGGACTCATCATGTTGCCCCAGGACGCAACCCATTGAGTTTTTGAACACAGTCAGATATAATATTAGCGGTCTTCCAGGAGTTGGTGGTACTAGCACCGGGGGACTAGACAAATACCGCTTTATCTTATCAAAAGCCTCTTGACATTCCTCGTTCCATTCTCCAGGATTGTGTTTTCGAAGGAGTCGAAAAATCGGATCACACTGCTTGGTGAGTTGAGCAATAAATCGAGCGATGTAGTTCAGCCTTCCTAGAAATCCTCTGACTTCCTTTTGTGTGCGCGAGGGCGGTAGTTCTTGTATGGCCTTTATTTTATCCGGATCAACCTCGATACCTTTCTCGCTAACGATGAACCCCAGTAATTTTCCAGAGGTAGCCCCGAAGGTACATTTGGCTGGGTTAAGCTTCAGTTGGAATTTTCTCAGTCTTTCAAACAGCTTCCGGAGGTTTTCAACATGCTCTCTTTCCCCTCGAGATTTGGTGATCATATCGTCGACATAGACTTCTATTTTCTTGTGCATCATGTCATGAAACAATGTTACCATCGCTCTCTGGTATGTTTCCCCTGCATTCTTTAGTCCGAACGGCATCACCTTGTAGCAGAATGTCCCCCACATTGTCGTGAATGTAGTTTTCTCCATATCTTCGGGAGTCATCTTGATTTGATTGTAGCCCGAAAATCCATCCATGAAGGAGAAAAACGAATGCTTTGCCGTGTTATCTACCAATGTATCAATGTGTGGCAACATGAAATTATCTTTAGGGCTTGCTCGATTCAGATCACGGTAATCCACGCACATTCGCACTTTGCCATCTTTCTTCGGTACTGGGACTATATTAGCCACCCATTCTGGATATCTAGAGATTTGTAGGAAACCAGCATCAAATTGTTTCTTGACTTCTTCTTTTATCTTCAAAAGCATTTCAGGTCTCATTCGTCTTAACTTCTGTTGAATAGGTTTGCATTCCGGTTTCAGTGGGAGTCTATGGACCACTACATACTCGTCCAAACCCGGCATGTCCTGGTATGACCAGGCGAATACATCTTTATACTCTTGGAGCAAGGCGACCAAGTCACGTTTGGTGTCTTCTGACATGGAGGTCCCAACTTTTACCTCCTGCCTCTTTTCTTCGTTTCCTAAATTCACTGTCTCAACCGCTTCTAGATAGGGCAGAATCTGTTCATCCTCTTGTTCTACCATTCTTAGTAAGTCTGGGGAGGAGACATAATCTTCAACATCTTCTTCAGCCTCGAATTCTCCCACACAAATGGCTTTCTCGAAGTCGATTTTAGGACTTGTAACAGGATTGTTCATGTCGTCGATATCCGAGCACCTGAAAGGTGAAAAAAGAAAACTATAGAGGGGTATCAAGGTATTGGAACTCACAAGCATGATATGAGATATATGTAAGGACAGGCTATGAGAAGTGGGAATAAATCGTGACAAAATGCATATCCATTGATGTTTATTTAAAAGATAAATAGCAAACATGATTACTCATAACGGATTCCTCTTATAACTTAGGGGCATACAAAAAGTTAATACTGAGCATTACTCCGGAGGGGATTTGGAAACTACAAGGAGATCCACAGCAGTCCAATTGTTCAAGGTGAATCCTGGAGGACAAGGGCGTATCGTCGAAACATTTCCAATAGCATTATCCCCTTTTTCCTTAACATTTATACCGACATTCTGGAAATCCCTTTCGATTGATAACATCATGCTTGGTACACTATCTCTCCCTGGGTGCATCATTCCTGCCGATGTAAATGTCTTCAACAACGGATGATACATTATGGGCTCCCAGTCCAATTCCCGACCTGAGGCTCTTGCGATCCTCCTTTCTTGATCTCTCTGCCATTGTTTTCTTCTTTGTTGGGCGTCTGGCTTGAACCCTAAACCGTATCTAGCCTTGTGATGTACTGGCTTTAGTGCTCTGGCCATTCCTTACTGATATTTTCCCAACCCTCTCCTCGCTCGGGCTCCTTTCCCCACAGTCATCTTGATTTGCATCTTGGTATTCCTTGACAGCTTAGGCGTGGGGGCTTTGCTTCCTTCAGCAATAAAAGTAGCATTGATGAATTCGAAGGAACGAAAGGAACACTCTACTGCGTCTTTATTCACCTCGATGTAGGGTGCATTAGTAGAGATGGACGCAACGATGTCTTCCTCACCAGCGACCGTGATCAAGCGATTATCCATGACAAACTTGATCTTTTGATGGAGAGACGAAGGGACTGCCCCGGCTGAATGGATCCAAGGCCTCCCTAGGAGGCAGTTATATGAAGGCGCAATGTCCATGACCTGGAATTCAATATTGTATGTACATGGGCCCACTTCTAGAGGGATCTCAATCTTTTCCATGACTCTCGTCGCGTCCCATCAAACGCTCTCACTGTGGAATGACAAGGCCTCAGATAAGATATATCTACTGGCATTCTGGATAGTGTGGCCAAAGGCATGACATTAAGCGCAGACCCGTTATCAATGAGTACACTTGGTACTATGTGACCCTTACAGTAGGTCGTGATATGTAATGCTTTGATAGAGCCTCTACCGTTTGGCGGTATTTCATCATCGCTGAATGAGATGGAATTATCCGTGTTTAAGTTGTTTGCCCACCTATCAAGCTTTTCAACGGGTACATTGCTCGGCAAATATGCTTGGTTTAACACTCTTAATAAAGCGTTTCGGTGTGGTTCCGAGTTTAACAGTAGAGATAACACTGAGATCTTTGCCGGTTGCTTGCTCAATTGCTCCACGATGTTATACTTGCTGTGCTTGACAAACCTTAAAAACTCATGTGCCTCGTCCTCATTCACGGGCCTTTTAGATTCTTGTTCAGATTGTACTTCAACCTCAGCCTCGGCTTCATGCATTGGTGCCTTTCCCTTTTGACTCGAGTCGACGACTTTCTTTTTTGGTTCAACCATCTCGGAAGAATAACATCTCCCGCTACGGGTGAAATGCCCCACCTTGCTAACATCACCAGTCGTAGCTTCGGGCATGGTAATGCTGACATCATAGTTCCACGGCACTGCCTTGCTGTCCTTGTAAGGGAACGGAGAAGGCACTTTGATTATCATCTTCGGTTTCACCTCTTCCTTCTTTGCTTCGTAGTAGATTATCAAGGGTCGGTCAGCACTATAAGGAGGACCTGATGATTGACCTTCGGACGCACATACATCATTTTCGTCGATCTCTTCCTTCTTATTACAGATCTCGACCTCTTTATTGTTCATCATACCTTGAAGTAATTCTTTGAATTTTTCACAAGATTGGATGTGATGTCCTTCCATGCCGTGAAAAACGCAAAAACTTTGACCTTCCATGCTTTCCTCCTTGAGACTTCTGCCTAGCAAACCCTTTTCAGTCATTATTTCCCACACATTCCTCAAGGGTGTCTTTATCTTGGAGACACAACTTTTGGCTTGCCATCTATCTTCTTGTGTCACCACACTCACATTCCCTACGGGATGGTTAGGGAGCGGATTTCCAGCCACATTACCAGTGCCGTCAAACCGTAAAATCCCCGCATCGATAAGACCTTGAACCCTCCTTTTAAAAGCTATACAATTGTCCGTAGAATGCCCCTGGTTTCCCGCATGATACATGCAATTAGCATTAGGATCGTACCACTTTGGGTATGGAGGCTTCAACGGCGCCATGTAATGCGGGGATATTAATTGTTTCTCCAACAATTTTAGGCACAGTTCCCCGTACGACACGGGAATAGGAGTGAATTGAGGTCTTTCCGGATTGGGTCTTGTTGGCCTCTGTTCATTCTTAGGCTGACTTTGAGCGGGAGTGGTATTTGGTGGGGATGTGGTGAATGGTCTTTGGTTATCGGTGGCATAGACGGGGTAAAGAGGGGGTGTGTAACGACCCAAAATCCGTGGGCACCGAAAAAGTGTGTTATTGGGCCTCCGTCTTAGTAAACCGAGTTAGTAAATAGTTATTAGGAGTAATTATGAGTTTAATAGTGTGTTTAATTAGATTTTTATTTAGTGAACTTAGCTTAATTTAAAGTAATTAGGAAAAAGGATCAAATTGAATAAGGAGTAAAAGTCTAATTGTAGATTAAAAGAAAATAAAAAGGATCAAAATGGCAAATATGCCATTTAGCATAAGTTGAGGCGGCATACATGTATAAAAATCTGAGATTTTTATGTATTAAAATATTATTATTAATATTAGATAACTATATTAATATAATATTATATTATAAAATAAAGTAAATGAAATAATAAAAAGAAACAAAGAAGAACAGAAAAGAACAGAGAAGGTTTCGAAACAGGGGAAAGGAAAGAAAGAAAGAAAAAGAAAAGGGAAAATTGAGGTTTTAAAGCTTGGAGTTTAATTAGGTAAGTCAATCAAGTTCTATTCTCTTAATTTTGATGTTTTAGAAGCTTTAAAGCAAGATTTTGATGAAATTAAGTTGATATTTTGAGAGTTTATTGGTTTTCAAGTATAGTTGATGTTGAAGAAAAAGATGAATTAGAGACTAAATTGAATGAAAGTTAAGTTAGAATTAGTAGAAGGATTAAATTATAAAGTAAGCTATAAGTTTTGTGTTATAGGGATTAATTTGGAAGAAATTATGAATTAGGGTTTTATTATGAAATTATATAATCAAGTTGAATATGGAAGGAATTTAAGTAGAATCAAAGTATGAATTAAGTTAAGAAAATAAGTAAACTTAATTAGGATTAAATTGTAAAATGAGTTACACTGAAACAATTTTGGACAGCAGCAGTAGAGTAACTTTGAAAATTCACCAAAAATCGTAGAAGTGGAATTAGAAGTTGAGTGAGATATGAAATTAAAGCTTATTGAGTCTATTTTCATATGAAAGAAACATAGAAAGTAAATAAGTTCTGTATTATGAGATATTTAAATTTTAGTGAAACTGGTTCAGGGTGATTTCGGGTTCCCCTGTTCTGAATTGGAAAAATCATTAAAAATTGTAAAAAAATAATTTGGGGACATAATTTATATGGTTAGATTCTTTAATGAGTCTATTTTTATAAGAAACAAACTAGAACATCATTTGAATTCTGTATAGAAAGATAATTAAATTTTAGCAAAGAGTGGTCAGAGCTGTCAGACAACAGAATTGGGGTGATTTCAAAGAATAAACTGTACTTATTGGATAAATCAAAAATTCTGAAAATTTTATGGCAAGAAGATATGTGAGTCTAGTTTCATAGAAAATTTACGGATCTTAATTCGGAATTCTGTAACTCAAGATATAGATAATTTAGTGACAATGACTCAGGTAGACAGCTTTAAAAGAACTTATAAGTAAATAATAGAATTGTGTATAAAGAATGTAGAATGAAGAGGAAGAGTAGAAATTGAATAAAATTCATTATTTATTGAAATTTAATGCTGTAATTAATAATGTAAATTATTATTACTTTTGTAGCTAATAAGGAAAAAGAGGCATCGGCATCCAAAGGAAAAGAAAAGATCGCTGAGGAGTAAACGTGTATTTCGGGTTTGTATTACTATAACTCAAACTATCTATTAAATGTATATTGTATTTATAGTATATGTTATGGGGTAATTAAGACAAGGTAAGTAATAATATTTGAAATTTAGTAAGAATATGTGTGAATATTGAATTATATGTGAATCGATATAATAGATGTTTTGAATTGATCAAGTTTTTGAAATTGTTGTGGAAATGAATTCGAAATTGGAAAAGTAAAATAACGCCCTATTAACTTGTCGGACTAGATTTGATACAAATGGCATGCCATTGGATTTGTGATGTGATGAGGAGATTTGTAGCTCGGTGGAGAAGATAATTCTGTTATATATACTTCGGTTTATCCGAAGAGGCATTCAATGCCTTACTGGTGTGTTTGGGAGGTTATATTATACTGGTGTGTTATGGAGGATTTATATTACTTTGGTGTGATTGGGTTGGATATTCTGGTGTGATTGGGTTGGATACTCTGGTGTGTTTGGGGGAATCCGCGTATCTGTCAGAGTCCGAGTATTGTTAATAGGGTAAATAATTGAAATGAAATTTTGGAAACGAGATTGATTGATTTGGCTCTATTGAAAGATATGAGAAAGAATGGATGAGTTAAATTATGGATTGAATTAGTATATGAAAATGAAATGTGAATTTAAGATTTATGAAGTGATATATAATTATGTATAATTAGTTTTAATGATTTATAAAGCTTATGGTTGATGTTTGTAATTTATTAATGTTAAATAGTTTGCTTTATGGTAATACCACTGAGTATATGTATACTCAGCGTACGGTTCTTTCCGTGCGCAGGTTGTAGAAGTCAAATACTGAACCAGCATCCGAAGCCAGACCCGACTTCAGCAAACTTTTGGTGATGTATATTTCCTTTTGATAATGTGGCATGTACGTAGGTTGTGTAAATGGTTAAAAATGTTAGTATTATCAGTTTAAGAATTATAATGAAAGAAGTATATTTATTTTAATTTAACCAATAATTTTGATAAATTTAAATTTATATTATATTGATTGAGTTTGATTAGAAGGTATTTAGAATAGAAAATGAATATATGAAATGAATTTGGTTATAATTGAATTGAATACAGTTTAATTTACAGGGGGTTTTATATAATAATAAGCAGAAATGCTGCCGAAATTTATATTAAACAAAATTTATATTTGTAAATTGTCTGATATGTCCGGTAATGCCTCGTAACCCTGTTCCGGCGATGGTTCGGGGTTAGGGGTGTTACAGGGTGTTTGATAGTAGAGGTTTTGAGGAGGAAAATAGAAATTTGGAGGTGGGCGGAATAGAGGTTGTGGTTGGATTGGATACGGATTGGGAGCGTAGTGGTTTCCAGTCCCTACCATATGGGTTTCAGGCTCTTTTTTCTTTACTGGCCTTTTAGTGCTCTCGGACCCTTCCATTCTTCCGCTCTTGATGCCGTTTTCAATGAGTTCTCCGGATATTACGACATCCGCGAAGTCCTTTGTGGCATTTCCTACCAGCTTGTCATAGAATGGCGCTTTTAAAGTGTTGATAAAAAGGACTGTGATCTCGGTTTTGGTCAGTGGGGGTTCTACTTGAACCGAGACGTCCCTCCACCTTTGAGCATATTGTCTAAAGGTCTCTGATGGCTTTTTTTCCATCATCTGTAGCGTTAGACGATCAGGTGCTATGTCAGAGACGTGTCTGTATTGCTCACAGAATGCTGCAGCTAAATCATCCCATGATTGGATCCTCTCTCTGCCGAGCTGATTATACCACTGGAGGGCTGACCCGATCAAGCTCTCTTGAAAGCAGTGTATCAACAACTTGTCTTCATCTTCATAACCAGCCATTTTTCGACAAAACATGGTAAGATGCGCCTTTGGGCACCTTGTTCCATCATATTTTTCGAAGTCTGGCGCTTTAAATTTTGGAGGTAAGACTAGACCGGGAACCAAACTAAGCTTTTTGGCACTCATCGCGGAAGAGACTCTAGTTCCCTCTATCGCCCTGAGTCTTTCTTCCAGATCCTTATATTTGTCCTGAGCATCCTGATCCTTCATTCTTAACTTAGCTAGTTCTATAGGATCATCCAAATCTGGGACAATAGGGTCAGCGGGGCTAGCTCCATGATTTGATGCGAATACTCCTTGCCCTAGACGGGCAGGTGGTGGTACAGGTGGTTGTTCTGGGCCTGTAAATTCTTTTTGAGGCCAACCTCCATGAGGTGGAGTGTATTCTTGGGGATGGTCTTCGCTTTCTTCCCCGGTACTAGTTGTAGGGTCTTTTCCTTTGTTTGTTATCCCATTCATCATCAAAGTCATTTGGGCCATCATATTCCGTTGAGCCTCTATCATCTGGTCTTTCATTTCTTGCTGAAACTTCGTCATCTGCTCTTGCATCTCTTTCTGAAATTGTTCGTATCTTTGGTCCATCGCTTTTTCCTTACGACGAGTGTTGTAGTAATGTATGATAGGTTGGTTTTCGTCGGTTTCCAGGGTAACCTCTGTCATGATTTTAACCAATTAGGCTCCTTTTTGATGCAAATGATGTGATGTATGCGAATGGATGAAATGCAATGCAAATGCGTGAAATGAATGCAAAAAGAAAGAAATGTGTTGATTTTGATTCTGTTCCATTAGATTAACTTCACTGAAAAATAAATTTCTTTACATAGAGTGGATGATTATACATACGACTTTGCCTTAACGCCTAAATCTTTAACTTCCTTAAGAAACCGAGCTAAATTTCGGCCTCGATCTGATCGTGACTCATGCATTAGACTTAATACATCAGCCTGAATTGCCAAGGTTTGCAAATGATCGGCCACTTCTCGGACTTGAGCCACAGCTTCGCCCATTACATAATCTCTATTTCTGACCCGTTCTTGAGAATGGTAGAGCTGCTCCTTCCAATGTTCATTAAGAAGTTCAACTTGAAGTTCACTATTTTGCAATGCAATTTTGAGCTCTTCTGCCTTTCTTTCCAATTCTTCGATCTTGCTTTGGCTGGCTCTTAACTCACTTACCGAGTTGCGATTTCGATACAGGTGAAGTGATTTTTCCAATTCTATCGCTCGGGTCCATAACTTTTCTTTCTCATTTTTACTTTCCAACAGACTCTTTTTCGCAATGTCCTCATGTATTCGAGCCTCTTGGTACTTCTTTTCCCACTGGTCAGCTTTAGTCTTTTCTTTTTTAACTTCTTGCCGCCATTCTTCTGATGTTTTGCCCAAACCAGCGGTTCTGATTGACGTGCGTAGTTTCTTGTAATCCATCTTTAGGCTAGCCAGATCTTCTTCAGCCTTGTTCTTCCCTTTCCTTACTTTCTCGGCTTCTAACTTATAAATGTCAACGTCTAGTCCTAACTGTATTTTCTCCTCTTCTAGCTGCTCTATCTTCTTTCCTAATTCCCGACTTTTATTCTCGAAATCTTCTCTGATGATCTCTAATTCAGATGGGACAACTCGTAAATGCTCTTTTATGGGCAAAGCATCCCTCTGGCTTGGCATCGGGATATTGTCATTGATTCTTGTATTCTTCCATTCGTCATATTCGAGGGTGGTCATTGGTCCTGCGACAAGCCCCTTCATTCGTCGGGTTTGGGTCCACGCACTCGTTATCTCACGAATCCTCTTCTTATAATTATTGCCTTTGTATGAAAACTCACTCTGAGCTAGCCCATGCGTTGCAGGTATGAATTGTCTTGATTGATACTGCCTTGCTACGAGTAGCGGAGCATACCCAACAGCCCCCATATCCCGAGTAAAGGAACCCAATCAAACTCTCCACAGCGATACAAGATCTCGTCAGGGACCATCCACGGGGCTCTCCATTCAACATCTTCTACTTGTAAATTTTGGAGAATTGCTATCCATTTTTCTTCAGAAAGGTCGTCCCGTCTTGGCGTAGTTACTAATTCCTCCAAAGGAGAGTAGTTCTTAGAGAAGACTTTACATGAGACCTTTTTCATCTTCCAAAAATAGCTATGAAACCATGATAGCAAAAGCTGCGCGCACCCTATGAATCTCCCTTCACCCACTCTTCGGCTAGCGCTCAATGATCGGAATGTTTCGGCTAAGATTACGGGGACAGGTGTGACCCCTTTATCCAGTTTATCAAACAGGTCTGAGACAGCTTCATCCACATATCCTAACGCCTTGGGAAAGATAACCAAACCATAGATGCTTAAGGCAAAAACGTCGACCTTCTTTTTTATATCAGATTGCTCTAGGATGAAATCTCTTAAATGTCTCCAAGGGATACATTTACAATCCCCCTTTTGCTTGATCCGAGCCGTAATCCACCGTTCACTCATCCCTGTAATGCTCATCAGCTTTCTTACGAATGTCGGTACATTTACAGCTCTCGAATAGGCTTTACTTGCTTGAGTACTTGGGCACCGGAGTAAGGTCGTGTATTCTTCTATGGTAGGTACCATATCTACTTTCCCGAAAGTAAAGCAACTATAAGCGGGGTTCCAAAATTGAGTAATAGCCCGGAATAGGCGCTCATCCACCTTGATATCAAGCAAATAAGGCAGATCCCCATAACTACAGTAGCATAGTTGTTTCATATCATCACTCCATGAGTCCCATATCCCCTTCAGTTCTTGCAGGCTATTCTGAGTCACGCTGACACGGGTGAAGCTCCACAACTCTGATTCGTATCCTATAGTCAGACTATCTCCTTTCTCTCGTTGTATCCTTTCAGACCATGTTCGAACGGCAGCATTATCTTCCACTCTATCAAGAAATTCCTTTTCCATGTTAAGCTAGTAACCGAATGTGAACCAACACCTTTTCATGATGAAATGCCGTGCAATTACAATAAAACACCACGAGTTAGTACTATGTACGAATAATCTCAAGATAAATAATCAGACACTTATTCGGGTAACCACTAAGGTCTGGCGTGGCTCTACCTAGGGTTGGTTCCTTAAGGTTCATTACATGCGGTTTGGTTCTAAATAAAGGTACCCGAACCAGCAGATTCCTCGATCCTCACCCATTATAGGTTCATACAGAACGAGTTCGGTTCAGGGGAATACATTTCCCTATGGCTGCACGGAGATGAAAATCTCACGAAGACATAGGTACGGATGTATCCCGAAAGCGATCCACTATCTTGCACGGAGGTGAAAACCTCACGAAAGAGTAGCTTCTCACTCCCACTTAAGGGTGCGACCATAAAGGTCATGCAATGCAATGTGCGCAAGAAAATAGGAATCATATATGATGACACAAGCAAAGGCAACAAAAAGGGTAGTAATTTTCACATCGAATTTTCAAACTTTCGATAAAGGACATAAAATAATCAATTTACGGCCCGACTCTCATTAAAGTCCCCAGCGGAGTCGCCAAGCTGTCGAAACCATTTTTTTTGGAAAACGAGAATCGAACTTGGGTTTTGAAAATAAAAACGGGAGTCGCCACCGACCTTTTATTAGGTGTGATCGGATCACCTTTTTGTTTTAATAAAAGATTTGGTTTACTAAAACAATATTTTTCGGCCCGCGAAGTTTTGAGAAATCGAGTTCGGGAGTCGGTTACGTGCGAGGAAGGGTTAGCACCCTCGTCACGCCCAAAATTGGTACCGATTTGATCAATTAATGTCCTTATGTCGAAAGTTGGAAATTTTAAAGGAATTTAAAGTTCTTGACCCTTTTTAGAAATAATTGAGTTTTCTTGAGTTACATCGAAACCTTCTCGTTTCGAAGGAATAAAATATCACATCTAATACTTTAGGACACGATAATTTAAACCTTCGCTCCCGAGATTATCTCGTGGTTTTCCAAAGCGCAAATTGAGACTTTCTCGTTCCCAAGGGACTAAAATATCACATCCAATGCTTTAGGACGCGACAATTTAAATCCCCGATTTGGAGATCATCCCATAATTTTCAAATTGAAAATGGGGATCTTCTTGTTTCAAAAGGATAAAGTATCACGTCCAATACCTTAGGACACGATATTTTAAACCTTCGAATCCAAGATTATCCCGTAGTTTTCTCGAATTACAGATCAAGTCTTTCTCATTCCAAAGGGATTAAAAGATCACATCCAAGACTTTCTCGTTCCCAAGGGATTAAAATATCACATCCAATACTTTAGGACACGATACCTTAAATCCTTGAACCCAAGACCATCTCAAAACTATCGATTTACATAATGACGCAAACGAAGATGATCACAAAAATGTCAAAACAAAAACAAAGTAAAATAAAAATATTAAAAATAAAGCGAAAAAAAATATATATCAACAATGGTGGAATTTAGTAACAATCAGGATAATAAACATTATAATATGAGTACTACTACTATTAATAATAATAATACTAATAATAATAATACAAAATATGCACATGATAAATAATATAAATGTAGTAGTAATAATAATAATATAATAATAATAGTATAGTAATAATAATAAAATAATAATAATGATACAAGAATATGTATGATATAATAATATGGATATAGTTATAATAATAATAATAATATAATAATAATAATAGTAATAATAAAACTAATAATAATAGTAATAATATTAGAGTTAGTGAAACAAAATAATAATAAAATACATACATAAAAATGTAATAATAATAATAATAATAATAATAATAATAATAATAATAATAATAATAATAATAATGATAAAACTAAAAGATTGCCAAAATAACTAAAGAAGGGATTCAATTGCATTCAGAACGAAAGTTTGGGGTCAATTTGAAATAAATGAGCGGAGAGAAGGGTTTATTTGCGATGCGAGCGTAACCTGGAGAGGTTAAAATAGCAATAATCCCTCTTACTGAAACGGTGCGCATGAAGGGGGACTCAAATTGAAATCATGGAAGATTATCGGGCCAAAATCGAGAAAATAAAAACTTGATTGCATGGCCATAAAAAAAGGGAGGGGTCAAACGCGAATTAGCCCCTCAAAAGGGGGGACGCGCGGATCCTTAGCCGGATCCAGGTCAACGCGCGGACCCCCCTTCCCTTGAAACGGCGCCGTTTTAACCTTAGTATAAAAGGCCCCAAAACCCACAAAAAATTCATTTTTCAGCTTCCTCTTAAAAAAAAAAACTTGAATCTCTTTCTCTCCTCTCTGCAGGTCCGAGCGAGGAGGGGAAGGATTCCGGCGTCGCTCCGTCCAGGCCCCGCCGCATGCGGTGGCCGGAAAAGGTAAAATCTCCCTTTTTGTTCTCTTTTTTTTTTTTATCTTATATATGTATATATATATAGTTATTTATTTTGTGGATATAAAAAATTTCGAAATGAAAATAAATAAATAAATAATGCGAAACCACCTTCGATTGTTCCGGATCTGTCGTTTTTCCTCTGATTTTTTTGAAAGTTTTAGAGTTTAGATCTCTTGCTGTTCTCTCTGTATTTTGAAACTGTTTTTTTTATTGATTCCAAATGAAAAAAAAAAGGTTCTTTGGTTACATGATTTTTGTGGCTTTATAGCCGAATAATAGTAATAAAAAAATCGATCTTTTGTTTGTGCTGCTGTTGCTCTTTGTCTTCTTCTGCAGATGGACGAACGGCGCTAGTGGAAACGATGGTGGCCGAAAACAGGGAGAAGTGGTCGACAGTGGTGCGCTCGTGGGTGCTATGAGTTGCGGCGCACCAGGGGATGAGTGGAGGGGCTTGCGGCGCTGGTTATTTTAGGGTTTCAAAACCCTAAATTTTTTTGACTGCATCTTAATGTTTTGGGCCTTTAGTTAACGGGTCAAAATTGGGTCAAGGGATTTGGGCTTAATGTTTGGGTCTGATTTTAGTCTGGGTTTGTAAATGGACTTTGGCATTTAAAATTTATTTGTTTTTTTGACTGAATTTTGGGTTGTGAATGGGCCCATGGGCAAAATTGGTTATTACAACTCCTTTATCCAAGTAATTCTTGTCAGATTTTTTAACCTTACTGATGATTTCTTCCTTTACATGCATACATGTTCAGATAATTGCAGTCAAGCAAGATGACCCTGCTACCAAAGGACAAAGCCAAATCATTCATTTCTTCATTAACAACGAGAAGAGACTAGCTAAGGGGCTCCCTGCTCTTCACTCGAGGCTCCATACTTTGAACAAATCAAGAAAGTGTTCTTAGAAAATAATTTACATGACAACAAATTTTGATGGCGTACCTTCACAATCAGACCAAACCAAACCATTAATCCCGACACATATGGGGTCAGCTACAAGAACCAAGACAGAGCAATATTTATATTGGGTACACGCATCATACTCATCCTTCGCTTATCCATCCTTCTAACAGGACAGAACAATGGAAAGCCAAGAGCCTTTTACAACAAAGATTAAATAAACTGAAATGCATTGAAAGCAAACCAAAGTTTTCTTATAACCCAGTTAGTTTTCTCTATCTCAAAAGGCGCACAAGCAAGAATTAACATGGAAGAGAAGAGTAAAAACTAGGAAAGTCTCCAAGATGCACTAATGACTTCACCTACAAAAATTGTTATTTCATCTTTTCTCAGTTTTCTATCAATAACATGTCGAGAAAACCCCTTTTATCCACTTTGAGTTTCATCTTTCAAACTTCTCCAAAATAAAAAATAGAAAATTTTCATTGTAGCCAACAAAAAAGAAAAACAATACCATATCTCTATTTTATATTTCTCTAAGAAAACAGAGCACAATTCAATCGAGAAAACCCATACTTGGAAAAGACAAAGACCCAGATACCAAAGGCAGGGGAGAGATAAAGAGAGAAAGAGAGCTTACTGAGGGAGTTGGGGGCAGAGGAGGAGTTAAGTTCTGAGTCTTAGTTTAAAACCATATCTATATCTATATATATTGATAAAGTTGGCGGCTTTGGCTCTTGGAGTTGGCTTTCGGCCTTTGTCTTGTATTAATCAGCTAAAAAAGGGCGCCTCCAGGTTCCAAAGCCTAAACCCCCTTGCCCATGGTTTTTTCCCTTCATTCCTGAATGCAACCATTTGAAGTTTTTTCTTGAGAGTACCATTTGAAATTCTATTAGGTCAGAAGAAAGTTATCATATAATTACGGGTTCGATTAATGGACTTTAGAAGCCTATAATAGCATTTATTTTCATAAAATTCTTATTAAAGTTAATTATATTTTAATTTTATAAATAATTTCTTATAGTTATTGATTTATATTTATATTGTTTTCGTAAGAGAGCAGAAACCGAAACAATTAAATTACCGTATGAATGTTCGAAATGCGGCAAGTTCCTCTCAATCCTTCTGCATGTCAGGTAATAGCTCCTCAGGTGGTTGTTGAAGTACTTACAAATCAATATCTTGCTCCATTGCCATTTTAGCCAACCATGTTTTTATTCTTTAAAAGGTACTATGTTTTCAAGTTTGATACTACTAGCTACAAGTTGAAAAATAATACTATAAAAAAAATTGTAAAAAGACTTCTATAATCTTTCTCAATTTTGATATTAAATAAATTTATCTCTCTAAAAAAATAATTTAATCTATCAATACTGAAAATAAGCATCTAAAAAAACACTAATCCTAATATTAATATTTTCTATTAATTTTACATAATTCTAATTTATATAATAATAAATTTAGCTCTCAAAGTTTATATATTTTTTCTATTATTATATGTATTTTTGAAATTAAAGTTTTTCTATATATATATATATATATATATTTTTGCAATTTTAAATTTTTTAAAAATTTATACATTTTTTAATATGTAACCATCGAAGGTTTAATTTATTATTATATCAATAAAATTATGTATAAATATTAACTATCATGATTAATTTTTCTTATCTCACATTTTCAAATTAATAGGAATTACATTACTTTAATTTTTTTAAGGGGGATAAATTTGAATGGGATTGAGGAGGTGTTTTACCGAAAGCAAAAATTAATTAAAAATTTCCGACCTGCCGGATTCGAACCAGCGACCTAAGGATTGCTATGAGTTACACCACTACAGTCCTCCGCTCTACCAACTGAGCTAAGGTCGGTTTGAGTAAAGTTTCGCATATTACAATATATGGACAATATTACGTATACTGATTTTTGAAAGCTAAATATATTGATCTATTATTAATTGAGAAGTTATGCTTGTTAACTGTGTTTAAGTAACTCATTTCAATAATCATAAACTGAATTAATAGAGGTTAGAGAAGAACCGGACAACATGACATCAACCAAAGACAAAGTGGTCTAAATGCGGCTCTGCCAGACTGCCACCATGACTTGTTGCTCTAAACAAAAATAAATTACAGTGCAGGAAAAATGCTTAGGCAAGATGCATGACTGATTTATGCTATACCTGCTAGTTGTTTTGTGTGTCTGAATTTCATTTAAAGTGTCCTCGAATTTGAAAGAAATGTAAGAACACTCTAAACTTGAAATCTATGTAGACTGAGCTTTTAGTTCCAATAATTGGAGATTAGGGGTGAGCGTTCAATTGAATTAAATAGAATCAAATGAAAAAAATTTCGAGTTGACGAATCATATTTTATCATCCTAATTTGATTTGAAATATTCTCGAATCGAGTCGAGTGAGATAGAATTCAAATCGAATATATTTGTTCGAGTTAAGTTTAAAAAAAAAAATTGGGTCCTTGTAATCACTGTCACCTACCGTAATAATATTTGTCCACTGTAATCAAATTTTTTATTTTCATCACCTCATAATTTATTTATTAATCTTTTATATACGGGTTAGCTTCTTTGCTTGCTTAGTTGTTTCAATTATCTTCAGATTATTGTCATTATATATTTTGGAATTAAAAAATATATTAAATGTAAAAATGTGATTTTTTTAATAAAAATTATTTTAAAGATAAAATGTGAAATTGATACCAATATAAGATTTTAACACGAATATTTTTATGGCATCATTAAAAATTCAATTTTAATATAAATATTCAATATGACTAAACAATTCAAAAATATAAATAATATAAAATGTGAAATTTAATTTAATAATATAAATAGTAGATATAAAAAAATTACTATTTATGTTTAGGAATATTTTTTTTGGATAATTTTGATTTTTTATTTAGGAGTAAAGGGTGAGAAGTAAAAGTTTAGAGGAGTAAAAGTTTGAAGGAAAATAAATAGGGGGAGTAAAATTTTGGAGGGAAAATATTAAAAAAAATGGGGGTGGGGATGAGTTTGGGGTAGATGGGAGCTTGGATGGGAAGAAAGTAAAAGTTTTAGGAGGAATGTGAGAATGAGTAAAAATTTTAGGGGAAAATAAAAAGTTTTGAGGGTTTTTGGAAATAAAATTTTGAAGAAAAGTAAATGGGAGAGTAAAATTTTGGTGGAAAATAGATTTTGGGTAGATAGGAGGGTTGGGATGGGAGGGGAGTAAAAGTTTTGGGGGGAAAGTGGGAAGGAGTAAAAGTTTTAAAGGAAAAGTAAAAATGTTTGGGAATTTGGGGTAAAAATGTAAAATATTATAATTTGATATTCGAATTATTTGAATTCAAAAACTCAACTCGATTCGAACTCGAAATTAGAAAAAAATTCGAGTTGACTCGAATAACTCGATTCGTTTAATTCGAAATTCAAATTTTTTTAATTTTTTTGAGTCGAATAGAATTTTACTCACCTCCATCAAAGATTTTGATAATCTCAAATATCAAGGGGAAGAACAACAGACGAAGAATCCATTTTGGACATTACGTCAATGTCAAGTCCTATACAAACTTGCCAAATCTACCTACAAGATCTAACAAGAACCCATATCTAGGAGCTAAGTGTATATCATCATATTCCTTCATTTCTTTTTCAAGAAAAGCCAATATATCATGTATGGAAGGAAAAATATTTATTCGGATTTTAACTTAATGCAACATTAGGACTAAGTAAAATTCGATCCGATTAGAAAAAATCGAAAAAAAATTTAAATTTAGAGTTAATTGAATTAAGTTATTCGAATCAACTTGAATAAATAATTTGAGTTTTAAGTTCGAGTCGAGTTGAATTTTACAATTCGAATAACTCGAATAATTCGAATAACAGATTGATGTTATACCTTAGTTCGTAACAATTTCTAAAATGAACATATTAGTCTCTCTCTCAACAAAAATTACAAAAAAAATTAAAATAATTATAAAAATTTCAAAATTTATATTTTTAATAAACATTCTAAATATATAAAGAAAGTTAAAATTTTAAAATTTTCTAAAATAATAATTTTAGGATCTTCATAATATATAAAGAAAGTTAAAATTTTAAAATTTTCTAAAATAATAATTTTAGGATCTTAATAAGTTAATTAATTATTCAAGTTATAATATTAAGGTATCATATTTTTTTATTATTTTGCTTTGAAAAAGTTTTTAAATATATGTGGTTTCAAATTTAGGTGCTCTAACATGAAATTAGTTATATTATAACAGGATTCTCGAAGAAGTTCATGAGGGCGTCTGTGGGACACACGCTAATGGTTTTACAATGGCAAGACAGATCATGAGATTCGGATATTATTGGTCTACTATGGAAGGAGATTGCATCAGTTATGCCAAGAAATGCCACAAATGTCAAATTTATAAGGATAAAATGCACGTACCTCCTTCGCCTCTCCATGTCATGACCTCCCCATGGCCTTTCTCTATGTGGGGGATGGACGTCATTGGGCCGATCTCACCAAAAACCTCGAACGGGCATCGATTTATCTTTGTGGTAATCGACTACTTCACCAAATGGGTAGAAGCCACTTCGTATGCGAATGTCACGAAGTCAGCAGTCAGCAAGTTCTTAAAGAAAGAAATCACATGCCGGTATGGAATGCCTGAAAGGATCATATCTGACAATGCACTGAACTTAAACAACAGTAGAATAGCAGAGGTCTGCAGTCAATTCAAGATCAAACACCACAACTCGTCACCATATCGTCCAAAAATGAATGGTGCAGTCGAGGCAGCTAACAAGAATATTAAGAAAATCGTGGGAAAGATGACTGAAACTTACAGAGATTGGCACGAGAAGCTACCATTCGCTCTTCACGCTTATCGAACATCGATCAGGACCTCTACTGGGGCAACTCCTTTCTCTTTGGTTTATGGAATGGAAGCGGTACTTCCGATCGAAGTTGAGATCCCTTCCCTTCGGGTCTTGTCTGAACTAAAATTGGATGAAGCAGAATGGACTCAATCCCGGTATGATCAACTGAACTTAATCGAGGAAAAGAGGCTAAGAGCCGTTCTTCATGGACAAATGTATCAAAAGCAAATGATATGAGCTTATAATAAAAAAGTTCGCCCTAGAGAATTCTATGAAGGAGACCTTGTCCTGAAAAAGATCCTTCCATTGCAAAAAGACTTTAGAAGAAAATGGATGCCAAACTGGGAAGGACCTTATGTAGTAAAGAATGCCTTTTCTGGTGGAGCTCTAATTTTAGCAGAGATGGATGGCAAAAGTTTACCGAATCCTGTAAACTCAGATTCAGTCAAGAAATACTTCGCCTAAAAAAAAAACCGGAGAGGCCAAAGTGAAAACCCGCAATGGGCGCTTTGTGACCAAAGGGGTTTTGAATTGAAAACCCAAGAATGGGCAATTCAAATTTTTGAGGGGGAGGTATGCAACGGTCTTGCTACAACTCGAGTTAACAAGAGAGAGAGAGACGTCACGTCTTGGGGCATCAATAAAGTCTTCTAAGTCTATCCAACACCTATCAAGTATAAAAAGGGATTCTCGAGAAATTTGTACAGAGAAGCTCATGCTATGACATCTGGACATTTGTTTTCATCTTCAATTTCACATTTTAGCAAAATTTGCCGTGTCAAAACATGATCCTTTGATCAGTTTATCCATTTTGAGCCTTAACCCAAATATTCATTGTAATGACATTTTTCAAGCACTTTTTATCGAAAATAACAATTAATGGACAATTAATATTCAAATTAAAGGGGTTTCGCATATTACTCTAAAAATTCTAATTATTACGGGAACCTGAAGTGAGGTCAATATTCAGAACTAACCAGGCTCATGGGGTAATCAAGATCCGAAATGGTGACCCTCAAAGAGATCAATCAAACAAGAAGGCAGGATGATGCGTTACGAAAGAATCATTCTCATGCATTCATCATTCACATTAGGGGCATTCGATTCATTCTAATCATTGCATCCTAATCATTGTAAAAAGACCACTCACATTCATGCAAATGTCATCCATCATGCATCTAGTAAGGAGCATTTGAGTCATTCCGGTCACAGCATTCTAATAATTTATTTAAGCATAAGCACATTCTACAGGACAGGTTCCTCAAAGAACAGTGTAGCAAGTTCAGATTTTGTTCCCTAAAGATGATAGTGGAGCAGATTGAAGATTGAAGTCTTCCTAAAGATAGTAAGGAAGCAAATTAAAGATCGTCCTATTGCCACTGACCAGCGGTGGAATGGGTTGAAGATTATCCTATTGCCACTGACCAGCGGTGGAATAGGTTGAAGATTATCCTATTGCCATCGACCAACGGCAGAATGGGTTGAAGATTGTTCTATTGCCACTGACCAATAGTGGAGTAGATTGAAGATCGTCCTATTGCCACTGACCAGCGGTGGAACGGGTTGAAGATCGTCCTATTGCCACTGGCCAGCGGTGGAATGGGTTGAAGATTATCCTATTGCCATCGACCAGCGGTGGGATAGGTTGAAGATTGTTCTATTACCCCTAACCAGTAGTGGAATAGATTGAAGATTATCCTATTGCCACTGACCAGTGGTGGGATAGGTTGAAGACTGTTCTATTGCCACTAACCAGTAGTGGAATAGATTGAAGATTATCTTGTTGCCATAGCCAGTAGTGGAATAGATTCAAGATTGTCCTATTGCCACTGACCAACGGTGGAATAGGTTGAAGATTACAAATGTTATCTCCCTGAAGACTCAACAAGACAATAAAACGGATTGAAGCTACAGGTCCTATCTCTCAGAAATAGCGGATCAAAGCAACAAGTTACGATGGAGTTTGAAGCTACCTAGCAAAGAAAAGCACCAAAGAGGAGAAAGACGCAGTGAATACCGACAAATGAGCCTTCTTTATGTCTTTGCTCTGTCCCCGTTGCACGACAATGAGCAAAGAGGGGCAGCTGTAGAAGGCCCAATTCGTCCGGGCCAGTTTAAACCAAAAAACCAAATCAAAAATAATAATAAGCCAACAACCAAATAAAAAAAATTTTAACCCAATAACAAACAAGCCCAAATGGCCCATTAGAATAAATCAAATTTTTTCCAGAAAGCTAGGGTTTCTGAAACCCTAGCCTTCTAGCGCCGCAACCCCCACTGGCCTCCACTACGCCAGCCCTACGACCTCTTGTCTGCCACCACCACTGGTGCCGTTTATGCCTCCTCCACTTCCCACTGTTCCCCACGACCTGCAAAAAAGAATAAGAGAACAGCATGATCACATGCAAAACAAGTTGTACTTGTTTATTTATTTTTACTTACTGTTATTCGGCTATAAAGCCTAGGGAAAAAGAATGTATTCGGATCCTTTTTTTTTGGGCAATCAATACAAGCAGAATATACTTCCAAAATACAAACAAAAATCAAACGAAGGAGAAGGAAACGAAACACCGAAATCAGATCAGAGGAATATCAAGTCAAAAAAAAACTAGATCGAAGCAGTAGGTTCTTTTTAATTTATTTTTGATTTCGATTCTACATTTGTTAAGTTTTTATTATTTCATATATATATATTTAAAAAAAAAGAAAGCAAAAAGGAGGAAAAATCTTATCTTTCCGGCCACCACACGCGGTGGCCGGCGACGGCACCAGTGACG
Source organism: Gossypium australe (assembly GCA_005393395.2). NCBI lineage: Eukaryota > Viridiplantae > Streptophyta > Magnoliopsida > Malvales > Malvaceae > Gossypium > Gossypium australe. Next base: position 10,997,887 of record CM016626.1, read on the forward strand.
GAGCCCGCGGCGGCGTCATGCCGGAACTCCCATCGGTTCCTGGACCTGCAGAGAAAAAAGAATAGAAGTCAGAATTTTTTTTTTAAAAAGGAGAAGCAAATGAATTTTTTTGGGAAACTTTGGGCTTAAATAGCCCCAACAAAACGGCGTCGTTTAAGGGGGTAAGATCCGCGCGTCAACCCGCTGGGTGACCCGGATCCACTTCTTTCTTCTTTGAAAGGGTTATTTTTGCATTTAGTCCCTTGACTTTCTGACTTCGTCACAATTTAGTCCTATTGAATGCAACATTTTCGGGGCAAACAGTTATTTATTGATTTAGTCCCTGATCAATTGCGCGCATTTCAATTGAGTCTTTTGACTCTTTTATTTTCAATTTTTGCCCCAGATCCCTGCTTTCATTTTAATTTAGTCATTTTTATATGTTTTGTTATTTTTGCTATTTTTTCCATTATTGAAATATTATTATTATATTATTATTATTATTATTACTATATTCATATTAGTATATTGTATATATTGCGTATTATTATTATTATTATTATTACTATTACTATACTTATATTATTTTGTACATATCTCGTATTATCATCGTCATTATTATTATTATTATTATGTTCACTATTATTATTATTATTATTATATTGTATACATTTTGTATCACTTTTATTTTTTATTATTATCACTATATTACTATTATTATTATTATTATTATTATTATTATTATTATTATTATTAGCATTATTATTATTAATAGTATTCATATTATGATGTTTATTATCCTCGTTGTTACTAATTCTATCATTTTTGACATTGTTTTGTTTTTAAAATTTCTCGCTTTATTTGTAATATTTTTATTTTATTTCTTTGTTTTTGTTTCGATATTTTATGATTATTTTCGTTTGTGTCATTTTATGTAAATCGATAGTTTTGAGATGGTCTTGGATTCAAGGATTTAAAATATCGTGTCCTAAAGAATTGGATGTGATATTTTATTCTTTTGGAACAAGAAGATCTTGATTTTCAATTCGAGAAAACTACGGGATAATCTTGGATTCGAAGATTTAAAATATCGTGTCCTAAAGTATTGGATGTGATATTTTATTTTTTGGAACAAGAAGATCCTGATTTTCAATTCGAAAAAAATATGGGATGATCTTGGATTCGAAGATTTAAAATATCGTGTCCTAAAGCATTGGATGTGATATTTTAATCCCTTGGGAACGAGAAAGTCTTGATTTGCACTTCGGAAAACTATGAGATGATCTTATGATCGAGGATTTAAACTATAGTGTCCTAAAGTATTGGATGTGATATTTTATTTCTTCGAAACGAGAAAATCTCGATTTAATTTAAGAAAACACAAATATTTCTAAAAAAGGTCAGATTTTTAAATTCCTTTAAAATTTTCAACTTTCGACATGAGGACATTAATTGATCAAATCGGTACCAATTTTGGGCATGACAAGGGTGCTAACCCTTCCTCGCACGTAACCGACTCCCGAACTTGATTTCTCAAAACTTCGCGGACCAAAAACAATGTTTTAGTAAACCAAAATGTTTTATTAAAACAATGGTGACCCGATCACACCTAATAAAAGTTCGGTGGCGACTCAGTTTTTATTTTCAAAACTCCAAGTTCGATTCCCGCCTGTTCAAAAAAGGGGCGGTTTCGACAGCTTGGCGACTCCACTGGGGATAATAAAGAGAGTCAGGCTGTAAATTGATTATTTTATGTCCTTTATCGAAAGTTTGAAAATTTGATTTGAAAATTACTACCCTTTTTGTTGCCTTTGCTTGTGTCATTGCATGTGATTCCTATTTTCTTGTGCACATTGCATTGCATGACCGTTGTGGTCGCACCCTTAAGTGGGAGTGAGAAGCTACTCTTTCGTGAGGTTTTCACCTCCGTGCAAGATAGTGGATCACTTTCGGGATACATCCGTACCTATGTCTTCGTGAGATTTTCATCTCCGTGCAGCCATAAGGAAATGTATTCCCCTGAACATAGTGCCTGTTCCTAAGAAAGATGGGAAGGTACGAATGTGTGTGGACTATAGGGATTTGAACAAGGCTAGCCCAAAAGATAACTTTCCGTTGCCTCACATCGATACCTTAGTGGATAACACAGCTGGTTATTCACTTTTCTCTTTCATGGACGGCTTCTCCGGGTACAACCAGATTAAGATGCACCCTGAGGATATGGAAAAGACCACATTCATAGCCATGTGGGGAACATTTTGTTACAAGGTAATGCCGTTTGGACTAAAAAATGCAGGGGCAATGTATCAAAGAGCCATGGTGACCCTCTTCCACGACATGATGCACAAGGAGATCGAAGTTTACGTAGACGACATGATTGCAAAATCCAAGACTGAGGAAGAGCATGTACAAGTCTTGAGGAAACTGTTTCTAAGGCTGAGGAAATTCCAACTGAAACTCAATCCAGCAAAATGTACCTTTGGGGCTAGGTCGGGAAAATTGTTGGGATTTGTAGTTAGTGAAAAAGGAATTGAGGTGGATCCTGATAAAGTAAAAGCTATACAGGAGTTGACTTCACCACGTACCCAAAAGGAAGTTCGAGGTTTCCTGGGGAGATTAAACTATATCGCTCGGTTCATTGCACAATTAACGGAGAAATGTGACCCTATATTCTGTCTTCTTAGGAAACACAACTCAGGTGAATGGAATGAGAAGTGCCAGGGAGCTTTTGATAAGATCAAACATTACTTGTCTGAACCCCCAGTACTAATGCCCCCTTGCCCAGATAGGCCACTGATACTGTATTTGTTAGTATTTGAAAATTCTATGGGATGTGTGCTAGGCCAACATGATGAGTCAGGAAGAAAGGAAAGAGCGATATACTATCTCAGCAAGAAGTTTACAGCATGCGAGACAAGATATTCGCCAATTGAGAAACTGTGTTGTGCTTTGATTTGGACGACCCGGTGACTGAGACAGTACATGCTATATCACACCACTTGGCTTATCTCAAAGCTAGACCCTCTCAAGTATATGATGGAATCGACTGCGCTAAATGGAAGAATGGCCTGATGGCAGATTCTACTTTCTGAGTTCGATATAGTCTACATAAACCAGAAAGCTGTAAAAGGAAGTGCAATAGCAGACTTTCTAGCCAACAGAGCTTTAGAAGATTACGTGTAACATCCCGAAATAGGGCCTAAACGGAATAGTGGTTGCGAAACCACAAATCCGAGTCAGTAAAATATTTTAATATTATTTTCAGCGCTTATAATATGTGAATTTACATGTGTGAAAGTTTCGTGAATTAATTTTATTGTTAGTGTGCTTAATTTAAAAAAAAGGACTAAATCGCATAAGTGGTAAAAGTAGCCTTATAGCTTGATTAAGTGGTTGAATTGATGATGATTTCTTTAATTTAAGGGTTGATAGGGTAATTTAGCCATAATTGAACATAGTGGACGGCTAAGATGCATGTATTAGTGAATTGGTAATTGTTTATTTTATTATATGACATTATGGTATATTATAATATATGATAATATATTATATTAGAAGAAAGATGAAAAGTAATTTAGCATTAAATAAACAAAATTAAAGAGGAATGTACATAGTGGCCGGTCATGATTTGTTTGTAATAGTGAGTGAAATTTTTATTATATTTTATGTTAAAATATATTAGTTTAATATATGTTATAATAAAGTAATTGATAAAAGATGAAAATGTTCATCTTTTCTCATTTGTTCTTGGCCGAATGTGAGAAAGAAAAAAAAAAAAACACCATTTTTGAAGCTTTAAGTTTCAGCATCTAGGAGGCTTAATTCGGATATGTCCTTTGTTCGGTTTTTGATAATTTTTACGTTTTTGAGATCGTTGCTATGAGATCTACAAAACCCATGCTTAAATTTTTGATTTTGGTAAATTTATAAGGCAAAGGTCCCATGTAAGACCATGCCAAGGCATGGCATTGGTGAGTTCACAAGGCAAGGATACCACGTAAGACCATGTCAAGACATGGCAATGGTTAAGTTCATAAGGAAAGGTACCCGCGTATCCTTAGTATTCCAAGTGGTTCAACGGGAAAATTCAAAGAGTATACCAAAGTAAAGGTAAGACAAGTTCAAGCTAAAAAGGTAAATGTAAGACAAGTTCAAGCTAAAAAGTAAAGGTAAGACAAGTTCAAGCTAAAAAGTAAAGGTAAGACAAGTTCAACCTAAAAAGGTAAGGTAAGATAAATTCATGTTAAAAGGTAAGGTAAGAATACAAGTTTAAGTATATTGAGTTAAAAGCTTAAGTGATCTTGATAAGAAAAGAATAAGATAATTCATTAAGAATATTGTCATCTATTTACATGTAAACTTACTAAGCTTTATGCTTACTCCCATTATTTAATTTTTTTTATAGTATTACAAGCCAACTCGGGGATCGAAAGGACGTCGGAGATCGTTACACACTATCAAAAGATCATATTGGTATTTTGTGATTCGAACGTTTTAAGTTATGGCATGTATAGGGACTTAGCCATTTTATGTGTGTGACCTTATGATACGGCTTAGTATGGACTTGTAAATGCTTGGTAATGATTAGCCATTAAAATGGTTAATTAAGAACATGTTTTGGATGTTATGAAATGCCTAGTTGATAGTTATTTTAAAGAAATTATGTAATTATATGCAGGGGAATAGTTGGACAGCAGCAGTGATGTGATTTTGAAAAATCACCAAAAATATTAGAAACTGAATTAGGTTGTACATGAGATATAGAATTAAAGCTTATTGAGTCTATTTTCATATAAAGAAAACGGTGTAGGAAAAAAAGTTGTATATTATGAGAAAATTAATTTTTAGTGAAGAGAGGTCAGAACTGTCAAACTGTGTAACAGGGGAGACTTTAACTAATAAACTGTACTAATTGGCCACACCAAAAATTCTGGAAAAATTATAGTAAGAAGATATATGAGTCTAGTTTCAGGGAAAATTTACGGATCTAGATTTTGAGTTTCTTAACTCGAGTTATAATTAATTTAGTGAACATGACGCAGACGGACAGTTTCACTTTTTATGCCCAGAACTAGTAAGTTAAGTCTAGTAATGCCTCGTGCTCGACTCTGGCAACGGTCTCGGGTAAGGGGTTTTACATTTATTGGTATCAGAGCCAGAGTTTAGTCGGTTCTCAAAATATTCAGTAGGAGTAAGAGTCTAACTATACATGCCATACTTATATTTTGATAGTGTGACGACTCCTGACAATTTTAAAAATGTTTTTCTTTTATAGTTATGGATCCCGAACGAGATGGTGCAGATGATGTAGAGAGTAATGCGCCCGCTCCCACTGAAGGGACGGTGCCACCAGATAGTCGTGAAAGGCCCGTTACAGTTAGTCAGGGAGGAGGGGCTCGAGAAGCCTTCTTCCAAGCTATGAATGAATGGTTTGCTGAGTTCGTTCGTACAAACCCGGCCGTTAGACCTCCACCCCCTCATGAGCCACAGACCACCCACATAGCTCCCCCAGTTATAAATACAGTTAGAAGAGAGAAACCACCCGTTGACAAGATCAGAAAACAATGGGCTGAAGAGTTTCGGGCTACCAAAGATGATGATGCAGAGAAAGCTGAATTTTGGCTCGAGAACACTATCAGAGTCTTTGATGAGTTATCCTGCACACTGGAATAATGTATTAAATACGTGGTGTCACTTCTTAGAGATTCGGCTTACCAGTGGTGGAAGACACTTGTGTCAGTAGTACCGAAAGAAAGAGTTACTTGGGATTTCTTCCAAGAGGAGTTCCGTAAGAAGTACATTAGTCAGAGGTTTATTGGCCAGAAAAGAAAAGAGTTCCTTGAGTTAAAACAGGGTAAGATGACTGTGATCGACTATGAACGTGAATTTATCCGACTCAGCAATTATGCTCGAGAGTGTGTGTCTACAGAGGCTATCATGTGCAAAAGATTTGAGGATGGGCTCAATGATGATATCCGACTGTCAGTTGGTGTTTTAGAGATAAAAGAGTTTGTTGTTTTAGTTGAACGAGCCTGTAAGGCAGAAGAGTTGTTAAAAAGAAAGGGTAAAGCTGAAATTGAGATGTAAAACACGAAGAAAAGACCGATGAGCAAGTCATTTCAGTCTACATCGAAGAGGCCTAGAGAGTTTTCTACGAGACCTAATTTTTCAACCGGGTATTCTAGCCGAAACAGAGGTGGAAGATTTATAGATTCAAAAGCTCAAACCACTTCGATTGCGAGTGTTGGCAGTACTCAGCCTGATAGGCCCGAGTGTCCTCAATGTGGTCGACGCCATCCAGGTCAATGTCGAGCAACTAAGACTGGTTGTTTTCGATGTGGTGCACCGGATCATTTCATTCGGGAGTGTCCCGAGATGGTTAAAAAAGAAGTAATACCGAGTGCAAGATCAGGTAATGCCCCCGTTAGAGGCAGATCTCAGAGAAATTCAGGAGTAGGGGCAGATAGAGGTACATTTAGAGATACAGCAACAAGATCAGATGTTAGAGCACCCACAAGGACTTCTGCTACCCGTGCTCGTGAAGAGGCATCTTCCCCCGACGTAATTACGGGTACATTTTCTCTTCATGATGTTAATGTTATTGCTTTGATTGATCCGGGGTCAACCCATTCCTATGTTTGCATGAAATTAATGCCTAGTATGAACATGCCCATAGAGTTTACAGAATTTGTGATTAAAGTATCGAACCCATTAGGTCAGCATGTGTTAGTAAACAAAGTATGTAAAAAATGCCCTTTGATGATTAGAGGTTACTGTTTTCCGGCTGATCTCATGCTATTGCCATTTGATGAGTTTGATGTGATTCTTGGTATGGATTGGTTAACTGCACATGATGTGATAGTGAATTGTGGAAAAAGATTCATTGAGTTGAAATGTGAAAATGGTGAGTTCCTTCGGGTTAATTCAGATGAGTCAGATAGTTCAATTTTCATGATTTTTGTTATGTCTGCTCAGAAATTTTTAAGGAAAGGATGTGAAGCTTATCTTGCTTTTGTGTTGAATACTAAAGACCCAGAGTTGAAAATTGAATCAGTGCCTGTGGTAAATGAGTTTCCTGATGTGTTTCCGGAAGAACTACCAGGTTTGCCTCCTATCAGAGAAGTTGAGTTTGGTATTGAATTGATTCCAGGTACCACACCTATTTCTATTGCTCCTTATAGAATGGCTTCAATAGAACTGAAAGAATTGAAAGCTCAGTTACAGGAATTAACTGATAAAGGCTTTGTAAGACCTAGTTATTCACCATGGGGCGCGCCAGTGTTATTTGTGAAAAAGAAGGACGGTTTCATGAGATTGTGCATAGACTATCGACAGCTTAACAAGGTAACCATCAAGAACAAATATCCATTACCTAGAATAGATGATTTGTTTGATCAATTGAAGGGAGCCACTCTGTTCTCTAAGATAGATTTGAGATCCGGATACTATCAGTTGCGAGTTAAAGAGTCAGATGTTCCAAAGACTGCTTTTCGAACTAGGTATGGTCACTATGAGTTTCTTGTGATGCCATTTGGCTTAACTAATGCTCCTGCTATTTTCATGGATTTAATGAACCGAATTTTTAGACCTTATTTGGACAAGTTTGTAGTCGTGTTCATTGATGACATTTTGATTTATTCTCATGATGAGACTGAGCATGCAGAGCATTTGAGAACAGTTTTACAGATTTTGAGAGATAATCAGCTTTATGCCAAGTTTAGCAAAAGTGAGTTCTGGTTACAGGAAGTTTGTTTTCTTGGACATATTGTCTCAGGTGAAGTTATTAGAGTTGATCCGAGTAAGATTTCAGCAATTGTTGATTGGAAGCCTCCTAGAAATGTATCAGAGGTCAGAAGTTTTCTTGGTCTTGCCGGTTATTATAGAAGATTTGTAGAGGGATTTTCAAGATAGCTACTCCATTGACAAGATTGTTACAGAAAGCTGCCAAGTTTGAATGGACTGAGAAGTGTTAACAGAGTTTCGACAAGTTAAAAGTATTGTTGACTAAAGCTCCTGTTTTAGTACAATCAGAATCAGGTAAAGAGTTTGTGATTTACAGTGATGCATCCTTGAATGGACTAGGCTGTGTACTTATGCAGGAAGGAAGGGTAATTGCTTATGCCTCTAGACAGTTAAAGCAACATGAGAAAAACTATCCGACACATGATTTAGAGCTAGCTGCTATTGTATTTGCTTTGAAAATCTGGAGACATCACTTATATGGTGAGAAATGCCGAATATTCACTGATCACAAAAGTTTGAAGTACTTGATGACTCAGAAAGATCTGAACTTGAGGCAAAGAAGATGGCTAGAGTTGATTAAAGATTATGAGCTAGTGATCGATTATCACCTGGGTAAGGCAAATGTTGTTGCTGATGCTTTGAGTAGAAAATCGTTATTTGCATTGAGAGCTTTACACACTAGTTTGGTATTATCAGATGATGGTTCTATCTTAGCTGAGTTGAGAGTTAAATCGATGTTTCTTGAAGAAATTTGTGAAGCTCAGAAGGATGACAGTGAGTTGCAAACCAAAAGAGTTCAGTGCGAGTCAGGTGTAGAGTCTGATTTTCAGATCGGTTCTGACGGTTGTTTGTTGTTCAGAGACAGAGTATGTGTACCAAAGAATGATGAGCTTATTAGGAAAATCTTACAGGAAGCACATAACAGTTCTTTGTCTATTCACCCAGGTAGTACAAAGATGTATAATGATTTGAAGAAAATGTATTACTGGACAGGAATGAAAAGAGATATATCAGAGTTTGTTTCTAGATGCTTGATCTGTCAGCAGGTAAAGGCCGAACATCAGGTACCTTCAGGTTTATTGCAGTCTGTATTAGTTCCCGAGTGGAAATGGGATCGAGTTACTATGGATTTTGTGACAGGATTGCCTTCGACACCGAGAAAGAAAGATGCAGTATGGGTTGTGATTGATAAGTTAACAAAGTCGGCTCACTTTATCCCAGTTCGTATGGATTATTCACTTGACAAGTTGGCCGAGTTATATATTACAGAGATTGTGAGACTACATGGAGTACCGTTATCGATTATCTCAGATAAAGATCCAAGATTTACCTCACGGTTTTGGAAGGAATTGCAGGAAGCTTTAGGTACAAAGTTGAGTTTTAGTATAGCTTTCCATCCTCAGACTGATGGTCAATCAGAGAGAGTTATTCAGGTACTTGAAGATATGCTTAGATGTTGTGTATTAGAATTTCAAGGTAGTTGGGAGAAATATTTACCATTAATAGAGTTTGCTTATAATAATAGTTATCAATCGAGTTTGAAGATGGCACCTTATGAAGCTTTGTATGGACGTAAATGTCGCACACCTTTGTATTGGACAGAGCTTAAGGAAAATCAGATTTACGGGGTTGATCTAGTCAAAGAAACAGAAGAAAAAGTAAAAGTCATCAGAGATTGCTTGAAAGCAGCTTCAGATAGACAGAAATCCTATGCAGATTTGAAAAGAAAAGACATTTAATTTCAAGTTGGTGATAGAGTATTCTTGAAAGTATCCCCGTGGAAGAAAGTTCTCAGATTTGGCAAGAAAGGCAAATTAAGTCCCCGTTTTATTGGACCGTTTGAGGTGATCGAAAGAGTTGGGCCATTGGCATATCGATTGGCTTTGCCAACTGAGTTAGAGAAGATTCATAATGTGTTTCATGTGTCTATGCTACGTCGTTATCATTCAGATCCATCGCATGTGATTTCGCAAACAGAGGTTGAGATTCAGCCAGATATGACTTACGGGGAGGAACCAATAAAAATTCTAGCTCGAGAGGTTAAGCAATTAAGGAATAAAAGTATTGCACTTGTGAAAGTATTATGGAATAGGCATGGAATAGAAGAGGCTACATGGGAGCCCGAAGAGACTATGCGAAAACAGTACCCAAATCTCTTTACAGGTAAGATTTTCGGGGACGAAAATCCCTAAAGGGGGGAGAAATGTAACATCCCGAAATAGGGCCTAAACGAAATAGTGGTTGCGAAACCACAAATCCGAGTCAGTAAAATATTTTAATATTATTTTCAGTGCTTATAATATGTGAATTTACATGTGTGAAAGTTTCGTGAATTAATTTTATTGTTAGTGTGCTTAATTTAAAAAAAAAAAGGACTAAATCGCATAAGTGGTAAAAGTAGCCTTATAGCTTGATTAAGTGGTTGAATTGATGATGATTTCTTTAATTTAAGGGTTGATAGGGTAATTTAGCCATAATTGAACATAGTGGACGGCTAAGATGCATGTATTAGTGAATTGGTAATTGTTTATTTTATTATATGACATTATGGTATATTATAATATATGATAATATATTATATTAGAAGAAAGATGAAAAGTAATTTAGCATTAAATAAACAAAATTAAAGAGGAATGTACATAGTGGCCGGTCATGATTTGTTTGTAATAGTGAGTGAAATTTTTATTATATTTTATGTTAAAATATATTAGTTTAATATATGTTATAATAAAGTAATTGATAAAAGATGAAAGTGTTCATCTTTTCTCATTTGTTCTTGGCCGAATGTGAGAAAGAAAAAAAAAACACCATTTTTGAAGCTTTAAGTTTCAGCATCTAGGAGGCTTAATTCGGATATGTCCTTTGTTCAGTTTTTGATAATTTTTACGTTTTTGAGATCGTTGCTATGAGATCTACAAAACCCATGCTTAAATTTTTGATTTTGGTAAATTTATAAGGCAAAGGTCCCATGTAAGACTATGCCAAGGCATGGCATTGGTGAGTTCACAAGGCAAGGATACCACGTAAGACCATGTCAAGACATGGCAATGGTTAAGTTCATAAGGAAAGGTACCCGCGTATCCTTAGTATTCCAAGTGGTTCAACGGGAAAATTCAAAGAGTATACCAAAGTAAAGGTAAGACAAGTTCAAGCTAAAAAGGTAAATGTAAGACAAGTTCAAGCTAAAAAGTAAAGGTAAGACAAGTTCAAGCTAAAAAGTAAAGGTAAGACAAGTTCAAGCTAAAAAGGTAAGGTAAGATAAATTCATGTTAAAAGGTAAGGTAAGAATACAAGTTTAAGTATATTGAGTTAAAAGCTTAAGTGATCTTGATAAGAAAAGAATAAGATAATTCATTAAGAATATTGTCATCTATTTACATGTAAACTTACTAAGCTTTATGCTTACTCCCATTATTTAATTTTTTTTTTATAGTATTTCAAGCCAACTCGGGGATCGAAAGGACGTCGGAGATCGTTACACACTATCAAAAGATCATATTGGTATTTTGTGATTCGAACGTTTTAAGTTATGGCATGTATAGGGACTTAGCCATTTTATGTGTGTGACCTTATCATACGGCTTAGTATGGACTTGTAAATGCTTGGTAATGATTAGCCATTAAAATGGTTAATTAAGAACATGTTTTGGATGTTATGAAATGCCTAGTTGATAGTTATTTTAAAGAAATTATGTAATTATATGCAGGGGAATAGTTGGACAGCAGCAGTGACGTGATTTTGAAAAATCACCAAAAATAGTAGAAATTGAATTAGGTTGTGCATGAGATATAGAATTAAAGCTTATTGAGTCTATTTTCATATAAAGAAAACGATGTAGGATAAAGAGTTGTATATTATGAGAAAATTAATTTTTAGTGAAGAGAGGTCAGAACTGTCAAACTGTGTAACAGGGGAGACTTTAACTAATAAACTGTACTAATTGGCCACACCAAAAATTCTGGAAAAATTATAGTAAGAATATATATGAGTCTAGTTTCAGGGAAAATTTACGGATCTAGATTTCAAGTTTCGTAACTCGAGTTATAATTAATTTAGTGAACATGACGCAGACGGATAGTTTCAATTTTTATGCCCAGAACTAGTAAGTTAAGTCTAGTAATGCCTCGTGCTCGACTCCGGCAACGGTCTCGGGTAAGGGGTGTTACATTACGAACCATTGGACTTCGATTTTCCAAATGAAGACCTGATGTACGTGGCAATCACTGAGAAAGATGTCCAAAAGGAAGGCCTCCCTTGGAAACTAACTTTGACGGAGCTTCAAACGCGGTAAGGAATGGAATTGGGGCAGTTCTAATGTCCCCAGATGGAGATCACTATCCTGTCACTAGTAAATTAGATTTTGATTGCACGAACAAAATGGCCGAATATGAAGCATGCATCCTGGGTATCTGGGCGGCCATTGAACGCAAAATTAAAACGTTGGAGGTATACGGCGATTCTGCGCTAGTGATCTATCAACTGAAAGGTGAATGGGAAACGAGAGATCCCAAGTTAATCAGTTATCGAACGCTAGTCTTGGAGTTAATCAAGGAGTTTGACAATGTCGCTTTCTGTTACCTCCCACGAGAAGAGAACCAGATGGCCGACGCCCTAGCTACCTTGGCTTCTATGATCAAACTGAACAAGCATGAGGAAGTGAAGCCCATCCAGATTAGCATTAATGAGGCTCCAGCTCATTACTACAACGTCAGCGAAGAAGAAGAAAAGGACGATCACCCTTGGTATCACGATATATTACAATACGTGAAGAATCGTGAATACCCCAACCAAGCAACCGAAAATGATAAGAGGATGTTGAGAAGACTGGCTAGCGATTATGTCTTAGACGGTGAAATCCTATACAAAAGAAGGAAGGATCAGGTACTTCTAAGATGCGTGGATACTGTTGAAGCCAAGAGGATTCTCGAAGAAGTTCATGAGGGCGTCTGTAGGACATACGCTAATGGTTTTACAATGGCAAGACAGATCATGAGATTCGGATATTATTGGTCTACTATGGAAGGAGATTGCATCAGCTATGCCAAGAAATGCCACAAATGTCAAATTTATGGGGATAAAATGCACGTACCTCCTTCGCCTCTCCATGTCATGACCTCCCCATGGCCTTTCTCTATGTGGGGGATGGACGTCATTGGGCCGATCTCACCAAAAACCTCGAACGGGCATCGATTTATCTTTGTGGTAATCGACTACTTCACCAAATGGGTAGAAGCCACTTCGTATGCGAATGTCACGAAGTCAGTAGTCAGCAAGTTCTTAAAGAAAGAAATCATATGCCGGTATGGAATGCCTGAAAGGATCATATCTGACAATGCACTGAACTTAAACAACAGTACAATAGCAGAGGTTTGCAGTCAATTCAAGATCAAACACCACAACTCGTCACCATATCATCCAAAAATGAATGGTGCAGTCGAGGCAGCTAACAAGAATATTAAGAAAATCGTGGGAAAGATGACTGAAACTTACAGAGATTGGCACGAGAAGCTACCATTCGCTCTTCACGCTTATCGAACATCGGTCAGGACCTCTACTGGGGCAACTCCTTTCTCTTTGGTTTATGGGATGGAAGCGGTACTTCCGATCGAAGTTGAGATTCCTTCCCTTCGGGTCTTCTCTGAACTAAAATTGGATGAAGCAGAATGGACTCAATCCCGGTATGATCAACTGAACTTAATCGAGGAAAAGAGGCTAAGAGCCCTTCGTCATGGACAAATGTATCAAAAGCGAATGATATGGGCTTATAATAAAAAAGTTCGCCCTAGAGAATTCTATGAAGGAGACCTTGTCCTGAAAAAGATTCTTCCCTTGCAAAAAGACTTTAGAGGAAAATGGATGCCAAACTGGGAAGGACCTTATGTAGTAAAGAAGGTCTTTTCTGGTGGATCTCTAATTTTAGCAGAGATGGATGGCAAAAGTTTACCGAATCCTGTAAACTCAGATTCAGTCAAGAAATACTTCGCCTAAAAAAAAAACCGGAGAGGCCAAAGTGAAAACCCGCAATGGGCGCTTTGTGACCAAAGGGGTTTTGAATTGAAAACCCAAGAATGGGCAATTCAAATTTTTGAGGGGGAGGTATGCAACGGTCTTGCTACAACTCGAGTTAACAAGAGAGAGAGAGACGTCACGTCTTGGGGCATCAATAAAGTCTTCTAAGTTTATCCAACACCTATCAAATATAAAAGGGATTCTTGAGAAATTTGTACAGAGAAGCTCATGCTATGACATCTGGACATTTGTTTTCATCTTCAATTTCACATTTTAGCAAAATTTGCCGTGTCAAAACATGATTATCCTATTGCCACTGACCAGCGGTGGAATGGGTTGAAGATTATCCTATGCCATCGACCAGCGGTGGGATAGGTTGAAGATTGTTCTATTACCCCTAACCAGTAGTGGAATAGATTGAAGATTATCCTATTGCCACTGACCAGCGGTAGGATAGGTTGAAGACTGTTCTATTGCCACTAATGTAACACCCCTTACTCGAGACCGTTGCCGGAGTCGAGCACGAGGCATTACTAGACTTAACTTACTAGTTCTGGGCATAAAAATTGAAACTGTCCGTCTGCATCATGTTCACTAAATTAATTATAACTCAAGTTACGAAACTTGAAATCTAGATCCGTAAATTTTCCCTGAAACTAGACTCATATATATTCTTACTATAATTTTTCCAGAATTTTTGGTGTGGCCAATTAGTACAGTTTATTAGTTAAAGTCTCCCCTGTTACACAGTTTGACAGTTCTGACCTCTCTTCACTAAAAATTAATTATCTCATAATATACAGCTCTTTTTCCTACACCGTTTTATTTATATGAAAATAGACTCAATAAGCTTTAATTATATATCTTATGTACAACCTAATTCAATTTCTACTATTTTTGGTGATTTTTCAAAATCACGTCACTGCTGCTGTCCAACTATTCCCCTGCATATAATTACATAATTTCTTTAAAATAACTATCAACTAGGCATTTCATAATATCCAAAACATGTTCTTAATTAACCATTTTAATGGCTAATCATTACCAAGCATTTACAAGTCCATATTAAGCCATATCATAAGGTCACACACATAAAATGGCTAAGTCCCTATACATGCCATAACTTAAAACGTTCGAATCACAAAATACCAATATGATCTTTTGATAGTGTGTAACGATCTCCGACGTCCTTTCGATCCCCGAGTTGGCTTGTAATACTATAAAAAAAAATTAAATAATGGGAGTAAGCATAAAGCTTATAAGTTACATGTAAATAGATAACAACATTCTTAATGAATTATCTTATTCTTTTCTTATCAAGATCACTTAAGCTTTTAACTCAATATACTTAAACTTGTATTCTTACCTTACCTTTTAACATGAATTTATCTTACCTTACCTTTTTAGCTTGAACTTGTCTTACCTTTACTTTGGTATACTCCTTGAATTTTCCCGTTGAACCACTTGGAATACTAAGGATACGCGGGTACCTTTCCTTATGAAACTTAACCATTGCCATGTCTTGACATGGTCTTACGTGGTATCCTTGCCTTGTGAACTCACCAATGCCATGCCTTGGCATGGTCTTACATGGGACCTTTGCCTTATAAATTCACTAATGCCATGCCTTGGCATGGTCTTACACGGGACCTTTGCCTTATAGTAACTTATCAATGCCATGTCTTGACATGGTCTTACATAATTTCCTTAAACCCTAATGTCATGACATTTGTATCCTACACA
Source organism: Gossypium australe (assembly GCA_005393395.2). Lineage (NCBI taxonomy): Eukaryota > Viridiplantae > Streptophyta > Magnoliopsida > Malvales > Malvaceae > Gossypium > Gossypium australe. Next base: position 11,013,361 of record CM016626.1, read on the forward strand.
TTCCTAAGGTTCAACCGGAACTTTCTGAGATTGCTTTTCTGTCAATTCATACTTGAGTCTTTAAATAATAAATTTATAGAATAAATATGTAAATGCTGGAATTTAATAGTGTTAGATGTAAAATAACAGAATATTGCATTTATTTACCGTAAACTTACCTCGAAACAAAATACGATCAACTATATCGATTTAGTCCACTATCTTTTTCTTTCCCCGATCTAACTCTGGATTTCTTTCTTCTTAATCTATAATAGCAAATTTAGCTTATTTAATACTCACATTTACTAAAACAGTCCTTAACTCTAACTTTGGCAAAATTACAATTTTACCCCTAAACTTTTACATAATTATGATTTTTCCCCTAGGCTCGAAAATTAAACTTCAGCCCTTATTCTTATGTTTTATAACATGATGAACATTTTTCTCTTCTATAGCAACTTCAAATTCTTACTATTTCACACACTTATGACCAATTTATAACTTTTACTAATTAGCCCAAACTACTTAAATTCATCAAAAAACCCAAAGACAAAACTTGCTAATCTAACACATATCTTTTATTTTCTACCATCAAATAACAAAAATCACAAGTTCTCATCAATGGCATAACTCAAAATATTCATCAAAATTCAAAATTCAAACATGGGTTTTGTAGCACTCAAAGTAACGATCTCAAAAACGTAAAAATTATCGAAAACGGATCAAAAACTAAACTTGAATTTAAGCTTAGAAATGCAAAAGATACAAAGCTTCAAAGTTTTCTTTTTCTCTTTTGAGTTTCGGCAAGCAGATGGTAAAATGAAAACCATCCACTCATGTTTCTTTTATTATAATATAATATATTATATTGCCACATAAGTTGGCTTAATTGCCACATAAGTCCTCACACTTAAGAAGACATAACAAATAGACATCTTTTCATAAAGCACACTAATTTTGCATTTGATGCAATTCAATCCTTTTATCAAATTAAACACACAGACAGATAAATTAGCTCACAAAACTTCAATACATGCTCAATCATATAACAACGGCACAAAAAATAATATTAAAATATTTTACTGACTCAGATTTGTGGTTTCGCAACCACTGTTCCGTTTAGGCCCTATTTCGGGATGTTACAACTAACCAGTAGTGGAATAGATTGAAGATTATCTTGCTGCCATAGCCAGTAGTGGAATAGATTCAAGATTGTCCTATTGCCACTGACCAACGGTGGAATAGGTTGAAGATTACAAATGTTATCTCCCTGAAGACTCAACAAGACAATAAAACGGATTGAAGCTACAGGTCCTATCTCTCAGAAATAGCGGATCAAAGCAACAAGTTACGATGGAGTTTGAAGCTACCTGGCAAAGAAAAGCACCAAAGAGGAGAAAGACGCAGTGAATACCGACAAATTTGAGCCTTCTTTATGTCTTTGCTCTGTTCCCGTTGCACGACAATGAGCAAAGAGGGGCAGCTGTAGAAGGTCCAATTCGTCCGGGCCCGTTTAAACCAAAAAACCAAATCAAAAAAAATAATAAGCCAACAACCAAATAAAAAAAATTTTAACCCAATAACAAACAAGCCCAAATGGCCCATTAGAATAAATCAATTTTTTTCCGAAAGCTAGGGTTTCTGAAACCCTAGCCCTCTAGCGCCGCAACCCCCACTGGCCTCCACTACGCCAGCCCCACGACCTCTTGTTTGCCACCACCACTGGTGCCGTTTATGCCTCCTCCACTTCCCACTGTTCCCCACGACCTGCAAAAAAGAACAAGAGAACAGCAAGATCACAAGCAAAACAAGTTGTACTTGTTTATTTATTTTTTCTTACTGTTATTCGGCTATAAAGCCTAGGGAAAAATAATGTATTCGGATCCTTTTTTTTTTGGGCAATCAATACAAGCAGAATATACTTCCGAAATACAAGCAAAAATCAAACGAAGGAGAAGGAAACGAAACACCAAAATCAGATCAGAGGAATATCAAGTCAAAAAAAAACTATATCGAAGCAGTAGGTTCTTTTTAATTTATTTTTGATTTCGATTCTACATTTGTTAAGTTTTTATTATTTCATATATATATATTTAAAAAAAAAAGGAAGCAAAAAGGTGGAAAAATCTTATCTTTCCGGCCACCACACGCGGTGGCCGGCGGCGGCGTCATGCCGGAACTCCCATCGGTTCCTGGACCTGCAGAGAAAAAAGAATGGAAGTCAGAATTTTTTTTTAAAAAGGAGAAGCAAATGAATTTTTTTGGGAAACTTTGGGCTTAAATAGCCCCAACAAAACGGCGTCGTTTAAGGGGGTAGGATCCGCACGTCAACCCGTGGGTGACCCGGATCCGCGCCTTTCTACTTTGAAAGGGTTATTTTTGCATTTAGTCCCTCGACTTTCTGACTCCGTCACAATTTAGTCCTATTGAATGCAACATTTTCGGGGCAGGCGGTTATTTATTGATTTAGTCCCTGATCAATTGCGCGCATTTCAATTGAGTCTTTTGACTCTTTTATTTTCAATTTTTGCCCCAGATCCCTGCTTTCATTTTAATTTAGTCCTTTTTATATGTTTTGTTATTTTTCTATTTTTTCCATAAATGTTATTATTATTATATTATTATTATTATTATTACTATATTCATATTAGTATATTGTATATTGCGTATTATTATTATTATTATTACTATTACTATACTTATATTATTTTGTACATATCTCGTATTATCATCGTCATTATTATTATTATTATTATGTTCACTATTATTATTATTATTATTATTATTATTATTATATTGTATACATTTTGTATCACTTTTATTTTTTATTATTATCACTATATTACTGTCGCAACCATTTTTTGACAAAAAAACGGGAATCGAACTTGGGCCTTGAAAATGAATAAAACGGGAGTCGCCACAGACCTTTTACCAGGTGTGATCGGATCACCTTTGTTTTAATAAAACATTTGATTTACTAAAACAGTGTTTTTAGGTCTACGAATATTCGAGAAAATAGGTTCGAGAGTCGGTTACGTGCGAGGAAGGATTAGCACCCTCGCAACACCCAAAATTGGTACCAAATTGATTAATCGATGTCCTAATGTCGAAAAGTTTGAAATGATTTTTGAAATCTTGCTCTTTTTATTGTTTTTAAACAATTCGATTGAATATTGAGTTTCCCTTGTTTCGAAGGAAAAGAGTTTCACATCCAGCACGATTGGACACGACAATCTAAGTCCTTGAATTCAAGATCGTCTTCAAAATTCTCCAAGCACACATTTTTTGAAATTTTGGAAATGATATTCGCTCATTCGGTCATAAAAAAAAACACACCCAGCACGATTGGGCACGATCTTTTCGAACTTCCGAATACGCAAATATCACCTTATTTTTAAAAAAAAAGAAACAAAATTTGAAAAGGACATCCATTTGTTCGGTCAAACAAAAAGTCATACCCAGCGCGATTGGGCACAAAATTTTGAATTTCCAAACTCATGAATATTACCTTTGTGAAAATCCATTTTTATCAATAAAAGAAATAATAAAAGATGAAATGTTGAATTGATATGAAATGACGAAAGCAAGAAAACAAAGCGTGATAATAAACGTTACAATGATAAAACGAAAATAAAAAATAACATTAAAGCAATAATAATAAACAAAAACAAAAAGGATACTAGTAATGATAGAGACAATGATAGTAGTAATAAGAGTAGTATAGCTAACATAATAATCATAACAATACAAACAATGATGATACCCTAATGAAATAATGATGATAATATAAAATACGTACAACAAAAGAACATATAAATATAGTAATGATAATAAATATAATGAAAATAGTAATAATAATAACAATACTAATGATAATGAAGATAAATATAATAATAAAATAGTGATAAAAATGACACAGAATATGTACAATATGATAATGTAAATATAATAGTAATAATAATATAGTAATAATGATAAAATAATAATAATACTACAAAGTATATATACAACATATAATATATAGTAAAGATAAATATAATAATGATAATAGTAATAACAATAACAGGAAATGGTATAGTAATAATAAAATAATACTAATAATGTAACAACCCTTACCCGAGACCGTTGCCGGAGTCGAGCACGAGGCATTACTAAACTTAACTACTAATTCGGCATAAAATTTAAAACTGTCCATCTGCGTCATAGTCACTAAAATATTTATATCTAGAGCTACGGAACTCCAAATTGAGATCCGTTAATTTTCCCTGAAACTAGAATCATATATATTTTTATTGTAATTTTTCCAGAATTTTTCATGTGGCCAATTAGTACAGTTTATTCATTAAAGTTTCCCCTATTTTACTGTTTAACTGCTCTGAACTCTCTTCACTACGAATCAAATTACTCTTTGTACAGAATTTAGATGGCCTCCTTGTTTAGCTAATTTGAAACTAGACTCATTCAGCATTTCATACATATAAATTTTAATCCACAATTATTTTTGTACAATTTTTAATGATTTTTCAAAGGCAGAACAGGGGATCACGAATTCATTCAGAATCAGTTTCACTAAAATTTGAATATCTCATTATTTCCATATCTTTTGCTTACTCTATTTCTTTCATATGAAAATAGACTCAAAGAGCTTTCAATTCATATCTCTTTCACTTTCTAATTCCATTTCTTCTATTTTTGGTGATTTTTTAAAATCACGTTACTGCTGTAATTCAAAAACTGTTTCATTGCAAAATATCATTAACTAATTTATAACATCTTTACTCCATCTCATTTAAATTCTATACATGCCATATAAACCTTTAAACATAAAACAAAAGCTACCGGAATTGATCTGGATAGTGAGTTTTGCTATGATGATCCGATCTTCCACTTCTCTTTAATTCAATCTACATAAATATTAAACACACACAAGTAAGCTTAATGAAGCTTAGTAAGTTCATAGGTTTAAAAGTAGCTTACCACACATAATATTTCCAAAATAATAACAAAACATTTACTAAAGTTCCCTGCCATTCACAACCATTGTTAAAATCCTTCACATAGTTGAGCTCAACATTAACAACTACTCAATTTCTTCCATTTGATTCACTCATTTTATATTACTTCTTATCAAATTAGGAAACGTCTTACGAATTTGAGTACGTCGTTGCTCAGTGCCACGTTTCACAACTCAGTATGGATAATTCCATACCTACATTTCACAACTCAGTATGGTTTATACCATACCTACATTTCACAACTCAGTATGGTTAATACCATACCTACATTTCACAACTCGGTATGGATGATACCATACCTACATTTCACAACTCGGTATGGATGATACCATACCTACATTTCATAACTCAGTATGGATGATACCATACCTACATTTCACATTTGCCATGGATTAACCATGATCTTATCCGTCAATTCATCACATGTCACGACACGAACGTACTCAATTCTGCGTTTTTCCTAATTTGAATTACCACCATTTATTCTTTCATTTATCATATTTTTCACAATCCCACAGCAAATTCATATTTAACAGCACATTATATCATTCAATCATTCACAAATAAACATATATTTTGTAACAACCCAAACCCGGCCCAACACTATGGTCGAATCTGGATCGTTACGGGAAAAAGCTTTTCGAAAACCATTTTGAAACCCATTAAACTTTGTTGAAAAAAAAACTTCCCAGATTTGATTATCTTGATAAAGATCATACTTAGTGTTTTAAAAAAAAAATATTTTTTTTTTAAGTCAAGTTATAAAACATATTTCAACTGTGCCCGATGGCATTTTAAAAATATTTTTCGTGTTTAATTGGAAAATGTGTAATCTAAATTCAACAATAATAATATCCGAGTTTAAAATAATATCCAACATAAGAAAATAAAAAAAATACAGTATCAGGAGGCCTTATTACATCCAAATAAAATAAATCCAAAGTAAAATTATTAAACTGAAATTAAAGTCATTTAAATTTAATTCCACTGCATGGCCACCTCGAGTCAACCCGGCTCCACATTCGCGATCTAGGTGTCACCTGAAAGACATAAAGGAGAAGGTGAGTCACCAAGACTCAGTATGTAACCCTTCCCCCGTTTTAAAACATTTTCATACACAACATATAACAATTAATATGCAGAATGTTAAATACCCAACCTAGCCATCCAAACGCCACTATCTACCCCGTTGTGGTACCAAACCACTGGTGGTGCCAAACCACTGGTGACATATAGTCACAATGTGCTACCAAAGCACTGGTGTCCGTAGACACAAATCGGGTGATGGGGCAAACCCATCGTGTGATACCAAATCACTGGCAGACGATCCCATATCTCAAGTGGGGCCAACCCACGGTGGTGTTAACCACAGGGACAAGTCGCTATTGAGGTACCAAACCTCTGGAGGTACCAAACCTCTGGTGACCGTAGTCACGGTGTGTTACCAAAACACTGGTGCCCGTCGGCACATTATCACTGCCCCTCCACTCATCAACCCATATCACAGTCATAACAGAGTTCATACATTTATCACATGTATTAAAATAAATCATGCTTCCCAAAAGCATCATGATAATCTCATATAAACAGAGACTTACCGGGGTTCTTGCTTGTACCATTTAAGGCACTAAATCTGTATCTATATCAAACAGATTTACAAACAACAAATATTTATCACGCATATTAACTGCTATAAGTGTGTATGTACACACCTGATATCGATGGTAGTCCTAAATCCCGAAAGAAAGCGTTGGTCACCACAGATCCACTTGTCCTATATTCGGCCAAATCTATGGATTAGTCTTATGGCCTATTCGGCCTAATTAACTTATTTGGGAGGGGTTCCTTGTGAACCCGAGATCTTACCTTAACACTCTTTGCTATTATCTACCGTACTTGATACTCGAATCTGCTCGTCAGCCATCATTGATTAGCAAGTAAACCAATAACCTTCGGCTTTTAATCGAATTGCTAGAATAAGGAGATTGATCTTACTACCACTTACCGAAATTGAACACTAGAGATCAGGCTGTGAGTCGACTGTTTTACCTCCCTGAATACCTATAAGAAATCGGTTACTAATCGTTTAGAAGCCATTGCCGAAATTGGCACCTCTCATTGTAAAAGAAATCGACAGAAAAAGAAAGAAAAGGAAAGATGGACATTCGGCCAAGATCACTTACCACCTTATGAACCGATTGAAGGAGAGTCTAGAGGAGATTATTCCTGCTTGCTATTCGGCCAAGTCTTGGAATATGAAGAGGGAAAATTCGGCTATCAGAAAGGAAAAAGGAAAGGAAGACAAATGAAGAAATTGGTACTTCCAATGGTATATTCGGCCAGAGAGAGTTAATAGGGAAGGAAAGAAGTTTCGGCTAAAGAGCTTGAGAGAATGGTGAAAACGCAAGAGCAAAAGAGGGCTGGGGAATTCGGCACTTAGCAAAAATTTGAAGAAAAGAAAAACAAGGAGATCAACTCATGTATTTATAGCCACCAAGCACCCTTGCCGTCCACCCCTTTCTAATTAATTCAAATAAATTTTGAATTAATCCCAATAATCCTTTGATAATCCAACTAATATCCAATAATTCTTTTAATCTAATAATCCCCTCAATTATCCTACATTTATCATATTATCAAAATGATAATAGTAATATCCTTAATTTATCTTCTTAATATTAAGGAATTAAAAACCAATTAAAATGCTCACAATATCTAATTATCCAAGTAAAAATCTAATTAATAATCCCTTTATAAATAATAATAATATCCTCATTATTATCTCTATTATCTAAATAGATAATAAAAAGAATTAAGGAGAGTAAATCTCTCTCCCTTGTGCCGTCCAAATAAAGAACAAAAAGAGGGATTTCCGCGACTCGAACACAAGCTCTCCCTTGCTCCTTGGTGGCGTCACATGTAGCTCTTAAGTGGGCTTACTTTGCCACTTAGTCTAGGCTCATTTTATGTCCAAATTATCCCCATTTATTCTTATAACACCCACTCGCTAAGGCTCCCTGCCTTTAGAATTAAAATTGAAATTTTTTACCAAACCGAGCCAACTCAAAGCCTTAAATCAAGCTCTATTATTCCATAAATAATATCGCATCAGTTCTTACATAAGAAAAATAATTTAATTCCAAATAGCCCCGTTTTTGGGATGTTACAGTTCTACCCCCCTTAAAATAATTTCGTCCAGAAATTACCTAGCTAAAACAGATGAGGGTATTGCTACCGTATCACATCCTCAGGTTCCCACGTAGCTTCTTCCACCCCATGGTTCCGCCATAGCACCTTCACCAAGGGCACTGACTTCCTACGTAAAACCTTCACATCTCGATCTAAGATCTGAACTGGTTCTTCTTCAAAGGATAAATCCGCATTCACCTCGATTTCTGCCACTGGCACCACATGCGATGGGTCTGACCGATACCGTCTCAGCATTGATACGTGAAAGACGTCATGTATCTGACTCAATTCTGCCGGCAACTCTAGCTGATAAGCTACCGGTCCCACTCGCTTTACAACTGTATATGGCCCGATGAACCTTGGGCTCAGCTTCCCTTTTCGACCAAATCTCAGCACCTTTTTCCAAGGCGACACCTTCAGAAAAAACCCTGTCTCCTACCTCATACTCCATTTCCTTGCGCTTCAAGTCAGCATAAGACTTCTGTCTATCCGATGCTTCCTTAAGACGATCCCGAATCGTCCTAACTTTGTCCTCAGTTTCTGCAACCAATTCCGGACCTAAGACTTGTCTTTCACCTAACTCCGTCCAACATGTAGGAGTACGGCATTTCCGTCCATACAATGCTTCGTATGGTGCCATCTGGATACTCGCTTGATAGCTATTGTTGTAGGCAAATTCTGCTAATGGTAGAAATTCTTCCCAACTACCTCGGAATTCCAAGATACAACCCCTCAGCATATCCTCTAAAATCTGTATCACTCTCTCCGACTGTCCATCAGACTGTGGATGGAAGGCTGTACTGAAATCCAACCGTGTACCCAAAGCTTGATGCAACGCTTTCCAAAACCTCGACGTGAACCTCGGATCCCTATCCGAGATAATCGACACTGGCACACCATGCAATCTGACTATCTCGGCCACATATAACCTTGCTAGCTTCTGGAGTGAATAATCCATTCTTACAGGTACGAAGTGGGCTGACTTGGTTAACCGGTCCACAATCACCCAAACTGCGTCCTTCTTGCTGGGCGTAAGGGGTAGCCCACTGACGAAATCCATAGTGATCCGTTCCCACTTCCATTGAGGGATTTTTACCGGTTGAAGTAGCCCTGATGGCAACTGATGTTCAGCCTTAACCTGCTGACACGTCAAACACTTCCCTACAAATTCCGTTACTTCACGCTTCAACCCAGGCCACCAAAACTGTTTCCGTAGATCTCCATACATCTTGCTTCCTCCCGGGTGCATAGCGTATCGGCTGCTATGTGCATCGTGGAGAATTTTCTTCCTTAGCTCCACATCCTTTGGCATACAAGCTCGCCCTTGAAAACAAAGCACTCCATCATTGGACAGACTGTACCCTTCCAAACCACCATCCTGAACTTGTATCCTCTTAGCGTTCAAGCCTTCATCCACAAATTGCTTTTCCTTAATCTCCTCGATCCATGTTGGCTTAACTTGAAGTTCTGCCAAGAGACTCCCATCGTCATATAGACTCAACCGAGCAAACATCGCTCTTAAGTCCGTCACAACCTTCCGGCTCAACGCGTCAGCTACTACGTTAGCCTTGCCTGGATGGTATTCGATTGAACAATCGTAATCCTTTAATAGTTCAATCCACTGACGTTGTCTCAGGTTCAGATCCTTCTGAGTCAAGAGATACCTCAAACTCTTATGATCCGTGTAGACTATTGACTTCTCCCCATAAAGGTAGTGTCTCCATATTTTCAGAGCGAAAACGACTGCGGCTAACTCCAAGTCGTGCATTGGGTAGTTCAATTCGTGTGGTCTTAACTGACGGGATGCATAGGCTACTACCTTCCCTTCTTGCATCAGCACACATCCCAAACCAGTGTGAGATGCATCACAATAAACTGTGAATAACTTCCCCGCCTCAGGCTGTACCAACACCGGAGCTTCCGTCAGAATTTTCCTCAGCTTATCAAAGCTTTCTTGCTGCTTCTCCGTCCATACAAATGGAACACCTTTCCTTAGTAACTTAGTTAATGGCGCTGCTATTGGAGAGAATCCTTCCACGAATCTCCGATAGTATCCCGCTAAACCCAGAAAACTTCGTATTTCAGCCACCGACCTAGGTGGTTTCCAATCCAATACTGCTTCTATCTTGCGAGGGTCTACTCTAATTCCTTCCGCCGACACTACGTGCCCTAAGAAAGCCACTTCCCTTAGCCAAAATTCGCACTTACTGAATTTGGCATATAACTGCTTCTCCCTCAATACTTGTAGAACTATACGTAAGTGCTTATCATGCTCCTCCTCCGTCCTTGAGTAAACCAAGATGTCGTCTATAAATACCACGACAAGTTGGTCCAAGTACTGCTGAAATACTCTATTCATTAAATCCATGAACGCCGCCGGTGCATTGGTCAACCCAAATGGCATTACGAGGAACTCGTAGTGCCCATACCGAGTTCGAAATGCCGTCTTGTGAACATCAGCCTCCTTCACCCTTAATTGATGATAACCCGACCTAAGGTCAATCTTTGAAAATACCGACGCTCCCTTCAATTGGTCAAATAAGTCGTCGATCCGAGGCAACGGGTACTTGTTCTTGATTGTTAACCTGTTCAGCTGACGGTAGTCGATGCACATCCGCATCGAACCGTCCTTCTTCTTGACAAATAACACGGGTGCTCCCCACGGAGATATGCTTGGTCGAATAAATCCTCTGTCCAAGAGCTCCTGAATTTGAGCCTTCAGCTCCACCAATTCCTTCGGTGCCATTCGGTATGGTGCTATAGACACAGGTGCCGTTCCGGGTAGCAAGTCTATACCGAATTCGACTTCCCGATCTGGAGGCAGACCCGGAAGCTCTTCTGGGAACACATCAGCAAATTCCCCAACCGTTCGGACCCTTCCAACTACTGACTCCTTAGCTTCCAAAGCACAGATTCGAACCAAATACGCCTACAACCCTTCTTGACCATCTTTTCTGCCTTCAAGGCAGACACCACATTGGATAGGTAATTCCTTCTATCACCTATCATAACCACGTCACCACCTTCAGCCGTCTTAAGAACCATGCGCTTAGCCGCGCAATCCAAATTCGCCCGATACTTAACCAGCCAGTCCATTCCAAGGATCAAATCGAACTCCCCAAATGGTAGTTCCATCAGATCAGCAACGAAAACTACCCCTTGGAGTTCTAGGGGTACGTCTCTATAAAGTTTGTCTACGACTACAGAGTGTCCTAGAGGGCTTAATACCGTCATCTTCCTAGAAGTAATCTCAGAGTCTAGGTCCATAGTTCCTACCACACTACTAGCAATGTACGAGTGCGTTAAACCCACATCAATCAATGCAACATAAGGAAAACCAGAGATTAAAAACATACCGGTTATGACATCCGGTGCGTCACCCTCCTCGCGACGCCTAGCTGCATAGACTAAGCCAGGCTGCCTAGCCTCTGTGTTGCCTGAACCTCTGCCCTGAGTTCCACGACCTCGGTTAGGACCGTTGTTTACTCTGCCATTACCACGACCCCTCTGTGGTCCCACATTTCTATCCTGAGTACGATTCTGCCCCTCTGGCTGATTTTTGGCTAGTTTCCGGGGACAATCTCTAACACGATGCTCCAACGACCCACACTCAAAACATCCTCTATCGCCGGTCGAACAACTTCCCCAATGGGTCTTTCCACAGCGGTTACACTGAGTCGGCCTCTGATTAGTAGTCATGGGCCTTGCTGCCTGATTTGGCCCACTTGGCCTGGCCTTTTTCTGGACATTACCACCTGACCCAGCTGGCCCAAATCCTCTCTTCTGATTATTCCTACTATAACTTTGCCTCACAGCCTCCTTGATTCCTTCGGCAACCTTGGCCTTTTCCACTAGAGATGAGAACTCACGAACCTGCTGCGGAGCTATCAGCAGCCTCAAATCATCTCTAAGTCCGTCCTCAAAACGGACACAACGCTCGTGTTCAGTAGCCACGATGCCTCTAGCATACCTACTCAGCCTTAAAAACTCCGCCTCATATTCTGCTACTGACTTAGTCCCTTGCACTAGACCCAGAAAAAGTTTCCTCTGAGCATCTGTATAACTGGTGCCCACATACTTCTTCTGAAAAGTAGTTTTGAAGTAATCCCATGTGAGATCATCAGCCGTGGCTCCATCCCGGACTGTCAGCCACCACTGGTACGCTTCATCCTTTAGAAGTGACACCTCCCCTTTCAGCTTTTCCTCCTCAGTCAGGTCAATATCATCCATTATCCTTTCCGTCGATTCCAGCCAATACTCTGCTGCACTGGGCGCCACTCCTGACACGCCCCGAAATACCTCAGCCCCATTAGCCCAGATTCGCTCGGGAACAGATTTCCGAGCTCCTAGATTTCCACCAGCCCCAGCCACAATCTCCAGAACTCGCAATACCGCTTGCGATACTGCCTCACCACCGGTCTGATCCTGCTCCTCAGCTCTAAAAGTAGGAGGTGGTGGTGGCGGTGGTACTTCATTTTCAGAACCCTGTCCCGACCTAACAGGTTCTGACACGGTCATCCTACCTCTACCGCGTCCACGGCGTCCACGTCCTCTAGAACTCATTCTATCTACTGCGCTTTTAATCTGATTAAGAAAAATTTTATGCGTTAGCATTTGTTCCACTTTCTTATCCGCGAAGAAATTTTATGGATAGAGTTTAATCAGAGATTCTTTCGAGCAAACAAGTTTTCAGTTTCCTAACCTAGTTCACACAAAGAAGTTCTTGCATCCATTCCTTAATACTTTCCATACCTATTCGCTCTTCGGACATTTCTGCCCATTTCTATCCCAGGGGTATTTTCGTCATTTTCCTACAGGGGTATTTTTGTAATCAAATCCGAGAAATTTCTAAAACTTTAATAAACAGGTCACTTTGAAACTCTTAAAATTGAAGAGTATTTCTGAAAATTTGCAAAACCTGAAGTTATGGCATCATTTCGGAAACCAGGGGTATTTTGGTAATTTTGTCAATCAGAGGTAATTTTGTAAATTTTGCACATCGAAGATGTTTTTAACAATTGTAAAACTCTGAGGGTCCTTTTGCAAGTTTTTCTTTCTTAAAACGTTGCTGTTTGCAAAAAGTTCAAAAGTCGAGGTCATTTTGGTAATTTTGCAGTTTGAGGGCATTTTCGTAATTTTCCAAAACCAAAATATTTTGCTGATGATTTTCAAAACTAAGTTGTTGAATATTTGAAAAATAATTGAAATTTTTGAGCAAAAACATTGAACTGATATTTTATGAACTGAGGGCATTTTAGTAATTTTACCCCTAAGGGTATTTCTGTAATTTTCCACAAATCAAGTTTTTCGAGGAAAATGTTGTAAAAATGAAGTTCTCGATTTGAAAGAGTTATTGCAGAAATTTTGAAAACATTAGGGTTCCTGTTGTTTCGTTCCTTTCAAAACATGGCTAATTCCCTTTCGGGTTTTAGTCATTAGGTTTAGCCTATGACCGAGCCTTCTTGGTCAGGGTGAACCAAGGCTACGCACCAGGCAGGATTCGAGTGAAGAGGAGGTGGGTCACGCGGACCGCTTAAATACCAAGCTTCCACTGAACCTTTCTAGACATGCGCACAGAGGTTGCCACACCACTGAGCCCTCTGAGTTAGGGTGAACCGAAGCTACGCACCAGGTAGGATACCTGCGAAGAGGAGGTGAGTCACGAGGACTGCTTAAATACCAAGCTCTTCCGGATCCAATCCTAGACATGCGTACAGGGATTACCACACCCTAGCTCAATGGCTTAGCCATAGGTTGGTTTAGTTCCTTAAGTCTTATGTTCCGTTTGTGTTTGAGTAATCTAACCTTAGGGTCCAAGTCCTATAAGTCTATCTACGTTCCGTGCTTCCTACCCTTCTACAGAATATAATTCACCAATAGGTTTAAAAGTACTTACCTGGGCGGATCGGTGCCGGAGACTCGGGCCATGCTGCTTACAACCCAAAAACAGTTCAAAAAGGCCTACCAAAACATTTTTGGGCCTTGGGCCCCCACAGCCGAGCTTTGAACTGGGCTCTGATACCAATTTTGTAACAACCCAAACCCGGCCCAACACTATGGTCGAATCTGGATCGTTACGGGAAAAAGCTTTTCGAAAACCATTTTGAAACCCATTAAACTTTGTTGAAAAAAAACTTCCCAGATTTGATTATCTTGATAAAATCATACTTAGTGTTTTAAAAAAAAATATTTTTTTTTAAGTCAAGTTATAAAACATATTTCAACTGTGCCCGATGGCATTTTAAAAATATTTTTCGAGTTTAATTGGAAAATGTGTAATCTAAATTCAACAATAATAATATCCGAGTTTAAAATAATATCCAACATAAGAAAATAAAAAAAATACAGTATCAGGAGGCCTTATTACATCCAAATAAAATAAACCCAAAGTAAAATTATTAAACTGAAATTAAAGTCATTTAAATTTAATTCCACTGCATGGCCACCTCGAGTCAACCCGGCTCCACATCCGCGATCTAGGTGTCACCTGAAAGACATAAAGGAGAAGGTGAGTCACCAAGACTCAGTATGTAACCCTTCCCCCGTTTTAAAACATTTTCATACACAACATATAACAATTAATATGCAGAATGTTAAATACCCAACCTAGCCATCCAAACGCCACTATCTACCCCGTTGTGGTACCAAACCACTGGTGGTGCCAAACCACTGGTGACATATAGTCACAATGTGCTACCAAAGCACTGGTGTCCGTAGACACAAATCGGGTGATGGGGCCAACCCATCGTGTGATACCAAATCACTGGCAGACGATCCCATATCTCAAGTGGGGCCAACCCACGGTGGTGTTAACCACAGGGACAAGTCGCTATTGAGGTACCAAACCTCTGGAGGTACCAAACCTCTGGTGACCGTAGTCACGGTGTGTTACCAAAACACTGGTGCCCGTCGGCACATTATCACTGCCCCCTCCACTCATCAACCCATATCACAGTCATAACAGAGTTCATACATTTATCACATGTATTAAAATAAATCATGCTTCCCAAAGCATCATGATAATCTCATATAAACAGAGACTTACCGGGGTTCTTGCTTGTACCATTTAAGGCACTAAATCCGTATCTATATCAAACAGATTTACAAACAACAAATATTTATCACGCATATTAACTGCTATAAGTGTGTATGTACACACCTGATATCGATGGTAGTCCTAAATCCCGAAAGAAAGCGTTGGTCACCACAGATCCACTTGTCCTATATTCGGCCAAATCCATGGATTAGTCTTATGGCCTATTCGGCCTAATTAACTTATTTGGGAGGGGTTCCTTGTGAACCCGAGATCTTACCTTAACACTCTTTGCTATTATCTATCGTACTTGATACTCGAATCTGCTCGTCAGCCATCATTGATTAGCAAGTAAACCAATAACCTTCGGCTTTTAATCGAATTGCTAGAATAAGGAGATTGATCTTACTACCACTTACCGAAATTGAACACTAGAGATCAGGCTGTGAGTCGACTGTTTTACCTCCCTGAATACCTATAAGAAATCGGTTACTAATCGTTTAGAAGCCATTGCCGAAATTGGCACCTCTCCTTGTAAAAGAAATCGACAGAAAAAGAAAGAAAAGGAAAGATGGACATTCGGCCAAGATCACTTACCACCTTATGAACCGATTGAAGGAGAGTCTAGAGGAGATTATTCCTGCTTGCTATTCGGCCAAGTCTTGGAATATGAAGAGGGAAAATTCGGCTATCAGAAAGGAAAAAGGAAAGGAAGACAAATGAAGAAATTGGTACTTCCAATGGTATATTCGGCCAGAGAGAGTTAATAGGGAAGGAAAGAAGTTTCGGCTAAAGAGCTTGAGAGAATGGTGAAAACGCAAGAGCAAAAGAGGGCTGGGGAATTCGGCACTTAGCAAAAATTTGAAGAAAAGAAAACAAGGAGATCAACTCATGTATTTATAGCCACCAAGCACCCTTGCCGTCCACCCCTTTCTAATTAATTCAAATAAATTTTGAATTAATCCCAATAATCCTTTGATAATCCAACTAATATCCAATAATTCTTTTAATCTAATAATCCCCTCAATTATCCTACATTTATCATATTATCAAAATGATAATATTAATATCCTTAATTTATCTTCTTAATATTAAGGAATTAAAAACCAATTAAAATGCTCACAATATCTAATTATCCAAGTAAAAATCTAATTAATAATCCCTTTATAAATAATAATAATATCCTCATTATTATCTCTATTATCTAAATAGATAATAAAAAGAATTAAGGAGAGTAAATCTCTCTCCCTTGTGTCGTCCAAATAAAGAACAAAAAGAGGGATTTCCGCGACTCGAACACAAGCTCTCCCTTGCTCCTTGGTGGCGTCACATGTAGCTCTTAAGTGGGCTTACTTTGCCACTTAGTCTAGGCTCATTTTATGTCCAAATTATCCCCATTTATTCTTATAACACCCACTCGCTAAGGCTCCCTGCCTTTAGAATTAAAATTGAAATTTTCTACCAAACCGAGCCAACTCAAAGCCTTAAATCAAGCTCTATTATTCCATAAATAATATCGCATCAGTTCTTACATAAGAAAAATAATTTAATTCCAAATAGCCCCGTTTTTGGGATGTTACATAATTTCAACCATATGAACTTACCCGGCTGATTTGTAGAAGATTTTGAAATTTAGGGACTACTCTGCAACTTTTTCTTTTCCTCTTTCTTCTTTGGTTTCTTGATCTATAATGTAAAATATTTTCACTCATCAGCATATATTTCATTTCTATTTCACTTCATAATTTATGCTCTTCAATTTTCGAAATTGCACTTTTACCCCAAAATTTACAGTTTTTACAATTTAGTCCCTGCTCAATTCAGCCATCAATTGAACTAATTTTTCTCAATCAACACTTTATTCTATCATTAAAAACTATTTCACAACCTTTTGTATTCTGAATTTCAACACCAACCTCTAATTCACAACTTTTTCACAATTAGGTCCTAAATATCATTTCCTATCAAAATCACTTAATAAAACCACCTTAGTATGAAATTAAAATTTAAATTTCATAATAATTCATCATAAACTTCCATTTCTCAGCAAGGTTAACTTTTAATTTTACTCACCAAATCAAAAACTAATGAATTCTATAAGTGGATCTAGTTGTAAAAGTCATAAAAACATAAAAATTATCAAGAAAAAGCATTAATTAAACTCACAGGGTGTAATAGTATGAAAACAAGCTTTCTTCAGAACTCCTCTGACATTTTTGGCTGAGATAATTGTGAAGATTACTCTAGATTATTTTCAATCTTATCTTAATAACATATTAAAATTACAAAATTCCAATTTTGCCCTTATTATCCTTATCTTTGTGATGATTTTCTTCTACTTGCTGTCCAGCCTTTTCACATTTGGGTTAATTGCCCTATAAATCCTCTTTCTTTTAACACTTGAGCTATTTAATTCTTCTAGCAATTTTGCATTTGTTACAATTTAGTCCTTTTTATTAAATTGGCTACCCAATCATTTAAATTTCTCAACCAAACTTAATACTAACTTAATAACACTCCATAAATATTTCTAAAAATATTTATGGCTTGATTTTCAAATTTGAGGTCTCGATACCTCGTTTTTGACCCATTTGACCTAATAAATTCTTTTAATTCACTAAATTCACCAATCCACAAATTCTTCTAAATTCTCACTTGACTCATAAATATTAAATTACTATCTTATTCAATCTTACTTGCCGGATTTAGTGATCTCATATCACCATTTCCGACACCACTGAAAATTAGGCCGTTACAAATAACACAAAATATACGCGACATAATAATAATGATATATAATAATGATAGTGATAATAATGAAGATAGTAATAATAATAATAATACGAAATATGTACAATATGTTAGTATAATGTCATAATAATAATAAAGTTAGTATATACAAGTGATGATACAATAATAATAACAATAGTAAAAATAATAGTAATATAGAAAATATAACAATAACAATAATAATAATAATAATAATAATAATAATAATAATAATAATAATAATAATAATAATACAAAATATATACAAGATACTAATATAAATATAATACTAATAATAATATAATAATAATAAAGATGGTAACATAGTAATAATAGTGGCAATAATAATAGGAAATATATACATACAATAATAATACAATAATAATAATGATGATAATAATAATAGATAATAAATAATAGTAAATGCATATACAAATAATAGTACAATAATAGCAATAATAGAAATGATAATAATTATGGTAGAAAGACTAAAGAAATCATCAAATAACTAAAAAAAGGGTCAAATTGCATTTATAACGAAAGTTTGGGGTCGATTCGAAATAAAATAAAAGGAAAAGGGCTTATTTGTGACGCGCATGAAACCTTGAAGGTCCAAAACAGAAATAAACCCTTTTATTAAAACACTGCGTTGGAAGGAGGATCTGATTTGAAACCGTGGAAAGTTATGGGGTTAAAATTGAAATAAAAGGAAACTTGATTGCGCAGACATGGAAAAGAGGAGGGGCTAAACGCGCAATTAACCCCTCCAAACAAAAACACGCGGATCCTAGGCTGGAGCGGGTCGGATCGCGGGTCAGGGGATCAAAACGACATCGTTTTGGCCCCTGACCGCCCAAGGCAAAACGGCGTCGTTTCACTATTAATATAAATCAAATTTCCCCCCCTTTTTTTTTCATTTATGCGGTTTACACACAAAAAAAATTTCTCCCTCCTCTCCTTTTCTCTCTGCAGAGCTCTCCTCCGACGAGGGTTTAGTCCGGCGACCGTCGCCGCCGGCCACCGTGTACGGTGGCCGGAAATCGCAAAGGTAAGCCCCCTTTTTATTTATTTATTACAATTTATATATATATATGTATGTTCTGCGAATATATAAAAAAAAGGAAAAGAAACTCGAAATAAACGGAAAAATATAATGATACCTTCGAATGTATTAGTGTGATTTTTCTTTTGTGTTGGATCTCTACTGCTTTGTGTTTTTTTTTTGAAACTGTTGTTTTATAGATCTAAAAAATAAAATAAAATACATTATTTCCCTTCTTTTCTGCTGCTGCGTGGGTTCTTTTGTCTTATTGCAGGTGCGCTTGGTGGCCGAAAACAGGGAAAGGTGGAGCGGCGGCAGTGGATGCTGACGTGCGACGCTGCTAGGCTAGGGTTTCCAGAAACCCTAGCAGTCTGCCATCAGTATTGGGGCTTTTAGATTTGGGCCAAAAGTGTGGGGTTGGGCCTATTTTAATTTGTTTGGGTCTATTTATGTATTTTGTTTGGCTTTGGGCCCTGGGTTAATGACCCGGGCCAAAATTGGTGACTACAGCTGCCCCTCTTTGCTATTTGTCGTGAAACGATGATAGAGCAAAGACAATAGAAGAACCAATTTTGCCCGGTCTTGGCCAAGCCTTGACTTGTTGGTCCTCGTCTTCTTTAAACATCTTCAAACTCCACTGTAACTTGTTATTTTGATCCACTTCACTGTTCCGTTGTATCTTCAGGGAGATAATATTTCATTGCTTCTTCAAGGGCGCAGTAACTAGCGCCTTGATCGGCTTCGATGTGATTTCAGGGCTTTGATCTTCTCCACCGGGACTTCGAGGAAATAAATCTGAACTTTTCAAACTGTTTCCTTACTATCTTCGGGGATACTTCGATTTTCAGTCTATTTCTCCACTGCCACTTCTGAGAGATATAGCCTATAGCTTCATTTTGCTCTTGTTCAATCCTCTTTGTAATGAATCTGAAATTCGCAATCTGCTTGAAGCGACTTCGGTCTTTCGGCTGTAAGTGCCTCCGCGTGTGTATCGAGGCTCAACCCTAACTGAGATTTTTCTCTTTTTTTTAGACAGAAATTGAAAAGCAGACATTGAAAATACCTCGGTGGAGCAATACAATTTGATTCTTGAAAATAGAAATTGAAGAACAGAAATTGAAAACAGAAATTGAAATGCCTCAGCGTGCGTCCTGAGGAGTTGATTGAAAAACAGAAATTTAAAATGCCTCAGCGCGCGACCTGAGGAGTTAATTCAAGCAGAAATTGAAAAACAGAAATTGAAAATGCCTCAGCGTGCGACCTGAGGAGTTGATTCAAACAGAAATTGAAAAACAGAAATTGCAAATGCCTCAGCGTGCGACCTGAGGAGTTGATTCAAACAGAAATTGAAAAACAGAAATTGAAAATGCCTCAGCGTGTGACCTGAGGAGTTGATTCAAACAGAAATAAAAACAGAAATTGAAATGCCTCAGCGTGCGACCTGAGGAGTTGATTCGAACAGAAATTAAAACAGAAATTGAAATGCCTCAGCGTGCGACCTGAGGAGTTGATTCCAACAGAAATTGAAAAACAGAAATTGAAAATGCCTCAGTGTGCGACCTGAGGAGTTGATTCAAACAGAAATTAAAACAGAAATTGAAATGCCTCAGCGTGCGACCTGAGGAGTTGATTCAAACAGAATTTGAAAGACGGAAATTAAAATGCCTCAGCGTGCGACCTGAGGAGTTGATTCAAACAGGAATTGAAATGCCTCAACGTGCGACCTGAGGAGTTGGTTCAAACAAATATTGAAAAACAGAAATTGAAAATGCCTCAGCGTGCGACCTGAGGAGTTGATTTTTTTTGCAAACAGAAATTGAAAAACAGAAATTAAGAACACCTCAGCGTGCGACCTGAGGAGTTGATTTTTTTGCAACAGAAATTGAAAAACAGAAATTAAAAACACCTCAGCGTGCGACCTGAGGAGTTGATTTTTTTGCAAACAGAAATTGAAAAACAAAAATTAAAAACACCTCAGCGTGCGACCTGAGGAGTTGATTTTGGAAAACGTATCATCTGGTGGTATTCGGATGCCTTCTTTCTCCTTGGTTCGGCGCAATTTTTGTCAAAGCTTCTTGCTTTACTGGTGTACCTGTACGTGTGATGCGTGATGATGTCATGATATGCATGTGTTTGTCTTAAATACCTACATGATTATGCCATGTGTCTTGGGCTTGTTTGTCGTGTGTCTCTTCTTGTTTCGACTCTCATGGTGACCTGCACTCACTGCTTCGACTCTTGACTTTCCTCAGGTCTTGTACCCGTCCTCAAGTTCTACGAGTAATCCACGTTTCTCACATATCCCTCTTTTTTTGCCCCCTGTTGAACTTTGTCCTTGCTTTGTGGCTCTCGTACTTACCCAATTCTCATCCAGGTAATGCTCAATATTCTTTTCGTTTAGAGCGCGTAATTTCACTATTTATCTCTAAAATGAAACATAAATAAAATGTATGAAAATGGCAAAGTAGGCGGGAAAGGGATACCTCATATCTATATTTATTTCAAAAGCAACAAGCAAAGAAAATTGACAAGGAATGACTCGATTAAGAAAGCATTATAAAGAAAACAAGTTCAGTTATTGTAAGTGCTCTAGATATCCGACGCATGAACTTCTCCATGTTTCTTCATCCTGGATCTTTTCGAGCAAGTTTTTTCGTGTAGAAGATCTCGAGCTTCAGAGTCCGCTTCAATACCATAATCTCGCAGTTTGACTCCTTGTTCAAACCATTCCTGCTTTTCTGGACCAAATTTGCTTCCTTAGGATGCCCTTTCGGGTTTTCATCCTAAGCTTTCTCCGTTTATCAGGACGCCTTTTTCGTTTTTTTTAGGCGTAATATTTCTTCACGGCATCTGAGTTCACCGGGTTTGGTAACTCCTTCCCATCCATTTCAGTGAGAATCAAAGCTCCACCTGAGAAAGTTCTCTTTACGACGTATGGTTCTTCCCAATTCGGTGCCCATTTTCCTCGAAAGTCCTTTTGTATAGGGAGAATCTTCCTCAACACGAGTTCTCCTTCACGAAATTCCCTTGGCCGCACTTTCTTGTCATGGGCTGCGATCATTCTCCTTTGGTACATCTGTCCGTGACAAATTGCTTTCAAGCGTTTTTCTTCGATCAGATTCAGTTGGTCATATCAAGCCTGAACCCATTCAGATTCTTCCAGTTTTGACTCCATTAAGATTCGTAAAGAGGGGATTTCCACCTCGATGGGCAGCACAGCTTCCATTCCGTAGACCAGAGAGAAAAGAGTTGCCCCCGTAGAGGTCCGCACACACGTGCGATATGCATATAGGGCAAATGGTAGCTTCTCGTGCCAGTCTTTATACGTCTCAGTCATTTTCCCAATGATCTTCTTAATATTCTTATTAGCGGCTTCTACCGCTCCATTCATCTTTGGACGATAGGGTGAGGAATTATGATGCTTGATTTGAAATTGCTCGCACACTTCCTTCATCATCTTGTTGTTCAGGTTTAGGGCATTATCTGAGATGATCCTCTCAGGCAAACCGTATCGACATATGATCTCTCTTTTTAAGAACTTGCAAACTGCGGTCTTTGTCACATTGGCAAATGAAGCAGCCTCTACCCATTTTGTGAAGTAATCTATGACTACAAAAATGAATCGATGTCCATTAGAAGCTTTTGGGGAAATTGGCCCTATAACATCCATGCCCCACATAGAAAAGGGCCATGGAGAAGTCATGACATGAAGGGGTGAAGGTGCTGCATGAATTTTATCGCCATAAACTTGACATTTATGACACTTTCGTGCGTAACTAATGCAGTCGCTTTCCATTGTCAACCAGTAATAACCGAGCCTCATAATCTGTCTGGCCATAGCGAAGCCATTGGCGTGCGTTCCACAAACTCCTTCATGGACCTCCTCGAGTATCTTTCTGGCTTCAACAGTATCCACACATCTCAGGAGCATTTGATCTTTCCCTCTTTTTGTATAGGATGTCTCTATCGAGAACAAATCCCGCCGCCAATTTTTCTGATCGTTCTTTTGTCATTCTCGTTTGCTTGCTCGGGGTATCTTTGATTCTTGATATATTCTAAGATATCATGGAACCATGGTTGTCCGTCTGCCTCATTTTCAATGCTAAAACAATGCGCAGGGTCCTCGTATATACTCATCTGGAGAGGCATTATTTCTGTTTCTCGGTTTGCTTTGAACATTGAAGCCAAGGTGGCCAAGGCGTCGGCCAATTGGTTTTCTTTCCGTGGGAAGTAGTTAAAAGTCACTTCTTCGAATTCTTCAACCAATTCCGTAACAAGATCGCGATATTTGACCAACTTCGAGTCTCTTACTTCCCAATCTCCACAGATTTGGTAAATCACCAATGTCGAGTCCCCGAAAACCGCTAAGACCTTGACGTTCTGCTTGATAGCTGCGCGAAGTCCCATGATGCAAGCCTCATATTCCGCCATGTTGTTGGTACAGAAGAAATTTAATCTGGCAGTAAAGGGGTAATGATCCCCTTCTGGTGACACTAAGACTGCTCCAATCCCAAGCCCCAACGCATTTGACGCGCCATCAAAACTCATCTTCCATGATCTCTTTTTCGACGATTCACATTATTTTTCCGTAACGCATATCAAGTCTTCATCTGGGAAGTCGAATCTCAATGGCTCGTATTCCTCTGTTGTTCGAGTTGCTAAGAAGTCAGCTATCACACTCCCTTTAATCGATTTCTGGCTCACGTACACGATGTCATACTCCGAAAGTAGGATCTGCCATCGTGCCATTCTTCCTGAGAGTGCAGGCGATTCCATCATGTATTTTATGGGGTCCAGCTTTGAAATCAACCACGTCGTATGATACAACACATATTGTCTAAGCCTCCGAGTTGCCCAGACCAGAGCACAACAGAATTTTTTGATTGACGGATACCTTGCTTCATACTTCGTGAATTTCTTACTGAGATAATAGATCGCCTGTTCCTTTTTTTCGGACTCATCATGTTGCCCCAGGACGCAACCCATTGAGTTTTCAAACACAATCAGATATAGTATTAGCGGTCTTCCAGGAGTTGGTGGTACTAGCACCGGGGGACTAGACAAATACCGCTTTATCTTGTCAAAAGCCTCTTGACATTCCTCGTTCCATTCTCCAGGATTGTGTTTTCGAAGGAGTCGAAAAATCGGATCACATTGCTTGGTGAGTTGAGCAATGAATCGAGCGATGTAGTTCAGCCTTCCTAGAAATCCTCTGACTTCCTTTTGTGTGCGCGGGGGCGGTAGTTCTTGTATGGCCTTTATTTTATCCGGATCAACCTCGATACCTTTCTTGCTAACGATGAACCCCAGTAATTTTCCATAGGTAGCCCCGAAGGTACATTTGGCTGGGTTAAGCTTCAGTTGGAATTTTCTTAGTCTTTCAAACAACTTCCGGAGGTTCTCGACATGCTCTCTTTCCCCTCGAGATTTGGTAATCATATCATCGACATAGATTTCTATTTCCTTGTGCATCATGTCATGAAACAATGTTACCATGGCTCTCTGGTATGTTGCCCCGGCATTCTTTAGTCCGAACGACATCACTTTGTAGCAGAATGTCCCCCACATTATCGTGAATGTAGTTTTCTCCATATCCTCGGGAGCCATCTTGATTTGATTGTAGCCCGAAAATCCATCCATGAAGGAGAAAATCGAATGCTTTGCCGTGTTATCTACCAATGTATCGATGTGTGGCAACGGGAAATTATCTTTAGGGCTTGCTCGATTCAAATCACGGTAATCCACGCACATTCGTACTTTGCCATCTTTCTTCGGTACTGGGACTATATTAGCCACCCATTCTGAATATTTAGAGACTTGTAGGAAGCCAGCATCAAATTGTTTCTTTACTTCTTCCTTTATCTTTAAGAGCATTTCAGGCCTCATCCGCCTTAACTTCTGTTGGATAGGCTTGCATTCTGGTTTCAATGGGAGTCTATGGACCACTATATCTTCGTTCAAACCCAGCATATCTTGATACGACCATGCGAACACGTCTTTGTATTCATGAAGCAAGGCGATCAGATCATGTTTGGTGTCCTCTGTCATGGAGGTCCCAACTTTTACCTCCTGCCTCTTTTCTTTGCTTCCCAAATTCACTGTCTCAACCGTTTCTCGATAGGGCAGAATCTGTTCATCCTCTTGTTCTACCATTCTTAGTAAGTCTGGGGATGAGACATAATCTTCAGCATCTTCTTCAGCCTCGAATTCTCCCACACAAATGGCTTTCTCGAAATCGATCTTAGGACTTGTAACAGGATTGTTCGCGTCATTGATATCTGAGCACCTGAAAGGTGAATAAAAAGAAAACTATAGAGGGGTATCAAGGTATTGGAACTCACAAGCATGATATGAGATATATGTAAGGACAGGCTATGAGGAGAGGGAATAAATCGTGACAAAATGCATAACCATTGATGTTTATTTAAAAGATAAATAGCAAACATGATTACTCATAACGGATTCCCCTTATAACTTAGGGGCATACAAAAAATTAATACTGAGCATTACTCCGGAGGGGATCTGGAAACTACAAGGAGATCCACGGCAGTCCAATTGTTCAAAGTGAATCCTGGAGGACAAGGGCGTATCATCGAAGCATTTCCAATCGCATCATCCCTTTTGTCCATAACATTTATACCGACATTCTGGAAATCCCTTTCGATTGATAACATCATGCTTGGTACACTATCTCTCCCCGGGTACATCATTCCTGCCGATGTAAATGTCTTCAACAACGGTGGATACATTATGGGCTCCCAGTCCAATTCCCGACCTGAGGCTCTTGCGATCCTCCTTTCTTGATCTCTCTGCCATTGTTTTCTTCTTTGTTGGGCGTCTGGCTTGAACCCTAAACCGTGTCTAGCCTTGTGATGTACGGGCTTTAGTGCTCTGGCCATTTGTAACACCCCTTACCCGTATTCGATGTCGGAATAGGGTACGAGGCATTACCGGAATTACAAATTTATTTATCAGACATTTTATTTCATCTAGCATTTATATTTGAAACCAATCAAAATCAAACATATTATCCCTTAAACATATTTATTTTTCTCATTTCATGTCTTACTTGAATTTATTTCTCGTCTCAACATATTTAATTACCTTTATTTACATATTAAAGATAATCACATATTTACATGTCATGATAAATATCATTCTCTTGCCGTTTATTCATAAACATAAATTAGTTAATTCATCATATCAAGATTTCACATACTATCAACTTATATTTCTTTATATCACATAATTAAAGTTATACGAACTTACCTGGCTAAATTTGCAGAAATACCAAGATTTAAGGGCATTTTGGTAATTTTCTATTTTCATCGATTTTCAACCGATCTTAATCTAAATTAATAATTTCATTCAATTTTGCAATTTTCAATAATAAAATAATCCATTCCATGTAAATTGGTCATTTCCAACATTTTTACAAAACTAATCATAAAGTTTTACTTTATTCAATTTAGTCCCTGAGCCTAAAACATTACAAATTAGCCATGCTAGCTGAATATTCATACATATTTCCTCCTCCTCCTCTCCATTCCACATCCTTAATGTATATAACATGCTATAAGTAACATTATCAATAATTTCATTAATTATTCATAAGTATATTCAAAACTGTCCATTTGAGTTATAGTCACTAAATTATTTATTTCCAGAGCTACAGAACTCCAAATGAAGAAACGTTAATTTTTCCTGAAACTAGACTCACATATCTTCTTACCATAAAATTTTCAAAATTTTTTATTTAGCCAATTAGTACAGTTTATTCTTTAAAGTCACCCCTATTCTGTTGTCTGACAGTTCCGACCACTCTTTGCTAAAATTTAATTATCTTTTTGTACAGAATTCAAATGATGTTATGGTTTATTTCTTCTAAAACTAGACTCATTAAGAAATCTAACCATATAAATTATGTTCCAAAATTATTTTTATACAATTTTTGATGATTTTTCCAAGTCAGAACAGGGGATCTCGAATTCACTCTGAACCAGTCTTACCAAAATCTAAATATCTAAAAATACAGAATTTATTTTCTTTCTCTGTTTCTTTCATATGAAAATAGACTCAATAATCTTTAATTTCATATCTCACTCAACTTCTAATTTCATTTCTACCATTTTAGGTGATTTTTCAAAGTTACCTTACTGCTGCTGTCCCAAAACTGTTTTCCATTTTACAATTTAATCCTGATTAAGTTTACTTATTTCTTAACTTAATTCATACTTTGCTTCTTCTTAAATTCCTTCCATATTCAACTTGACTATCTAATATTCATATTAAAACTTTAATTTCTAATTTCTTCCAAATTAATCCCTCTAACACAGCTTATAGCATACTTTACAATTTAATCCTCTTACTAATTCTAACTTAAATTTCATTCAATTTAATCCCTGATTCATCTTTTTCTTCAACATCAACTACACTTGAAAACCTAAAAACTCTCAAAATATCAACTTAGTTTCATCAAAATCTTGCTTTAAAGCTTCTAAAACATCAAAATTAAGAGAATAGGACTTGATGACTTACCAATTTTAAACTTCAAGCTTTAAATCCCTAGTTTTCCTTTTTTCTTTTCTTTCCTTCTCCCCTGTTTCGTATGCTCTCTGTTTCTTTTGCCTATTCTGTTCTCTTTCCCCCCCTTTTTTTTTTTTCCTTTTGTTTGTTTATATATATATATAATAATATAATATAATAATATAATAATATAATAATAATCCTTAAAAATCTCAGATTTTTCTATGTTATACCGCCTCACTATACAAAATGGTATAATTACCATTTTGATCCTTCATAATTTCTTTTAATCTATAATTGAACTTTTACTTTCATTTCAATTTAGTCCTTTTCATTTAATTTCCTACCCAAACGTTAAAATTTTCTAACGAAAGTTTAATAATAACTTAATGACACTCCATAAATATTTTTAGAAATATTTATGGCTCACTTTATAAATTCGAGGTCTCAATACCTCGTTTTTGGCCCAATTTTTCTAATTAATTCTTTCAGTTCACAAAATTCACTAATTTTAAAATATTTCTAAAATCACACTTAACTTATAATTATCGATTAACAAAATTTTCTAACTTTTCGTCAGATTAGTGACTCGAATCACTGTTCCGACACTATTAAAATTGGGCTGTTACAATTCTTCCCCCCTAAAAAATTTCGTCCTCGAAATTTCCTTATTATTTGGATCAGAACTTCATTATTTCTATAATTCTATAGCTCCTTTGTGCACATTTATCTAGTTTCATTTATATCCATTCCAATCCTTTCAGTTTGCAATTCATTTTTAATTCAATATTGCGAACATACCTTATACGAAAATTACTTACCTTTTTATAAGAAGGCCAATAGATTAAACAGAACACTTAAGATATATGAAACAAATATAAAGTGTATTATTATTACTATTAATCAGATAGCACTTGATGAGTACCAAAGTGTTTTATCAGAGAATGAGCTAGAGTCCCTTAATAAATACCACTAAGATCCTAGTAGATCTAATCTCATTACTTGAGCAAATTGCATTATGCATACATATCATTTTTTTCAATTCCAATTTCATTTTCAATTTATTCACAACTAAATTTAATTTTACTTTCTCATCAATATACAATTCAATATAATACTTATCCATCACTTAATTCAATTTCCATTTAATTCAACAATAACACTTACCTCATATTTCACTTACTATACACATAATTTAAATTTAATATTTACTATTAAATAATAGACATCAAACATGAAATAATATAAGTCATAGTGTTAATTTATACTTTAAATTGTTACCTCAACAATAGTCTTTCATCAAATAGCATCATATATCATCTATATTATCTAATCAATTATGAACCTTTGGTTCAAGTTTTCAATTTTATATCCAATTTCAATTTACATTTCAATTCCTATTCCCTTTTCCATACTTTCAATAGTTCAACTGATCAAATTCAATCGATTTTCTCATTTCGTTTATTCAACAGATTTCAATATCAATAATTCGATATTTTAGAAAATTCATGAACCTTAAGTTACTCACATTTCAATTCAATTCACAATTCAACTCATAATGTCTTTCTTTTTTTTTTTTTTTTTGTAGTACGGTCAATCAAATTTATTTAATTTTCTCATTTCAGTTATTCACCCTATTAACAATCCAGACTTTGACGGATACACGGATTCCAACCCAAACACACCAGAATATCCAACCAAAACACACCAGAATAATCATGTAATCATCCAAAAACACACCATATTCAGATAATCCACCAAAACACACCAATAATAATCCACCCAAAACACCAGTATATAGCACATAGTGCCTCTTCGGATAATTCCGAAGGATATAATAACTTCATTATCTCCAAATCCCTTCTCAAATCTTAAGGCATGCCAATTATCCGACTAGTCCGACAAGTTAATAGGGAAATCAATTCTCATTTAATTTTACTTAATATTCATATCCCTATTAACAAGACTCGGACTTTGGCGGATACACGGATTCCAACCAATCACAAAAATAAGAAATCCTCCCAACACCAATATATCATATCCTCCCAAACACACCAGTATATCTATCCTCCCACAACAGTATATCATATCCTCCCAAACACACCAATATATCATATCCTCCCAAACACACCAGTAAGGCATTAAATGCCTCTTCGGATAAACCGAAGAATATAATACAGAAATATCTCCTCATCATATCACAAATCCTATGGCAGCCATTTGTATCCAATTTAGTCCGATAAGTTAATAGGGTGTTCAAATCATTCATTTTTCATTTTTTTTTATTTCAAATTCACTTTTCTATTTTCTAATCAGTATACAATTCAGTACCAATACATATTTCAAATATATCACATATACCAGACTTCGATTCAATTCCAGCCACTTTTCAATCAATAAATGATTCATATATTTACACATATTCATAATTTAATGCATTTTTATTCAATTCGTATTTTAAATTATTGTCCAATCAAATTTAAAATCACTAATTACTTTCCAATCAATATACATTTCAATTACTCACATATTTTCTTTATTTAATTTACCTTCAAATATTCAAATAATTCATAATTCAGTTACGTAATTTAAATAACTAACTAAATTCCGTTCATTCTATTTTCACTTCTTATTTCAATCAGTTTCACAGTATTGCAGTAATTCATTACATCAACAATTTCATAGTTTAATGCAATACACATAACAATATTCAATAACTTCACAATTCAATTCAGTACACAAAATAATATTCAGTATTCCATTCAGTTCAGTATCAGTCTCAATTTTCAGTACCCAATCTTAAATTTATCATTTTACTAAATACTTACCTTAAAATACTTATCACACATAATTAATAAATTACACATAAATAATGATAAAGTTTGAATAATAGTGATACAAATATCATCAAAGTCGGAGATATCACATTTATTTTAAGTTATATATTAATAATGGCATACATTTCTAGACTTCACACATATTACGTCTGGTCCGAGAACCGACTAAACCTAAGCTCTGATACCACTAAATGTAACACCCCTTACCCGTATTCGATGTCGGAATAGGGTACGAGGCATTACCGGAATTACAAATTTATTTATCAGACATTTTATTTCATCTAGCATTATATTTGAAACCAATCAAAATCAAACATATTATCCTTTAAACATATTTATTTTTCTCATTTCATGTCTTACTTGAATTTTTTCTCGTCTCAACATATTTAATTACCTTTTATTTACATATTAAAGATAATCACATATTTACATGTCATGATAAATATCATTCTCTTGCCGTTTATTCAAACATAAATTAGTTAATTCATCATATCAATATTTCACATACTATCAACTTATATTTCTTTATATCACATAATTAAAGTTATACGAACTTACCTGGCTAAATTTGCAGAAATACCAAGATTTAAGGGCATTTTGGTAATTTTCTATTTTCATCGATTTTCAAAACCTCTTCTAAATTAATTAATTTTTTCATTCAATTTGCAATTTTCAATAATAATATAATCCATTCCATGTAAATTGGTCATTTCCAACATTTTTACAAAACTAATCATAAAGTTTTACTTTTATTCAATTTAGTCCCTGAGCCTAAAACATTACAAATTAGCCATGCTAGCTGAATATTCATACATATTTTCCTCCTCCTCCTCTCCATTCCACATCCTTAATGTATATAACATGCTATAAGTAACATTATCAATAATTTCATTAATTATTCATAAGTATATTCAAAACTGTCCATTTGAGTTATAGTCACTAAATTATTTATTTCCAGAGCTACAGAACTCCAAATGAAGAACCGTTAATTTTTCCTGAAACTACTCACATATATTCTTACCATAAAATTTTCAGAATTTTTGATTTAGCCAATTAGTACAGTTTTTCTTTAAAGTCACCCCTGTTCTACTGTCTGGCAGTTCTGACCCTTCTTCACTAAAAATTAATTATCTTTTTATATAGAATTCAGATAATGTTATAGTTTATTTATTCTAAAACTAGACTCATTAAGAAATCTAACCATATAAATTATGTTCCCAAATTATTTTTATAAAATTTTTGATGATTTTTCCAAGTCAGAACAGGGGATCTCGAATTCACTCTGAATCAGTCTTACCAAAATCTAAATATCTCAAAACAGAATTTATTTTCTTTCTCTGTTTCTTTCATATGAAAATAGACTCAATAAGCTTTAATTTCATATCTCACTCAACTTCTAATTCCATTTCTACCATTTTTGGTGATTTTTCAAAGTTACCTTACTGCTGCTGTCCCCAAAACTGTTTTCTTATAACTCATTTTACAATTTAATCCTGATTAAGTTTACTTATTTTCTTAACTTAATTCATACTTTGCTTCTTCTTAAATTCCTTCCATATTCAACTTGACTATCTAATATTCATATTAAAACTTTAATTTCTAATCTCTTCCAAATTAATGCCTCTAACACAGCTTATAGCATACTTTACAATTTAATCCTCTTACTAATTCTAACTTAAATTTCATTCAATTTAATCCCTGATTCATCTTTTTCTTCAACATCAACTACACTTGAAAACCTAAAAACTCTCAAAATATCAACTTAGTTTCATCAAAAATCTTGCTTTAAAGCTTCTAAAAATCAAAATTAAGAGAATAGGACTTGATGACTTACCAATTTAAACTTCAAGCTTTAAATCCCTAGTTTTTCCTTTTTTTTTCTTTCCTTCTCCCCTGTTTCGTATGCTCTCTGTTTTTTTTTGCCTATTCTGTTCTCTTTCCCCCCTTTTTTTTTTCTTTCCTTTTGTTTGTTTATATATATATATATAATAATATAATAATATATATATATAATAATAATAATATAATAATATAATAATAAATAATATATAATAATATAATAATATAATAAAATCCTTAAAAATCTCAGATTTTTCTATGTTATACCGCCGCCTCACTATACAAAATGGTATAATTACCATTTTGATCCTTCATTTTCTTTTAATCTATAATTAAACTTTTACTTTCATTTTAATTTAGTCCTTTTCATTTAATTTCCTACCCAAACGTTAAAATTTTCTAACGAAAGTTTAATAATAACTTAATGACACTCCATAAATATTTTTAGAAATATTTTGCTCACTTTATAAATTCGAGGTCTCAATACCTCGTTTTTGGCCCAATTTTCTAATTAATTCTTTCAGTTCACAAAATTCACTAATTTTAAAATATTTCTAAAATCACACTTAACTTATAATTATCGATTAACAAAATTTTCTAACTTTTCGTCAGATTTAGTGATCTCGAATCACTGTTCCGACACTATTAAAATTGGGCTGTTACAATTTTCCTAAAAAGGATGACATCATTTTCAACTCGAGATGCTCATCGACTCTTTGATTGGTTGCTATTCCTTCTGATCAACTGCACGAAGGATTTGAAGAGTAAGACATGTCATGCATAAGATAAACAAGTAGGGAGAGAGAGGATCTCCTTGTCTAATTCCACAAGAAGGACTGAAGGATTTAACCTTAGAACTATTTAACAAAATTGTGGAGGAGGTAGTAGTAACAACACTCATAATAAGATTTATCTTGGAATTCGAAAACCCAAAGAAGTGTAAGACTTTCTTAATGAAGCTCCATTCTAACTTGTTATACGCTTTCTCCAAATCAAGTCTAATGACCATGACTCCTTTCTTCTTTTCATCTTCTGAGTGAGTGCATGGTCTCTTGGACAATAATGACGTTACCCAAAGGTTGCCTTCCAGGCACAAAACTACCTTGAAAGAGGAAGACTATCCTGCATAGAATAGGTCGAAGCTTCATAACCAATACTTTGGTGATGATCTTGTAAATCATATTACTCAGGCTAATTGGACGAAATTGAGAAAGTGAAGTAACTTCTTTGGACTTAGGAATTAGGGAAATCAGAGTTTCATTTAGTGAAGGCGGAATAGAAGTCTTAAAGAATATCTCAGAGATTGTCCTAATTACTTTCTATTTGACATCGAGCAAACATTGTTGGAAGAAAAATGAGTGAAGACCATCTAGACCGGGGCTTGAAAGACTAGATTGCCTTGGTAATATCAACAGGGAAACCTTTACAAGGTGGGATTGAGCTTCTGAAGTAGAAAGTCTAGGCCAATCAAGAGTAAAACCTAAAAAGGTAGACTGGATACTTTTTCAGAGGTGGTAAAAAGTTGGATGAAGTGATCTTGAACCATATTT
Source organism: Gossypium australe (assembly GCA_005393395.2). Classification (NCBI taxonomy): domain Eukaryota; kingdom Viridiplantae; phylum Streptophyta; class Magnoliopsida; order Malvales; family Malvaceae; genus Gossypium; species Gossypium australe. The sequence continues at coordinate 11,047,140 of CM016626.1, forward strand.
TCAATATCTCAATGCTTAGTAACCCATCTACCATTTCCATAAAAAAGACCAGCAATATGATTGAAATTTCTACGAAGCGTAGAGAGGAAAAATCTGGTATTATTTCTCCATTGATAATCCAATTAACTTTGGATTGAGTGTCCAAACAAGTTCTTCTTGGTGCATGAGCTTATTAAGATCATTAACCAACAATTTTTGAAGATTAATCAAGAAATCATTAGGATCATCCACCAAGGCCCTTTCCACTCTTGAGATTCTTACTAAGAGGCGTCTTTTCTGAGCAAAGATGTTTCAAAATTGATTTATTCCAATCCAATAAATAAAAAGTAAAGTCAAATATAGCCAAAGGTAGAGAATTATTGGAATTTGACAAAAAAAAACCTTAAGGATAAATTTAAACTCAAAATGACTCATCCACATTTTTTGGAAATGAAAAGGAGATCTTTGAGACTTCCAAACATCGTTTTTAAAGGAAATCAAAATAAGGCAATGATTGGGCCAAATCCTAGACTGATGAGTAACTTGAGTATTAGGGTAAAGTAACCTCTAACCCAGATTAATGAAGGCGTAATCTATTCTCTTATAAATGAGACCAGCCAGATTTTTAAGATTATACCAAGTAAACCTAGGACCATTAAACCCTAGATCGATGAGATTACAATGATTGAAGCATGCATGAAAACAATTGACCCGACCTCGAGCCGGAGGAAGCCCACTTCATTAAAGTCCCCGGTAACAATCCAAGGAAGTTGATGTAACTCAGAAACTAGTTTCAAATTATGCCAGAGTAATTTACGTTCAACTAGGACTAGCATAAACAAAAAATAACAATCAGTGAGAATTTGAATAGTGTATTTTAATAGTAACATGAATCTCCTATTCTATATCACACAGATGATCATTTTTCATTATTATGCATAAAAACAAACAATTGAATGATAAGAGCAAAAGAATGCAAGTTCAAAATTATGCATTTTCTAAAAACTTCATTATCTCTGTCTCTTTTTTCAACTTTATAAAATAATAACTTAAGGGTGCAAAAAGCTCTCAAACTTAAAAAAAAAAAAAAACAAATTAAGCCCTTGCTTTTTTTTGCACTCATTTGGGTACTTGAATTTTCAAAATGCATAAAAAAAATCTTCAAACCTTTTCAAAAAAAAAAAAAACAATTAAGCCCCTACTTTTTCTTTTTGCACTCAATTGGATACTTAAACTTTCAAAATGCATCAAAAAGACTCTCAAACTTTTTCAAAAAAAGCAATTAAGCCCCTGCTTTTATTAAAAATTAGAAAAGAAATTAGAAAAAATTAAAATCAATAAAAGCTATAAATATTGTTAAATTTTAATAAAAATTCAATTATTAAAAATTAGAAAAAAATATAAAAATAGTAAAAAAATCGTAAAATATTATAAAATATATAGAAATATAAAAAAATTATAAAATTTTATAAAGTCATAAGAAAATTATACAAAATGTAAAGAAATATAAAAAGCATTTTATAATTTTTTATAACTTTTATTGATTTTTACTTTTTTCTCATTTTTCGCCATATTTCACGCTGTGTTACAACGTGATGACTTTAATTGAAAAAACCTAAGGGTTATTATTATTATTATTTATTTTTATAAAATTTAAATTTTTATTTTTTTACGATTTTTATTAAAAAATTCTAATTTTTAATAAATTTTAAATTTCATATATTTTTATTAAAATTTAATAATTTTTCTAAAGTTTATTATTTATTTTTATATTTTTTTTCCTAATTTTTAATAAGAGCAGGAGTTTAATTGCTTTTTTGAAAAAAAATTTGGGTTTTTTTTTATACATGTTAAAAGTTCAAGTACCCGTGACCATCGCACCAAATGCATCCTATGGAGGTCTATTGTTGAGATTTGGATCATTTGGCCCACGAGAATAGGCCCGATCCAAGGAACTGTTGGAGAAACCTGTCAGATTGAAGCCTGGTTGGCCCGATAGCAAAGATATGACAACTTAGGCAGATTTGGTAACTAATATTAGAAGATAGAGAGAATCATATCTTGTAAAGATTAGGTAAGATTTGATAAGGCAAATATTGTAAATCCCTTAAATTGGGAGATATAGTTAATCTCGTCCGTCGATGTACATGTACCTTAACCTTCGGTTTTGGGGGAGCTCAAGTATAAATAGAGAGCCTCCCCCTCATTTGTACTCACTCCATCCATTGTTTCATATTCTTTGTGAATAAGAATAGAGAGTATTTACTCAAACACTTTGCGAGCGCTCTTTCTGTTGTTCTTTGGTTTGCTTCTTTTGGCATAAGTTTGCTTCTGCTCTTTTGTTGGTGCCTTGGAGAAGTTCTTAAGGAATCCTCAATCGAGTTAAAGGCTGACTTAGGCGAGTTTGGACGAGCAAATCGCCTAAGGCTGCATGGATTGCAGGGGCTTAATTGTTTTTTCTTCTTGAAATAGTTTGAAGGCTTTTTTGATGCATTTTGAATGTTCAAATACTCAATTGAATGAAAAAAAAAAGACTTAAATTTTTTTTTTAATTTGATGACTTTTTACACCCTTAAACCTAAAATAATTATCGAAAAACATCCTTTAAACATAAAAACAAACAATTGAATGATAAATGTAAATTCAAAATTATGAATTTTTCAAACACTTCATTTTCTTTCTCTCATTTTCCAACTCCATCAAATAATTACTGAAAATTGAATTTTCAATTTTTCTTACTAAACACATTAATGAAATTTTTTTTACCTTTTTTCTCCTTCAATTTTTCATCTCTTAATTTTCTTTTCGCCTAAGACTAGTACAGGGATGGAATGAAATGGATAGAAAGGAGTTCCAAAAGACTCGGAATGCGTTTTACCAACCAGCCTATCGAAAATTTTCAATAAAATGACAATAAACAGGTAAAATTAAAAAAATGATCATATTGTTATTAATCAACATATGCAAATATTCAAATATTAATACACCATAAAATTATAGATCAATTCCCCATATTTTCGCCATTTCTCTTCACCATAGTTCTCGACAAATGAAACAATAATAGCTATCAAATTTACAACCAAATGGAGAACACATCTAAATGGATTATACAAATCACACACTCAAGCACAGTATTCTGGGATTATCAAATTAAACAAGGAACTAAAAAGAAGAAACAAAGGAAGTTACATGAACAAGCTATATTTCATTTTAGAAAACGAGAAATCGAATTTCAATTGCAGCAGCCACTGCCTTGAGAAGATGAACCATCTCGGCCTCCAGATGGCCCTGGAATTCCACCGTATCCAACTTTTATGCCATAAGACTTCAAACCAATAAGAAAAGATTGTCAGCAACAGAATTCGCACATTCTATCTATTGAACATGGTAAAGCAAAAGAAGCAAAACAATTCATTTTCTTCTTTTGTCAATATTCAAAGATGAATGACTTTCATTCAGCCCTGCATCAAGTATTCAAAACTTCCTCAACGAAAAATATCGATAATGGTATCACATTGTTGAAGGATTGCAGTAGTCTGCAATCGAGATCTAAGTAGATTAAAGCTTCTTTATAAGATTAGTGTGGATTTCTAGTCAAATATTCAAGATGCCTAAATGTAAGGTAACTTTGCTTGCATCCAATATAAAACAATATTACCCTGTCATTCAGGATACTATGAAGCTCATCAACCTTCCTACCCTCACCTTAACTCTTAGTTGTCAAACCAGTTCTGTAAGTTTCTACATTGTTATTTTTCCACAGTCAATGTGCATATTTCACTTTATCCTTTTAGATGGAATAACCTTTCAAAGGAATGATCATTGACAAAGTGGAAGTACATTCGTTCATGTACAGAAACAATGACCTAAATCCTTTTCAGCAGTTCTGAATTTTAAATATCCACTAGGGTAGAATGTGGATGAATTTTAAAAGGGATTTGGAATTAAAAATAGTGTAAGTTGTATGATGACACAGATGCAATCAAGTAAATGTAACATTCGTCATTAATTCTCAAATCCATGCCTTTATTGGACGCCAGTTTGCAAACGAACAGAAATTCCTATAAAATATGTGCGAATTTGAAATTCACGCTTTTATACCTTTCAAATATATCATCATCATATTCCCAAACATAGCATAGAAGTATGTTATCTTAGTAAGAAGGTATGCTTGAAAAAGATGATTTTTGACTTCTTTTTAAAATTATATTAAGTTAAAAAAAATAAATAAAGAAGCAATATGATTCATCCCTTCAGTATTTCAAGCTACTCTAGAAGTTCATAACCTTTAATCAATCAAACTCTTTTGAGTGCTCAGTATGCATAAATGTGATTAATTCGAAGAATCAATGTAAGGAGATGTAAGCATGGTTAAAGAAGAGGTAAGAACCTCATTTGAGACATCAAAAACCCCATCCTGAATCTTGGTGTATATGGTTGAAGCAGTTTTTATAAATGCCTGCATAACAAGAGAGATAGAGGTAAAATAGTTGGTAATGGTATAGGATAGGATTGAGAGTTAGAAGAAAGTTGTGAAGTACAACGGAGAGCAGACCTCTTCAACATTCTGAGCAGTTTTAGCAGAGGCCTCCATGAAGATCAAACCATGGTCCTTGGCGAATTGCTGGCCTTCCTCGGTGGTTACAGCCCTTCTGTGAGCAAGGTCACACTTATTACCAATCAGCATAATAGTCATGTTAGCATTAGCGTGCTGTCTGGCATCCTCCAACCAGCTAGCCAAGTGATTAAAAGTTTCCCTCCTGTGTAGAATCGAATCAATTATCAAATCAGACTTAAAATGAACAGATAGTAACATGAATATGAATAAAAAACGAAAGTCGGTACCTGGTGATATCGTAGACAAGCAGGGCACCAGCAGCTCCTCTGTAGTAGGATCTTGTGATGGATCTGAAGGATTCTTGACCTGCCTGCCCATGTTTTTTAAAAGAAAATTGGGTAAGAAATAAAAATCATGGGTAAAAAAAAAAAGGATGAACAAAAGGGGGAGAGGGAGAAAATACGGTGTCCCAGATTTGCAGCTTAATGGGTTTGTTATCGATGGTGATCATCCTGGCCCCGAATTCAACCCCGATGGTAAGATCATGTACCGGCTGAAACCGTTTGTCGGTGAACTGAAGGAGGAGGCATGATTTCCCCACTCCTTGGAGAGATCAAATCAGATTAGAGATGGTCAGAACAAGATTAGATGGTGAATTCATCGATAATAATAATAAAGGAGAAAGAAGAGATGAGTAAATCACACCAGTATCACCGATGATTATGTACTTGAAGAGGTAAGCGTAAGACATTCTGATTCTATTGAAGAAGAAAAGACGACGACAACGACCAAGTCACCAAACAAAACACAACGAATAAATGAGTTGTTATTTGTTATTATCTTTGGTTGGATGATCTGAATCTGAATTTAATTTTAAAGAAGCCAAGTCCAATAGGGTGAAGAACCGCCTCAAACTCAGCAATCCAAGTCCAATATTATTGTCTTGCTAAAAAACAGTCCAAGAGGGGAAAATTAACAGAAAAGGTGGATTTTAAATTTTAATTAAGAAATTAAGTATTTTTTTCCTAAATTTAAAAAAAAAAGTCGATTTTGGAGATAATCATAATGCATCTTGTTGAAGTGTTTTCATGGAAGGGTTTTTCAGCCTCTATGCTGCCACCTCAGCTGAAAACATTTTCAGGAGGATGCGTGTTTTTCCTTTCAAATTTTTTTGTGCTGGATGTTGGAAACTTAGAGAGAAAAAATTATTTGTGTTTGTGTTTTAGGGAGAAATTGTGATAATTTTAAGGTATATTTGAATTCACGGTGATGCGATGGTGCTCGGAGACCCACCCATTTCACCTGTCATGTGGGGAATGCACCATCACCTTAGAAGATGTCGCATTGCAACTCGGGCTCTCAATTCATAGTGGTTATACGATCACAAGTTGAAATATAACTAAGGTTCCTAGTTGACTGTGATTATACAATCACGGGATCAAGTTTCATGCCACTAGAAGAGGATGCTTTAAAAACCTCGTAAGTTTGAAATCATAATCATAAGGGGGTGGGGGAATGGCTCACCAGTATTATCAACTTGTTCTTTTTCTCCATCAAAGAAGTATCCTTAACCTCTTTGTTCGAAACTTGTGTCAGAGGTGGGGATAATAAGACTTTTAGGGTGAGGAGTGATTACGACAGTAGAGAAAAAACTGAAACTTGAGTCGGGGTGACAACGATTGTAGTTATTAATAAGTTCTTTAATCATAGCAACCCTTCTCGAGCATGATAAGCCGGTCATAGTGGAAGAGGACACCTACGACCACCAGCTCCAAGGATTTAGACTTAAATTTTGATGGAGCCTGACTCTAGTCAATAATCGCTTTTGTGGGACTATCTTCTGCTAGATCATCACTTCCCAACGGCGAATACCACGCCGTTTTATCTCTTGGATTCGTCAACCTCTGACGCAGAAAGCCAACGAACCAACTGTGCAACCTTCCCAAAACGTACAAAGCGACCGTTCCTCGCACAAGTTGAAAAGATCACCTATTAAGGGACATGGACGGAAGCGTCAGCCCCCTAATGCGGAGAAGCGATGAATATCTTGTTGAGAAGGCTAAGCGCGGGTTCTAAGCCTCATGAACCTTTTTGGAGAATTTTGACAACCTTCGGCTAGATTGGGTTAGTGGCTCATGATTTTTGGGAAAGAAATAAATATAATAGAAATGAGATTTTTATTGAATAAAATATGGAGAGAACAAAATGTAATGGCCTAAATTCAAGGTTATCGGAACAATGGTTTCGTAACCATAAATCCGATTTAAATAGAAATTTATTTCAATATGTTTGCATGAGTCTTTATATGATAGGAAATATTTTTATAAATATTTATAAAATGTTAGTAATGTGGTATTAAACTTTCGTTAGAAAATTTTAACGTTTGGGTAGGTAATTAAATGAAAAGGACTAAATTGAAATGAAAGTAAAAGTTTAATTATAGATTAAAAGAAAGTATAAAGGACCAAAATGGCAATTAAGCCATTTTGTCTAGATTGAGGCGGTTAATTGAAGAAAAATCTGAGATTTTTAGTTAAATATTATATTATTATATTATTATATTATTCTATTATATATATATAAAGAAAAGAGAAAAGAAACAAAGGATAAAAACAAAGGAAGAAACAGAGAGCAAACGTGAAGGGAGAAAGAAGAAGAGAAAAGAAAGAAAAAAGGGATAATATAGTTTTTAAAGCTTGAAGTTTAATTTGGTAAGTTAATTTAGTCCTTTTCTTTTAATTTTGATGCTTTATAAGTTTTAGAATAAAGTTTTGATGAATTTAAGTTGAAATTTTTGAAGTTTCAGAGTTTTTGAATATAGCATATGATGAATAAAATGATGAATTAATGGTTGAATTGAAAGAATTTGAAGTTAGAATTGGATAAAGGACTTAATTGTAAAACAAGCTATAAGAAAACAGTTTTGGGACAGCAGCAGTAGAGTAAGTTTGGAAATTCACCAAAAATCGTAGAAGTGGAATTAGAAGTTGATGAGATATGAAATTAAAGATTATTGAGTCTATTTTCATATGAAAGAAACAAGGAAAGAAAATAAGTTCTGTATTTTGAGATATTTAGATTTTGTAAGACTGGTTCAGAATGAATTCGGGTTCCCCTGTTTTGACTTTAGAAAATCATCAAAAATTGAAGAAAATAATTAGGGGCTTAAATTTATATGTTTAGAATCCTGAATGAGTCTATTTTCTATAGAAATAAACGGGAACACCATCGAATTCTGTATGAAGAGATAATTAATTTTTAGTGAAGAAGAGTCAGAACTGCCAGACAGCAGAACAGGGGCAAATTTGATGAATAAACTGTACTAATTGGCTGGGATAAAAATTCTGGAAATTTTATGGTATAAAGCAATGTGAGTCTAGTTTCAGGGAAAATTAACGGTTCTTCATTTGGAGCTCTGTAGCTCGAGAAATAAATAATTTAGTGACTGTGACTCAAGTAGACAGCTTTGAATAAGTTAAAAATAATAATAGAATTATAGAAAATGCTACATGTGAACATGAAATGTATTGAATTGATGATTGAATTTATTTATTTAGATCCGGAAAACTCAAATACGAAGCTAGATCGAGGAAAGGAAAAAGTCCCGGATTAGTAGATTTTATAAACGAACTAATATCGAGGTAAGTCCATGTAACTTGAATTGTATTCTTAAATGCTTGAAATGTATGTTATTGATGTGAATATAATTTGAATGTTCATTGTATGAAAATTGATGGAATATTGATATATTTGATAAAAAGGGGAAGAAATCCCGGTTGAATGAAAGGAATTCGATGGATATCTGAAAAGGAATTGACGGTAAAAAGGATCTAGCCCGGACGGGTGATCCTATCCTGATATAGCCCTCCCGAAGAATATGTGGAAAATGGATTTAGCCCGGACGGGTAATCCGAATTAGGGTCTGAATTTAGCCTGGACTGGTAATTCAGATCCAAACTCATTAGAGTAATTGTCGTTGCAGGGGATTTAGCCTGGACTGGTAATCCCGACAATACTCTATGAGTTTATATTACAGGGGATTTAGCCTGGACTGGTAATCCGCTGTAAGGATGAGGTTCGCGGGAGTGTGCTCTGAAATGGAAATGTGCGCACATGAATATGAATTGACGGACCCGAATTTGTACACTAAAGTGTACCTCTGAAAATCCATCGAAATTCCGAGTAATTCAATGGGATAAATATAAAAAAAAATATGGAAATTATGGTATTGATGAGCTCATCATCATATATATTATTGATATATGGAAATTAATCGACTAACTTGAATGTTGAGTTTGTGAATGTTAGGGTAATAATGCATTGAGTGAGTATATGAATGTTTATTGTTTGTATTGAAAATACTAGGTAAGTATAATTCTTGTTACATGGGCTTACTAAGCACAAAGTGCTTACCCTATTTCCTTTTTCCCTGTTTTGTAGTGTTAAGAGCTCGGAGGTCGGATCAGTGGGAGACTCATCACACTATCAACCCCAATATTTCGGTATTTAAAGAAACTTTAGTTTGGAAATGAATGGCATGTATAAGCTAATAAAATAGATGTTAATATGAAATGAATGTAAGGTTAGCCATTGGTATGGCTTATGTATTTAAGTTATCTTATAAATATGCATGAATTATCTTGAAAATATGTTGAATTAGACTGGTCTCGGTTTTAAAAAAAAAATTGTAAACTCTGGTAATGCCTCGTACCTTATTCTGACAACGAATACAGGTAGGGGGTGTTACATTTGTTGGTATCAGAGCTACGGTTTAGCCGGTTCTAGGACCGATATAGCAAATACGGATTAGCTATACATGCCATTTAAATTATTTTTGATAGTGTGATATCTCCTGACCATTTAAATTGTGTTTTCCTTATAGTAATGTCCTCTGACCGAGCTCAATCTGAGGAAGCTGAGAGTCATGCTCCGGCTTCAGTACAAAGAGAAGAAACTAACAGTAGAAGGCCCGGTACAGAGGGTCAAGGGGAGGAGGCAAAGATAGCCTTCTTCCAAATGATGAATGAATGGTTTTCTCAATACATAAGAACTAACCCTGTAGTGCAGCAAACTCAAGCTCCCCCTCCTGCTCCTCCACCGGTTCCCGAGATTCCACAGACTACAGGTACTGAATCTGTTAGAAAAGGGAAAGCTCCGGTTGATAAAATTCGAAAATATGGGGCCGAAGAATTTCGAGCAGCAGTTGATGATGATCCTGAGCGGGCTGAATTCTGGTTAGAAAATACTACTCGGGTTTTGGAGGAATTATCTTGCACGCCAGAAGAATGTTTGAAATGTGCCGTTTCACTGCTAAAAGACACAGCTTATCATTGGTGGAATACTAAAGCTTCAGTTGTTCCGAAAGAAGAAATTACATGGGAATTCTTCCAGACCGAGTTCAAAAAGAAATATATCAGTCAAAGATTCCTCGATCAGAAAAGAAAAGAATTTCTTGAGCTGAAACAGGGCAATAGATCAGTATCTGAGTATGAAAGAGAATTTGTTCGGTTGAGTAAATATGCTCGAGAATGGGTACAGTCGGAAGCTGAAATGTGCAAACGATTCGAAGAAGGGTTGAATGAAGAAATTAAGCTCCTTGTTGGAATTCTTGAAATTCGAGAGTTTGCTACACTAGCAGAACGAGCTTATAAAGCAGAAGAATGGAGCAAAGAAAAGAAACAGGCTGAGAGGGAAGCTCGAATTTTTAGTAAAAGACCAATGGAAAAATCTCAGTTTTCTGCTCCAAAGAAATTGAAGAAGTACCAGGATCGTTCTACCTCAACCACTGGGTATTCAGATAGAGTGCGAGCTTCACAGCGCACTAATTCAAGACCTTCCACTCAATTGGTGACCAGTGTTGGCAGTGTTGGTACCCCTAAGCCGAGATGCCAGTATTGTAATAAAGCTCATTTTGGTGAATGTCGATTTAAGAGCGGGGCTTGTTACCGATGTGGTTCTTTTGACCATTTCCTCAGAGATTGTCCAGAAAGAAGTGAAAAAGAAGCTGAATATATATCGAAGCCAAGTAATCCATCTTTGAGGGGTAGACCATCTCGACCATCCAGTAATGTCAGTGGTAGCCGAGGAGCTACAAAAGATACTGCAAGTAGGCCTGAGACACGAGCGCCTCCTAGAACATATGTCATGCGTACCAGAGAAGATGCTTCAGCACCCGATGTTATTACTGGTACATTTTCTTTACTTGATACTAATATTACTGCATTAATTGATCCCGGTTCTACGCATTCATATATATGTGTAAAACTTGCATGCGTTAAAGATTTATCTGTTGAACCTACTGAATTTGCGGTTAAAGTCTCGAACCCCTTTGGCCAATCTATTTTGGTGGATAAAATTTGTAAAAATTGTCCACTGATGGTAAGAGGTTATTGTTTCCTGGCTGATTTGATGTTACTACCATTTGATGAGTTTGATGTGATATTGGGCATGGATTGGTTAACTCAGCATGATGCAGTAGTAAACTGTAGACAGAAATATATTGTGTTGAAGTGTCAGAATGGCGAATTACTCCGGGTTAAATCTGATCAGACAGAGGGATTATCTAATGTGATTTCAGTTATTACTGCTCAGAGGTATGTCAAAAAGGGGTATGATGCTTTTCTTGCTTATGTACTCGATACCAAGGTATCTGAGTCAAAGATACAGGCAGTGCCAGTGGTGTGCGAATTTTCTGATGTGTTTCCAGAGGAGTTACCAGGGTTGCCACCAGAAAGAGAAGTGGAATTTTCTATAGATTTGATTCCAGGAACTACTCCGATTTCTATAGCTCCGTACCGAATGGCTCCTACAGAATTAAAGGAATTAAAGACACAGTTACAGGAACTTGTTGATAGAGGTTTTGTCCGACCGAGTCATTCACCTTGGGGTGCTCCAGTTCTGTTTGTGAAAAAGAAAGATGGGTCTTTGAGATTGTGTATTGACTATCGACAGCTCAATAAGGTAACTATAAAGAATAAGTATCCGTTGCCTCGGATTGATGATTTATTTGATCAGCTGAAAGGTGCTACTATATTTTCAAAGATTGATCTCCGATCGGGCTACTATCAGTTACGAGTAAAGGAGTCAGATGTGCCAAAAACAGCTTTCAGAACCAGGTACGGGCATTATGAGTTTCTGGTTATGCCATTTGGGTTGACTAATGCACCTGCAGTATTTATGGATCTGATGAATCGGATATTCAGACCGTACTTAGATAGGTTTGTTGTAGTTTTCATTGATGATATTCTAGTCTATTCTCGAGATGAAAATGAGCATGCAGAACATTTGAGAATAGTGTTGCAAATCCTGCGTGAGAAAAAGCTTTATGCTAAATTCAGTAAATGTGAATTTTGGCTCCGAGAAGTGGGTTTCCTTGGACATGTTGTATCAGCCGAAGGCATCAGGGTAGACCTGAATAAAATTTCAGCTATTATTAATTGGAGTCCACCGAAGAATATATCTGAAGTTAGAAGTTTCTTGGGTTTAGCTGGTTATTATCGGAGATTTGTACAGGGGTTTTCTATGATAGCTTCTCCGATGACCCGTTTGTTGCAGAAAGATGTTAAATTCGAGTGGACTGATGAATGCCAGCAGAGTTTTGACCGATTGAAAGATTTATTGACGAAAGCACCAGTATTAGTACAGCCTGAACCGGGTAAGGAATTTGTTATTTACAGTGATGCCTCATTTAATGGTTTAGGTTGTGTCTTGATGCAAGAAGGTAAAGTAATAGCCTATGCTTCAAGACAACTTAAACCACATGAAAGAAATTATCCGGTACATGATCTTGAATTAGCTACTATTGTTTTTGCATTGAAGATATGGCGGCATTATTTGTACGGTGAGAAATGTCATATTTATACTGATCATAAAAGCTTGAAATATTTGATGACACAGAAAGATTTGAATTTGAGACAGCGCAGGTGGCTTGAACTGATAAAGGACTATGATTTGATTATTGATTATCATCCGGGTAAGGCTAATGTTGTGGCTGATGCTTTGAGTCGAAAATCTCTGTTTGCTTTACGAGTTATGAATACCCGATTGTCACTGACTGATGATGGTTCAATCATAGCTGAATTGAGAGCTAAACCGACATTTCTACAGCAAATATGTGAAGCTCAGAAGAATGATGAGAAGTTACAGGTTAAACGGGCACAATGTGAATCAGATACTAATTCTGAATTTCAAGTTGGGGTTGATGATTGTTTATTATTCAGAGGTAGGGTATGTGTACCCAAGAATTCTGAGCTCATACAGAAAATTTTACACGAGGCTCACAGTAGTACTATGTCTGTACATCCGGGAAGTAATAAAATGTATAATGATTTGAAGAAGATGTACTGGTGGCCAGGTATGAAACGTAATATTTCTGAGTTTGTATCAAGATGTTTGATATGTCAACAGGTTAAAGCAGAACATCAGGTACCTTCAGGGTTACTTCAGCCAATTACTATACCGGAATGGAAATGGGAAAGAATCACTATGGATTTTGTATCGGGGTTACCGTTGTCTCCGAGGAAAAAAGATGCTATTTGGGTAATTGTTGACCGACTGACAAAGTCAGCACACTTTATTCCGGTACGTATGGATTATTCTTTAGATAAACTGGCTGAATTGTACATATCTGAGATTGTCAGGCTACATGGAGTGCCTATCTCCATTATATCGGATAGAGATCCTCGGTTTACGTCTCGTTTATGGGATAAATTGCAAGAAGCCTTGGGTACTCAGTTGTATTTCAGTACTGCATTTCATCCTCAGACAGATGGCCAATCAGAGCGTGTAATTCAAGTATTGGAAGATATGCTCCGATGTTGTATACTATAGTTTGAAGGTAATTGGGAGAGGTATCTACCTTTGATTGAATTTGCTTACAATAATAGTTATCAGTCCAGTATTAAAATGGCTCCATATGAAGCTTTGTATGGTAGAAAATGTAGAACACCATTGTATTGGACAGAGCTCAGTGAAAAGAAGATACATGGGGTTGATTTAATTCGGGAAACAGAAGAAAAAGTGAAGATTATTCGGGATAGTTTAAAAGCAGCTTCCGATCGCCAAAAATCATATGCCGATCTTAAACGAAGAGAGATTGAATTCCAAGTCGGTGACAAGGTATTTCTGAAAGTGTCTCCTTGGAAGAAAGTTCTCCGGTTCGGTCGAAAGGGTAAATTGAGTCCAAGATTTATCGGGCCATATGAGATCATAGAAAGAATTGGACCGGTCGCTTATCGGTTGGCATTGCCACCAGAACTTGATAGAATCCATAATGTTTTTCATGTGTCTATGCTACGACGATATCGGTCAGATCCTTCACATGTTATTTCTCCGACAGAAGTGGAGATTCAGCCGGATATGACTTACAGTGAAGAACCGGTCAAGATATTGGCACGGGAAACCAAGGAGCTTAGAAATAAAAAAATAAATTTGGTGAAAGTATTGTGGCAAAAGCACGGGATTGAGGAAGCGACATGGGAACCGGAAGAGGCAATGAGGAAACAATATCCAAACCTCTTTACTGGTAAGATTTTCGAGGACGAAAATCCTTAAAAAGGGGGGGAGAGTTGTAATGGCCTAAATTCAAGGTTATCGGAACAATGGTTTCGTAACCATAAATCCGATTTAAATAGAAATTTATTTCAATATGTTTGCATGAGTCTTTATATGATAGGAAATATTTTTATAAATATTTATAAAATGTTAGTAATGTGGTATTAAACTTTCGTTAGAAAATTTTAACGTTTGGGTAGGTAATTAAATGAAAAGGACTAAATTGAAATGAAAGTAAAAGTTTAATTATAGATTAAAAGAAAGTATAAAGGACCAAAATGGCAATTAAGCCATTTTGTCTAGATTGAGGCGGTTAATTGAAGAAAAATCTGAGATTTTTAGTTAAATATTATATTATTATATTATTATATTATTCTATTATTATATATATATAAAGAAAAGAGAAAAGAAACAAAAGGATAAAAACAAAGGAAGAAACAGAGAGCAAACGTGAAGGGAGAAAGAAGAAGAGAAAAGAAAGAAAAAAAGGGATAATATAGTTTTTAAAGCTTGAAGTTTAATTTGGTAAGTTAATTTAGTCCTTTTCTTTTAATTTTGATGCTTTATAAGTTTTAGAATAAAGTTTTGATGAATTTAAGTTGAAATTTTTGAAGTTTCAGAGTTTTTGAATATAGCATATGATGAATAAAATGATGAATTAATGGTTGAATTGAAAGAATTTGAAGTTAGAATTGGATAAAGGACTTAATTGTAAAACAAGCTATAAGAAAACAGTTTTGGGACAGCAGCAGTAGAGTAAGTTTGGAAATTCACCAAAAATCGTAGAAGTGGAATTAGAAGTTGAGTGAGATATGAAATTAAAGATTATTGAGTCTATTTTCATATGAAAGAAACAAGGAAAGAAAATAAGTTCTGTATTTTGAGATATTTAGATTTTTGTAAGACTGGTTCAGAATGAATTCGGGTTCCCCTGTTTTGACTTTAGAAAATCATCAAAAATTGAAGAAAAATAATTAGGGGCTTAAATTTATATGTTTAGAATCCTGAATGAGTCTATTTTCTATAGAAATAAACGGGAACACCATCGAATTTCTGTATGAAGAGATAATTAATTTTTAGTGAAGAAGAGTCAGAACTGCCAGACAGCAGAACAGGGGCAAATTTGATGAATAAACTGTACTAATTGGCTGGGATAAAAATTCTGGAAATTTTATGGTATAAAGCAATGTGAGTCTAGTTTCAGGGAAAATTAACGGTTCTTCATTTGGAGCTCTGTAGCTCGAGAAATAAATAATTTAGTGACTGTGACTCAAGTAGACAGCTTTGAATAAGTTAAAAATAATAATAGAATTATAGAAAATGCTACATGTGAACATGAAATGTATTGAATTGATGATTGAATTTATTTATTTAGATCCGGAAAACTCAAATACGAAGCTAGATCGAGGAAAGGAAAAAGTCCCGGATTAGTAGATTTTATAAACGAACTAATATCGAGGTAAGTCCATGTAACTTGAATTGTATTCTTAAATGCTTGAAATGTATGTTATTGATGTGAATATAATTTGAATGTTCATTGTATGAAAATTGATGGAATATTGATATATTTGATAAAAAGGGGAAGAAATCCCGGTTGAATGAAAGGAATTCGATGGATATCTGAAAAGGAATTGACGGTAAAAAGGATCTAGCCCGGACGGGTGATCCTATCCTGATATAGCCCTCCCGAAGAATATGTGGAAAATGGATTTAGCCCGGACGGGTAATCCGAATTAGGGTCTGAATTTAGCCTGGACTGGTAATTCAGATCCAAACTCATTAGAGTAATTGTCGTTGCAGGGGATTTAGCCTGGACTGGTAATCCCGACAATACTCTATGAGTTTATATTACAGGGGATTTAGCCTGGACTGGTAATCCGCTGTAAGGATGAGGTTCGCGGGAGTGTGCTCTCTGAAATGGAAATGTGCGCACATGAATATGAATTGACGGACCCGAATTTGTACACTAAAGTGTACCTCTGAAAATCCATCGAAATTCCGAGTAATTCAATGGGATAAATATAAAAAAAATATGGAAATTATGGTATTGATGAGCTCATCAATCATAATATATATTATTGATATATGGAAATTAATCGACTA
>CM016626.1:11063395-11214273 GCA_005393395.2 Gossypium australe
ATTAACAGTTGATCAAAATTTCAAAAAATCTTTAATCGATCACCGACCAAATTAGATTTGATGATTGACCGATTAATTGAAATAATTTGGTTCATCGATTAATTCGGTTAAAACCAAATTATGCGCACCCCTAGAAATGAGCTCTAAGCAAATATATGTACAACCCAAATAACACTTATAGTAGCCAAAAAATATAAGTGTAACTATAGAGAGTAAACCTTATTATATGCAAATTGGTTAACCGAGTCATTCCACCAATCATCTAAAGTACAAGAACTTTTTGATAATGTGAATCAAGCAAATACGCGTGAATAAAATAACTCATAAAAATTGACATGTTAGCTCAAACCCGAAGACGCGAATTGTCCATAAAAATTATGTCCGCCTCTATAATTAAGATTTAGGTTCATGTCTCCATAAAACATGTGACCGCTTATCTACCGGAAACCATAGTAAAAACATACGAGTTCTTCTTTCTCAACAAAGAACCTTTACTTCAATCTTTATGATCTTTGATAGTTCTTATAGCTTTCAAGAAATTCCATGCTATTTGCACGCAAGACAACAAGGTCAGTCAAGCTAGCTTACCTTTCTTATGAAACTCCACCTAGCTCAAGGACACCAACAATATATAGGATAACTAGATTGAATCTTGCATTCACTACAATGGTGATTTAAGATAGGTACAACCATTCTTTCACTGATCCAACCGAAAAACACTTTACAGTCAAATCTCTGCCTTTAACTCACTACCATTTTCCTAGATTCAGTTATCTTTCCACTCTATTCTTTTTGATTAATTAAACAGTTTCAGAGTCAACTAAATTGAGAGATGATGATGGTATTATGACTATGTATTTAATCAATTCTTTCATAGTACAAAACAATGGAAACTAATCATGTCTTCGAAAGCTCAAACCCGTTAAAAGGAAAGACAAAACTTATGTCCGATGAATGCCCTGAAAGTAAGAAACTACTAGTTTTGTTTGCTTTCTTCAATTGATCCAGTATAAAATGGACTTGTCAAATTGGGATAAACTGTCCTTGCATATTAATATCAGGATTTCAAATCCTATAGAAGATATTTCATCATGTCAAATTAACTACGAAACCAAGGAGTAATTTCTTCCCATTCCATTTAGAACCTGTTTATTTAGATTGGTAGTAACACAAATAGGAATACGGTTCATAACGTGTAAGAAATCCAATTATGTGAGGAAATACGCATGCTCAACGCTGCATAAATTAAGTTCAGGAAACAATGTCCCCATCTGGTTGTTCGAACTAAAACGATATTAGCGCACAGGACTGCTCTATACAGAGTCAAGTATGGTGCTTTAGTGCCATATGGTATATCTATCTGGACCATTATAAACATGCCATACTTGGCACAATAGACTTTGGTGCCATATGGTATAGCTATCTTCACCATTATAAGCCTGCCATACTTGGCACAAAAGACAGATACACATACAGCAAAAGTTACCTAATAGACACATGATACAATTCATGAAAAAGTTGCCTAATAAACATGCCATACTTGGCACAAAAGACAGATACACATACTTGGAAAAGATATTTTGATATTAAGACTTTTTATCATCAGCTCCTTTACAAGGACGAAGTCTCAATGCCAAAAATAATTGCCTTTTTTAACTTTAAAGATAGACATATGAATAGCTGGTTTCAAACGCCCTATATATATGATGTTGTGCTACACCTGTATCATCAAAGTTCCACTACTTTGGCATTACAATGGCCATTTTCTTCCTATCGTATTGATACTAGTTCCTCAAGTCAGTAACAAAATGATAGAGGGTAGGTATTATACAATCCCAAGAAATTGCAATGCATTGCTCCTAGCAATGGCCTCGCATATCGGATCAGTGATTTACCAGATAAACTTACCAGTCCAATCACACCATGGTGAGCAGTGAGTGTAACTGATGAAGGTGATGTTTGTGTCATTGGGGAGATGAGTCCATTGTTACAGTTTCCAATGGTCTCAGGATTGCCTGATGCTGGAAAGGACTAAGAAAAAGAGGAGAAAAACATGGATGAGGGATAAATTTCCTTCGCAATCCTACTAGTTGTTTTCGCTTCCTCTCTCAATAATGACTGAAAATGTCCACATAGGTTACCATGCCACCATGAAATTGCTTCCTGATTGGATTGATGAATTGTGAGTACAGTGTGACTATGAAATTGTCCATTCTCTAGTAGTTTTTCATGTCCTCGATTAAATACAAACTAAGAAGCTATGCATTCTATCAGCAAAATAAATTTTACAATAAACAAACATTTATCTGTAATTTAGCAGGAAATTCAGATAAATTAGTCAGAAAAGAGAGAAAATTATGTTAACAAAGGAAGTCATCAAATACACAGAACCATTTAGCAAAGTACATTCAAATATTTCTCATTTTGTAAAACAGGGTAAAATTATGGTAAGCAAAAAAGAGAAAGGAAAATAAAAGCAAGTAGATTTTTTAAATTTGTTTGAAAAATATTTTTCTTTATGCTTATTGATGTTTTTATCACGTCAGATTTCAGCCATCAATTTCATAAGCAAGACTCTAAGCTTTTCCTACTTGCTCATGATTGAGGCTCTCCATGTGAATTTAACATGGAAGCTCAATTTCACTCAAAGTCCGACAAATCAAGCAACGTAATGTTCCATAGTCACATCAAGATATGTGAAAAAGTAAATTTTTATCAAAAGTAAACTCATCTAAGAACCCAAAACGAGCAAATCTAAGAACAGCATTCATATTTCACCTTTGCTACAAAATGTGAACAATGCCGACCAAAGGGTAAAAGGTCCAAATTGTCAGCAAAATAAAAAATGGAAAGATACTTATTTAAATGGACAATTTTGCTTTCAAATCACCTCTGGAGACTTTGAGGAATTCTGTGGCCAAGTAAAGATAAAGGCTAAATGTAATTTCTTGAATTTGACCAAATACGGATTATCATACAAATTCAAGAATCAAAATCATTGATCTGAAATGATAATTGATTTATTTATTTTTCTTTAGCTTTTTGTCTACAATTCTGTGTTGTAGGTATAAAGGTTTATAAATATAATTGAAGAGCATGTACAAAGACAAAAATTGATGGAGAAAAGGTGGATTTCACTCTTCCACATTATGGATTACAATATAAAATTTGTGCACCAAATGTTTAAGAGTATTGGTTTCAAACGGAGTAAGGTTTACTTTCTAGCATTCTAATAATTTCATAGTCCAAAATATGATTCAACCATATGGTCAATATAGTAATGGAATTGTTATTACAAAGAGTAAATTTGATAGTACATAAACCAATAATCTCACCAATCAATTCACTAATTACTTAAAGCACGTGAATTTTTTTATTATGTAAATTAAACAAGTACACGTGGATTGAATAATTTATGGAAAGTGACGTGTTGATTTTAATCTAGAGATCCTAATTGCAGATAAACGTTACGACTAATTCTATAAATAAGATTTAGGTTAACGCGGCCGCTTATTTAATACTACAGTAGTTCGAGTTCTCTTTCTTGACAAACAACCTCTACTTCAATTCATATGATAATAACTCGTCAAGCTTTCAATAATTTCCGTGTGCATAAGAGATCAATCAAATAAGGGGTCTATCATAGGCAAACAAGAAATAATGCTATGATTAAGTATTATACTTGATCCAATACGGTCAGTCATGCTAACTTTTTTTCTTATGAAACTTCGCCTCTCTTTCTAAAGTATACCAACAACATACTAGAGAATTAGACTGAATATTGCTTTCACAACAATGGTGCCTCAAGATAGCCATAACCATTCTCCTTCTCTGATCTAACTTCTCTTTCAAAGAAGAAAAATATATTATACTCAAATCTCCATATTTAACTCACCATTAGTTTCTGTTGTCTTTAGCTCTATGATATTTGTTCAAGCCTAATTTGATTCAATATATATATGAATTTGAAATTTTATTCAAGTATACTCACATTTGTATATGGCAGGTAAAGATCAACTTATATTATTATTTTCTTTTCTAAAAATATAATTATTTTTATTTAATATTTAATAATTATATATATCTTTTCTAGTATATTATTTTTTTAGATTTTCATAGGATATAAATTATATAGTATATAAAATAAATGAAAAATAATATAATAGACATGAAAATGTGGTGGGCTTGCTTGACCCATATTTAAATAATTTTTTCTGTCTAAATCCATTTTTAAATCTATTTTTTTAAAGTTCTTTTAAATTTCAAGTAAACTTTCGAGTTTTAACAGCTTTTAGCCCTTAAACAAGTCTAGATAAACTCAAAAAAAAAAAAATTCAAATAATGTGAAATGAAATTAGTACACAGAAATGTTCAAGATAACTCAAGTTGGTCTATACCAGCTATTTGTCATATATTTTTATGCCATGCTTAAATATTTTGACTATGTCTAGTGAAAAATTATATAATTAAATGTGATAGCAATGCCTATATTTTTGAATATAGTTTGTATATATGATTTTCGTGTCATATGGCAAGTTTATAATGGTCCAGATAGACATATCATATGGAACCAAACGCATACATACATTCCATAGTAAGAATATTCAATCCTACCATTATCACAAACATGCCATATGTGTGGCATAAAAGATAGGCATACAATAAAAATTACCTAGTAGATGCATCTTACCATTCATGATTGTCTTTATCTTTTGAGTCAAAATGTAGTGTTTTTAGTATTATTGTATCTTCTTATATGAGAGTTAAATATTTTGATGCAAACATGCCGCACTTAGCACAAAAAACGTAAATATACAAAAAAAGTTACCTTATAGAGGCATTCTACTATTCATTGTTGTCTCTATCATTAGAGTAAAAAAGTGGAGTTTTTTTTGGTAATAATATATATAATTTACGTATGATTTCTTTCCATGTAAGGATGTACATTGTGTTCTTGTGAGAATAAAATATTTGGAAATAAATTTGGCATACTTGGCACAAAAGGACATACAGCAAAAGTTGCCTAATAGACGCACCTTACCATTCATGGTTGTCTCTATCTTTTTGGTAAAAAATGCAACGGTTCTGCCTCATAGGCTACTCAAATTTTTATTTTTCCTTAAAATTTTTAGAAAATTTTAATTAGGCCCCGTTAAATTTTTGAAAAATTCTTACTATTTTTATTTTTTATTTTTGAAAATTTTCATTAAGCTCTCTTAAAATTTTCATTAGTCTCATTAAAAATTATAATTAGACCCCTAATTTTATTTTTTAAAATTTTACAAGAGCTCACAAAATTTAATTCCTAAGATCCGTCACTGCCTATAAATATGATGTTTTGCAACTCTCAGGGTACCAAAGCCCATTCCTTTGACATAACAATGGCCATTTTCTTCCTGTCATACTAAGACTAGTTCTTCAAATCAGCAAAATGATTGAGTGCATGTGTTGTGGAACCCTAAATAGTGCATTGCTCCAAGCAATGACATCACATATCGTATCAGTTATTTACCAGATGTATTTATCATTCCATTCTGTTTCATGATAGCTATGATGAAACCGGTGGGGGTGATGTACAATTTCCAATGATATCATAATTACCTGATGCTGGAAAAGAAGGTCAAGGAAATGGAGAAAGTCGTGGAAGAGGTGTATGTGTTTTCTTCTTTTTCTATATCTATTTCAGGCCTTCTTCAACGGAGTCTAAAACTTGCCACAAAAGTTATAGTACCACCATGAAATTGCTTCCTGATTGGATTGATCAACTATCAATACAGCTTCTCCTTAAAAATTTAACTTCAGGCTTTAACGTTGTATCATCCATTCCTTAAAAATCTAATTGTTAATTGTTGGGAATGATGTTAAGATGGTATATTTATTCAATGTAACTCAAAAGTACTTTTAACCAAGCAAAGAAGCTTCAGCTAAACCAACCTACGTTGAACATATTAAGGCTTTATTGATATTTGACATATCAAGGTCTATCTTATTGTCTTGTTACCATTTTGTTTAAGAACCTGAAAAATACAATTCAAAACTTGTAGATCATAATGATATGCTGATAAGAAGATTCATAATATGCTAACTTGTTAAAAATGCTGTCCAAAAGGTTGATCCAACAACAAGTAATTAAATAGGTTGAATCACATATGGCAAAGTGAACAAGTTAAACTTGATCCAAAAAAATGATAAACAGGTCTTTTGATCAGGCTCTTTGACGTCAAATTGCTCGATTCGTATCCAACAAAGTAAAATATAGAAGCACAATGCTCTTTGTATAATATTAACACATTACAATTGGCACTAGACAAGAAATTTCTTTTTCCCATAAATAAGGAAACAACAATGTTTATCAATGTAAAGACGAATCAAATATAATATGTAACTAGATGGTCAGAATTCATACGTTAAGATACTTTTTCTTTCAGGATTTTGAGTTATGGCAAAAGAAGGAAGCCCATGCACCAAGTAATCAAGTTTCTTCAGTATCAGAGATGGCAAAAATCTCATTGTCCAACATTTGATTCAACAATATAGACTATTTAGAGTAGTTTAAATAAAAAACTAAAATGGGAGAACAAATAGACATCCAAGCCTGCCAGAGCATGGGTAAACTCGTCAAAACCCACGAAACAGAATGCATCATGGCAATGAGCCTTAGGCAAAGATAAGCATTGCCCAAATAACACCTATAGTTTGCCAGTATAATACTAAAAATGTTTACAGAGAGCAAACCTGTTAACCCAATCGGTTCACCAATTACCTAAAGTGTGAACCATTTTACTATGTAAACTAAGCAAGTGTACACGGGGGTGTGTAAAAAAAAAATTAAACTGAAGTTAAACTGAATCGAAAAGTCAAAATTTTCTCAGTGTAATTGGTTTTTATTTTCGATTTATTTGACTTATTCAGTCAATTGTTTATTTCGACATTTTAAACCAAATATATCAGTTAAAACTGTAACCCATGAGGCCATAAGCTCATGAATCGTTTACATGCCCAACCCTAAATTTAAACTTTAAATTCAAATACCCATTAAAATTTTAAAACCCAAATTGATAATTTAATTTTTTTTACAATATTCATTTTGGTTTTTGATAATTTAATATATATATATATATATATATATATACTAGACATGAAAATTGTATACTGACCATGTAATAAAATAAATATTTTTTTAGTTCATTAACAAATGTTTAATTTAATTTTGAATATTTTTATAATAAATTTTAAATAAAAAATTTAAAAGTAATACGGCATACTAAACTGAAGAAAGAATATAAATATTTAAAAAAAATTATAAATAATTCAATTATATTATAAATATTTTATTATTAAGTGGATGTCTATCAAAATTAAAATAAGTTTGATGTATTTTAAAACTTTAATATTAATTAGAAGTAGAGTATATTTCCTTTCTACTCTTGCCCTCCCAATTTCTATGTTATTTTACATATCTATTTCATAATAAATTAGAATTTGTTTTCCAACTCATAAAAAAAAATCTAAAAATTGGCAAACCAAATAAAAATTTTCAATTTGATTATTTGGTTTTGCTCTCTAGGTAGATTTAATTTATTCGGTTCACATAGATAACTTGATTTATGTAATTTTTGGTATAAAAAAAAATTAAATTAACTGAATGAACACCCTGTTAAGTATACATGGATAGAATAATACATGAAAGATATGTTAATATGTGGGTCACCGAATGTACTGAAGCATTTGATAATGACTTTAAAAGGAACAAAGAAGACAGATTTGGCTTTAATTCATCAAGTTCGAGTTTTCAGTAGTTAATTCTGACCATCAATGGTTGACCACAAAGCTAAGATGGTAGATAAATAGTATTTCTCCAAAATAACTTGGAAGTACTTTAACCAAACAAAGAAGCTTCAGCTAAAACAACCTACGTTGAACATATTAAGACTCCATTGAGGTTTGACATATCAAGGTTCTATCCTACTGTCTTAGTACAAAATTAATGAGGGTTGCCAACTTTTTAAGAACCAGAAAAACACAATTCAAAACTTCAAAACTTCAAATTCATAATCATAACCACAAGTGCTCAGAAAATTCATGAAAAAGTGGGTAAATATGCTTATATGAAAATTTGTAGTATGCCAACTTGTGAACAAATTTATGATTAAAAACAAAAATAAACCAGACATGTAAAAGTTGTATCACTAATCAATTCACTAATTACTTAAAACACATGAATCTTTTCATTATGTAAATTAAGCAAGTATACGTGGATTAAATAATTTATGGAAAGTGACGTGTTGATCCTAATCTTGAGATGCTAATTATGAATAAACATTACGACTGATTCTATAAATAAGATTTAAGTTAACGCGGCCGCTTATTTATCGAAAACTATACTATAGTAATACGAGTTCTATTTTTTAACAAACAACCTCTGCTTCAATCCTTATGATGATAACTCTTCAAGCTTTCAATAATTTCCGTGCGCATAGGAGATCAATCAAATAAGAGTTTTATCATAAGCAAACAAGAAATAGTGCTATGATTAAGTATTATACTTGATCCAATAAGGTCAGTCAAACTAACTTATTTTCTTATGAAACTTCTCCTCTCTTACTAAAGTATACCAACAACATACTAGAGAATTAAATTGAATCTTGCTTTCACTAAATGGTGCCTCAAGACAGCCATAACCATTCTCCTTCTCTGATCTAACTTCTCCTTTAAACAAGAAAAATACATTACACTCAAATCTCTGCATTTAACTCACCATTAGTTTTTTTGGCATCGGTTCTCTTTAGCTCTATAATATTTGTTCAAGCCTAATTTTACTTAATATATAGATTTGAAATAGTTTTTTTGGCATCGGTTCTCTTTAGCTCTATAATATTTGTTCAAGCCTAATTTTACTTAATATATAGATTTGAAAATTTATTCAAGTCTACTCACATTTGTATATGGCTGGTAAAGATTAAATCATATTATTATTTTCTTTTTAAAATATAATTATTTTTATTTAATATTTAATAATTATATATATTTTTTATTAAAAATATAAAAATTTTAATATATTTTTAAATATTTAAATTCTAGTATATTATTTTTTAATTTTTCATAAGATATAAATTATATACTATATAAAATAAATTAAAAATAATATATCATAGACATGAAAATGTGGTGGACTCGCTTGACCCATATTTTAAATTTTTTTTTGTCTAAATCTATTTTTAAATTTATTATTTTAAAATCTTTTCAAATTTCAAGTAAACTTTAAAGTTTTAACAGCTTTTATCCCTTAAACAAGTCTAAAAAACTCAAAAAAAAAAAGTTCAAATGATGTGGAGTGAAATTAGCACACAGAAATATTCACTATAACTCAAGTTGGCCCATACCAGCTATTTGTCATATATTTTTATGCCATGCTTAAATATTTTTACTGTGTCTAGTAAAAAATTATATAATTAAATGTGATAGAAATGCCTATAATTTGAATATAGTTTATATATATTTTTCGTGTCGTTTGGCAAGTTTATAGTGGCCTAGATAGACATATCATATGGCACCAAACGCATACATACATTCCATACTAAGAATATTCAGTTCTACCACTATCACAAACATGTCATATGTGGCATAAAAGATAGGCATACAATAAAAGTTGTCTAATAGATGCATCTTATCATTCATGGTTGTCCTTATCTTTTGAGTCAAAATGTAGTGTTTTAAGTATTATTGTATCTTCTATATATGAGAGTTAAATATTTTAATGCAAACATGCCGCATATAGCACAAAAAAGTAAATATACAGAAAAAGTTACCTTATAGAGGCATCTTACTATTCATTGTTGTCTCTATCATTAGAGTAAAAAAGTGGAGTTTTTTTGGTAATAATATATATATTTTACGTATGATTTCTTTCCATGAAAGGATGTACATTGTGTTCTTGTGAGAATAAAATATTTGGAAATAAATCTGGTATACTTGACACAAAAGGACATACAGCAAAAGTTGCCTAATAGACGCACCTTACCATTCATGATTGTCTCTATCTTTTTGGTAAAAAATGCAATGGTTTTGCCTAATAGGCTACTCAAATTTTTATTTTTCCTTAAAATTTTTAGAAAATTTTAATTAGACCCCTAATTTTATTTTTTAAAATTTTACAAGAGCTCACAAAATTTAATCCCTAAGATTCGTCGCTGCCTATAAATATGATGTTTTGCAACTCTCAGGGTACCAAAGCCCATTCCTTTGACATAACAATGGCCATTTTCTTCCTGTCATACTAAGACTAGTTCTTCAGATCAGCAAAATGATTGAGTGCATGTGTTGTGGAACCCTAAATAGTGCATTGCTCCAAGCAATGACATCACATATCGAGTCAGTGATTTACCAGATGTATTTATCATTCCATTCTGTTTCATGATGGCTATGATGAAATCAGTGGGGGCGATGTACAATTTCCAATGATATCATAATTACCTGATGTTGGAAAAGAAGGTCAAGGAAATGGAGAAAGTCATGGAAGAGGTGCATGTGTTTTCTTCTTGTTCTATATCTATTTCAGGCCTTCTTCAATAGAGTCTAAAACTTGCCACAGAAGTTATAGCACCACCATGAAATCGCTTCCTGATTGGATTGATCAACTATCAGTACAACTTCTCCTTAAAAATTTAACTTCAGGCTTTAACGTTGTATCATCCATTCCTTAAAAATCTAATTGTTAATTGTTGGGAACGAAGTTAAGATGGTATATTTATTCAATGTAACTCAAAAGTACTTTTAACCAAGCAAAGAAGCTTCAGCTAAACCAACCTACGTTGAACATATTAAGGCTTTATTGATATTTGACATATCAAGGTCTATCTTATTGTCTTGTTACCATTTTGTTTAAGAACCTGAAAAATACTTCAAAACTTGTAGATCATAATGATATGCTGATAAGAAGATTCATAATATGCTAACTTGTTAAAAATGCTGTCCAAAAGGTTGATCCAACAACAAGTAATTAAATAGGTTGAATCACATATGGCAAAGTGAACAAGTTAAACTTGATCCAAAAAAATGATAAACAGGTCTTTTGATCAGGCTCTTTGACGTCAAATTGCTCGATTCGTATCCAACAAAGTAAAATATAGAAGCACAATGCTCTTTGTATAATATTAACACATTACAATTGGCACTAGACAAGAAATTTCTTTTTCCCATAAATAAGGAAACAACAATGTTTATCAATGTAAATCAAATATAATATGTAACTAGATGGTCAGAATTCATATGTTAAGATACTTTTTCATTCAGGGTTTTGAGTTATGGCAAAAGAAGGAAGCCCATGCACCAAGTAATCAAGTTTCTTCAGTATCAGAGATGGCAAAAATCTCATTATCCAACATTTAATTCAACAATATAGTTTATTTAGAGCATTTTAAATAAAAAACTAAAATGGGAGAACAAATAGACAGCCAAACCTGCCAGTGCATGGGTAAACTCGTCAAGACCCACGAAATAGAATGCATCATGGCAATGAGCCCTAGGCAAAGATAAACACTGCCCAAATAACACCTATAGTTTGCCTGTATAATACCAAAAATGTAATTACAGAGAGCAAACTTGTTAACCCAATCGGTTCACCAATTACCTAAAGTGTGAACCTTTTTACTATGTAAACAAAGCAAGTATACATAGGGGTGTGTAAAAAATTTTCAAACTGAAGTTCACCGAATCAAAAATCAAAATTTTCTCGGTGTAATTGATTTTTATTTTTTGATTTATTCGGTCGCTTTTTTATTTTGACATTTTAAACCGAATAAACCAATTAAAACCATAACCCATGAGGCCATAAACTCATGACTCGTTTACATACTCAACCCCAAATTTAAACTTTAAATCCAAATACTCATTAAAAATTAACAATCTTAAAAGCTCAAACCCATTAAAATTTAAAACCCAATAATCATTAATATTTAAAACCTGAATTGGTAAATTAATTTTTTTTACAATATTCATTTTGGTTTTGATAATTTAATATATATATATATATATATATATATAAACCAAATTGATATATAAACGTTAAGAATAGTAGAAGACATGAAAATTGTATATTGACCATGTAAAAAAATAAATATTTTTTGAGTTTATTAAAATTTGTTTGATTTAATTTTGAATATTTTTATAATAAATTTAAAATAAAAAAAATTAAAACTAATATGGTATACTAAATTGAAGAACGAATAATATTATTTGAAAAAATTTGAAGGAAAAAAAAATTATAAGTACCTCAATTCTGTTATAAATATCTTATTATTAAGTGAATATCTATCAAGATTAAGATAAATATGATGTTTTTTTTACTTGTTATATCTTGCCCTCCCAATTTCTATATTATTTTTCTTTCTTTAATATTTATTTCATAACAAATTAGGATTGTTTTCCAACTCATAAAAAAAAATATAAAAACCGACAGACCAAATAAAAAATTTCAATTTGATTATTTAGTTTTGCACTCTAAGTGGATTCGATTTATTCTGTTCACATAGAATAATACATGAAAGACATGTTAATATGTTGATATTCTTGTGGATCACCAAATGTACTGTAGAATTTGATAATGACTTTAAAAGGAACAAAGAAGACAGATTTGGCTTTTATTCATCAAGTTCAAGTTTTCAGTAGTTAATTCTAACCATCAATGGTTGACCACAAAGCTAAGATTGTAGATAAATAGTATTTCTACAAAATAACTTGGAAGTACTTTAACCAAGCAAAGAAGCTTCAGCTAAAACAACCTACATTGAATATTAAGACTCCATTGAGGTTTTGACATATCAAGGTTCTAGCCTACTGTCTCAGTACAAATTAATGAGCGATACCAACTTTTTAAAAACCAGAAAAAGCACAATTCAAAACTTCAAATTCAGAATGGCATCCGCAAGTGCTCAGAAATTCATGAAAAAGTGGGTAAATATGCTCCTATGAAAATTTGTAGTATGCAAACTTGTAAACAAATTTATTATTAAAAACAGAAATAAACCAGACACGCAAAGGTTGTAATAAAATTTTGAAACATTAGTTTTGTTTCATTTTACACTCTTACTAAAAGCTCACACCAAAACCGAGGCCAGTATAATTCCAGGATTTCTAACACACTCCCACATAGTGACAATCAGCAGTCAAAATCCATAAGCACAAGAAGGACGCCAATTGCCAACCATTTGTTAAGGGAAATTTTAGTGTGGTTTAAGCAAATAATGTAAAACCCAAGTTGATAAGCAAATCAAAATTCCAATGTCTCGTATTCATAACATTTCTAGGGAACAACAGAACATAACATAAACTTGAACATTCTAAGTAAAAGAGAAGAAAAAAAACTGATTTTAGTATTAAATCTCCACTACTACTTTCAGTCCGTACATAACAGAAGGTAAAAATATGAACTCAAAAGATCCTGTTTGAAGGACCCATGGTGCTCTTCAAGTAGAGGCACCTCACCTGCAATTACGACACAATCAGCATCGTGAAAATTATTGCAAAATCACTTATTTATGCTCTATCAAAAGCATATACGTGTATATATATGCTGCAGGAGCAATCAACCTAAACAAACCAATGATAAGAAGACTTACATTTTGCCAATTTTTCTTCAACAAGGAAACAAGGAAATTGACGCTCATTTGCACATTTTGGAAAATCTGCTTCTCCTCCATTGCAACATTCCCAACAGCAACTCCCATGCATAGAACCTTCTTCAGCTGGAACTTAACCATTGCCTTTGTCTCATTCACCTTCGACTCTAGTGATTCCTGGTGAGTGACAAGGGTTGGGAATTTACCTGTGTGTGACAACAGCAAGATAAAAAAAAATTCATGTCAGAACAGAAAAAGGCAAAATGCACAAGCTTGGGTCTTCCTACAAATGCTTTAGGAGGGCAATCCAAAAACAGATGCTCTTATATTGCACTAGCCTGCTTTGTTGAGACCAGGACCCAGAAGACGTGGGATTTGCTTGATGACAGATTCAGAAGCCAAAAAGGCATGATACTTCTTCGCAAGCTTCTTCACCAACTTCTTATTCTTGTTCAGTTTCTTCAATGCTTCCACATCCATATAATCCAAACCTATCTTCTCTGCCTGCAGTACACATTAAACCATTTAAGTTGGCCCTTTTTGACCACAGTCCAAACAATACATTGCATCGGATTTTAAAGGATTTATACTGTACATGTTATACCCGAGTCCAGACATAAAGTTCTCTTATAGGAAATGTAAACAATCAAAGTTTCACATAAGAAAGCTGCAAAATCACCTCTTCCACGTGTTGAGCATCTCCAAGCATGCAAATCTTCATCTTGGGGCGAGGAATATGTGGCAGCTTCACAGATCCACTGAATCGCTTGTCTTTTTGAGGATCATAGTTTTTCAGACCAATCTGGAGTTCAATGGTCTCAGTAAATTTGCGCTGTTTCTCCTTTGACTGAGCTACAATGGTTGAAATAGCTTCTCTAAGCGCATCACTCTGAAGCTTACTGTAAATAAGATATCCAAAACCTTTCAGGAAAGAAAACCATAAACAACCTCACAAGCTTCATAAGTCTGCATAGCGAAGGGTTAATCATGGCACCATAAACAATTCAAAATCACAAAATGAACACCCCGAAACAATGCATAGTTCAAGCCAATAATTCTCAGAATGGTTCTCCTGGCACTGATGACAATCCAAATTCACAACTTAAAATTCACAATCTAATCAACGAAACAAATCATTGAGTGCTAACTAAAAGTGAACACTAAGAATACCTAACAAGAACGCTATTTCAAAATATTTCAAAGACTAAAGTACCTAACAGATTATCCTACAAAACAAAAATGAAAGAAGGAACCGACTCTTCTAATTCGAGTCCAGTAAATCAATCATCAATAGCAAAATTAAAATGACCTCAACTCTGAATCAACAACTGATTATTTCACCGATGAAAGCACCCAACAGATTATCCTATAAAATACAAATGACGAAAGGGTCCAAACTCTCCAAATTCGATTCCATAAATCAATAATCAATAGCAAAATATACATTACCTCATCTTCGAATCTTTGTTCTTTCCACAAACAATAAAATTTTACCTGCGAAACAAGGTTACAAAGTCATCAAAAACTTAAAGAAGTGATAAAATGAAATTAGATCTGCAATGAAATGGGCGTTTCAGTAAAAGAGGGTTTAGACAGAGGGGGAGTGAGTAGCTACCGCCAACAAGAGATGAGAAAAACCCTAGCCAGATTTTCTAGGCTTTGGGGAAAACATATAGGCGGGTCAGTCGAAATAGTAAAACTGATCTTAGGCCACTGGCAGTCTAGCCCAATTTCCTTGAATTTTGTAACAGCCCAGTTTAGTACTAAATTGGTTCAGCCCAAAAAGCGTATCTAATATCAGATTATATAGTATACATAATATAATAATTACTACTTGATTGGTTCGGAACAAAAAACTTAAATATTTGTTTGTTTGTTAATTATTATTATTGTCTAATTTTCATTTTAATTTTAACATGAAAATTTTAAAAATTAATCATCATATTTTTTTAAAAAAGTATTTTTTAAACTTCGTAATTTATCTGTTATATTTTTATTTTTATTTTAAAATAACTTTAAAAATATTTTTTTTAAATTTAGTTACATAAAATTTGATATGTTATTTAATGGTTAAATTACAAAATTTAATAACAAAAAGACCTAATTAATATAATATCAATAATTTACAGATATAATTAAAATTTTTAAAATTTAAAAAATAATTTAAAATAAGGATTATAATTTAATTCACGTGAATTTTTACAACTACTTAAAAATTACAAAACTCATGCAACCTTGTAAAATAATTGACAATCAGTTTTCTTTTTCTTCTAAGTTGTAACATTGAATATATTCTTTTTCTTTTTCGTCCTGAATTTGAATTCATTAGCTCTTGCCTTTTGAACACACTTTACCTTCTCAAAATTTACAAATCTTTTATTTCCAAAAGAAATTACATATCTTCTTGAATTAATCTGAAATTTTCCGAATCTCGAAATTCCATCAAATTATTTATAGTTCGATTTTATTTAACCTTGCAAAAATATTCAAGACAAATTTTTAAAAATTATTTATTACATTTTTTGGAAAAGACGTAATTTTATCAATCCGTTATATATATTTATTTTATTTTCACATAAAGTTAACATTATTTACGTAATATATATAATAATTATTTTATGAAAAAAATACATATTTTTTATAAAGTTTAAATATTTTTATTTTTCATTTTTTGCTATGTGTCAAAATAAGAGATTGACATATATTGCTATACTATCAGTTGTCAGTGCCACATCAACGTATTTTATTAGATATCTAAAATAAATATCAAATTAGATTATAATTTTCAAAACTAAGTATTAATTAGATCTAAAAAAAATTAGATACCAAATAGATAAAAATCACCAAATTTAAGTACCTTCTTATATATTATCCCATTTGCTAACATGATTGTAACTAAAAAGTTTATACACTATAGTAAATGTCCCTACGCGTCATAAAGGGGAAAAATCATTGACCTTTTTTTACTCTTTTAATTTTTAAAAAAATTATTTTAATTTTTCATTTCTTTTAGCCTTTAATTTTAGTTTGTTGTGAAATCACTCTAAAATAAATGGAATATTTATTATTTTAGTGATGTTGTATATACATGAATTGTCAGGTCAGTATTTAATTAATTTAAAATTTTAAATAAAAAATTTAAATATTTTTTATAAAATTAAAAGGGCAAATAAGTAGTCTTGTCAAAAGTCATTTGTCATATTACAAGATTTATATTTTTAATATAATTGAAGAGTTGTATCATGCAAAAAGATATGGGTGAGGTTGATAGTACGAAGAAAAATTTGAGTCCGCTGTATTTTGCTAAGAAAAACTAAAAGCATTTTGTGTGATAAGTCCAGATTTTGTATTTACATTTGGCAACCGAACCTTGGTGGTCTGCAAAGTTGCCTACACATCTTTGTTGATTCTTAATAAATAAGGCCTGCAACTTTGGTTGCAGACACTCTTGCTCTTATCTCTTCTTTTTCCTTTCTGAAAACATTTCTGCTTAGAATCACACACACACACACGCACACACATCAGTGTCTTTTAGTGTTTGCCAAAGGCTAAACATACTTCAAACGCAGAAACAGATTTTTCAGCCCTTGATCTGCAAGAATATCATCATGTGAGTTCAATTGATTCCTCTTCTCTTTTCTTAAAAATCTTTTGATTTAGTCAATGTTGGTTTCCCACAGAATCACAAAAATGTTGCTTTTGGTTTCCAAGAAGTTGTTGCTTGTCTCTGTAAATAGTTTTAGAAAAAAAAATCTGATTGAGATTTGAAAATTGTTGGTATCCTATTATAATTCAGATAAGCTAAATCAGTAGAATATCTTTTTTCAATTTAAATTAGTATTCTCTTTCCTGTAGATTTGGTTGTATGTAATTGCACTGTTTTATGTTTTATTATATGATTGTAATATGACAAAAATATAATCCTTTAAATATATTAAAAGATTTAAGAAAAAGAATTGAGTTTTAATTTGATTGGCATGAGTATTGTTACTAATGTAGAAATATATGATTTCAAGTATACTGAAACGCATTATATTTCTATTTGAGGTGGGATTATAGATAATTTTTACTGACATGATACTGAATTTAACTCAAATGGTTATTTTTTATTTTTCCTACTAAAAATCATAACTTCAAGGTGCTGCTAGGATAAAAATTTTAGTATTAAGAAAGTTCATGCTTAATTGTTCTTATAATTTCTCAGGAACTATGACTTGATCACAATATATATGTGTGTGTGCATGGTTTATGAATTATTTGGCAATAAAATTATCTGAACTTAATCATTGAGATAATTTGAGATTCTTAACCTTCTGTCTCTCTGTGTAGGTCTTTACAGCTGAAATCTGCCTGAAATTATCTGGAAAAAAAAAAGGGTTTTGTCTACAACTTTGGCGATTAAGGGAGAATAATGGGGGATAATACATTGGATTGGGCTAGTTTACTTGGTGGATTACCAGAGACTGATGAATTGATGTCACTGTTAATGAATGATGTCAAAGTTGAGAAACCAGAAGATGAACAGCCGCAAGAAGGTAGCAAATTCCTAGTGCAACCTACAACAGTGATACCACAGCAGCAGGACATTCATAATGTCGCGACAGATGTTGAAACTGGTTCTTCTTCTTGTCGTCTAAATGATCAGAATAAGATTATCAGAAATGGAGGGTGTTTAATTAATCCATTAGGGTTCCCATATAGGTCTCGAATGCAGGTTTTGGCTGCAGATGCACCATCAGGAAGTGGAGAGTTGCTCGTAATGAATGATTTACCTATTTACAAGAGAGGGAGGAACAATATACAAGAAACCATTGAAGAGGCTGAGCAAAAGAAGAGGAAGAATAAGATCAAAAACAGAATTTCAGCTGAAAAATCTCGAGCCAAGTCTAAGGTGTGTGTGTAGTAGTAGTAGAACGTATATATATGCCAGCATACTACTACTAGTCGAAAATTACAATTGATCCTTTCTCTTTCCTGTTCCAAGAATTTGAATCTCAACATATGTAACTCTTTTCCGATACTAAGGCTACAATCTTGTTTTGAAGGAGCATACAAGATTTCTGGAAGAAAAAGTTGAGCAATTGAGAAATGAGAATGCACATTTAAAGAAATTACTTTCCCTGGTGAGAGACCTCACGTTTCTTCTTGACAAGAAACTGAGAAAATATACAATATTTTCCTATTTGCCGTGTATTACTTGTTGATTTTGGCCTTTCTCATCTTGCATGTGGATCAGGAAGCTGCATCAACTGAGAGACTCCCAGAGGTACTGATTTTATATATTCAATGAACTTAATATCCATATATCAAATTTTCCAAAGGAAAGCAATGCATATCTATATTTTATAACTTACCTTCATAAAAACCCACCAAACTTATCAGATATTGTCTAAATCTTGTAAGCAATCCCATATTTGTGCATCTTCATGTATTATACCAGTGTTACCTCACATCGACTAAATCAAGTCTTATATTCAGATCGGATGCTTAAAAAATGTTGGAGATTTTCTTCCATTGTATGTACAGGAAAGAGAAGAGATCTATGGGAAAAGGCAAAACAGTGTTTAGAATTGAAAGAACTGCAAACCTATATAGGAGCTATCTATGGAGACTAATGAGGAGGTTTAAGCTGACCAAGATCCATAGTAGTGGGACCAAATAACAATATGGGATGGCATGGTTTCCTTTTAAATACATTATAGGATCGTCATTCTACATCAAATATATAAAGAAAAGCTTTTTGTTTGCCTTTATTCGACATGGTTTTCAAAATAAAGATAATTAGATTTGCAGTGAGCTAGAAGTACATCACACTACTGCAAAGTTTTTGATAATTTATATGTTATTATTGCCTGCAAAAGAACATGGCTTCAATTATTTCCTAATAGATAGAATCATGATTCACCTGGATCTTGAGAAAACTACACAATATTAGGAGCGGCAAATAGTTTTGATCTCTTTTGAGTTCATTCAAAAAAGAAGGAAGATGTATATTTATGAGCATATTTTGCAATCAAGAGAGATAAATATGGCTGGCTCGACTCAGTCATCAGATCTCAGCATTAATGGATTGATAGAGTGCAAATGCTAAAAACTGCATAAACATTTTTTATCAATCAAACTTTATATTAGAACCTACAATTACAAACAGTGGCCAGTTAATGAGATTTACAGACTTTATGATCCGGAACAGATAAAGCTCTCGCCCCAATAATCATATCAGAAAATCAACATCCAATAATTCAACACATACTCTGAATCCTCATCAACCGTTGAGAACCACTCCTCCTTCCCTCAGCCATAAGCGATCATGTTTTTCTGTATCATGAAAGTTGCATCACCGATATAACTCTCAGATGGTGGCATATCCCGATAGTGGGCAAACAAGGGAGACCAGTTAAAGGGAAGGGAGAGGAGGGTGAAGAAGTGATACCTGTGGCCGCAGTACATTTCCACTGTACCTCTTTACATGCATTACCTTACCCCTCTTCATTAGAAAATGCGACAGTTGGGGAGAATCAGCATCAGGTACTGATACAATCCACCAAATCCTTTTGTCTGATGATTTTGGTCTCTTAGGGGAAAAACCAAAATGACTGATCAGATTTAGAGCTCGTAATGCATAAAGACTCCAGCTTGCACTTGATTAATGTTCTATTTCTGCCTAAGCAGAAAATATTCCTCTTGGTTTTGGCTCTTTTATGTGCAAATGAATGACTTATCAATCAACAGCATTTCCTTGTGATTTACAGGCATTTTAATGCAGGCTCATGTATCACTTTACTATCTCTTCATCCAAATGCTTCCTTAAAAAATAGCATAGCAGTTAAAACATTTGATTAAAATTTGATAGTTCCTTGGCTTCCAAATGAAAGCCTCACAGTCCTTTGCATAATTGACATATTAATCCGAGCATTTCAATGGATCTGGCATTACAAACAAGAAACAACCAAGTAAAAAGAAAAAGGGAAAGAAGTGTTATGAAACAAAGATGATGGTCTAAGTGTCTAAGATGGAATGCATAAGC
This sequence comes from Gossypium australe, assembly GCA_005393395.2. Classification (NCBI taxonomy): domain Eukaryota; kingdom Viridiplantae; phylum Streptophyta; class Magnoliopsida; order Malvales; family Malvaceae; genus Gossypium; species Gossypium australe. The sequence goes on from CM016626.1 coordinate 11,084,039, forward strand.
TTACTGTTCCAGCAAAGCGACTTAAGGAAAAATAGTTCCATTTCAAATTGTGTTTATAAACAGTGTGTTTAAATTCATCTAAAATATAATGCAGAAGGATATGCGTAGCCTACAAGTATCTCTAAAACATCTATTCAACTTAATGCAACTTGGAAGAAAAATGTTTGTCGTATTTCCCACAACAGCTACGATATTAATTAAAAGAGCCAATGTACGGAACATAGTTGCTGGACTGGTAATATCAAATATGTATTTATTTGCAAACGCGATCTGAATATACCACTTCTCAAAAGTTGTACACACTGATGAAATTATCTACATGATGATAAACAACTGTGCAAGCCATAGCAATGCTTAGACTAGAAAGAGGTAGATATAGACCACCAGGGAGAACTTATGACAAAGCATACCTTCCAATAGCTTGTTTAATAAACTCTTCCCCGCAAATTCTGGCCGGGAATAAAAGGTCCATTGATCTTTTTTACGTCAGATTTCATATATCAATTTCATAAGCAAAACTAGAAGGCTTGTTGATCTTTGGTTTTCAAGTCAGATTTTTTATATGGATTTCATAAACAACACTTTGAGCTTTCCCACCACTTCAAGATCGAGGTTCTCCAAGTACATCCAAAATAGAAGGTCATTCAGTTCGAGTCAAAATCCAAAAAGTTGAACAATGTATAATTCTAGTTTCTAAGAAGATAGGGAAGGAAAAAGAAATTTCATAACACATAACTAATCTCAGCTATGAACAATTAGTTTTTACTGTTCATGAGAACCTTAAAGGCGCAAATCTAAGGATTCCATAATCTAACATTTGATTCAACAATAGTCCATTCAGCTGTTACCAGCTTGTCAAAGCATAGTTTGCCAAATTTCCTCCATAGTCACTAGAATAAATAAAATTTTGGTGATCGTGTCATTTTATGCGATGTTAAAGTCTTAAAATTTATATAAAGAATGATCGAACCTGAAAACTAACTATGACAATGATTTGAGGCAAGCGCACCTATCGAACAGTAGTATAGTTAAGGCAAGACCGGAATGTCGAACCCAAAGGAACCAAAAGTACTAATACTAATTCTCTTTTTATTATTTAACCTAAGAATTAAGTGGATTTTTATCTAATCTAAAATTAACTAACTACTAAACTAAAGACTCTAAGACAAAGAAGAATGAAATTGAGAAAATAACTTTGAGGAAAAACCAATTGATTAAGACAACACCCAAGGAAGAATCTACCTAGACTTCACTTGTTATCTAACTCTGAATCAGACGATTTATTCATTTGACTTGATCCGTGAGATTTCCTAAGTTATATTAATCCTTCTCTCGAGGCGACTAACGTCTAACCCTAGGTTGATTAATTGAAATCTCTTTCTAATTAAAACCCCTAGAATTGCATTAACTCGATCTATGGACTCCCATATTAGGTTTCACCCTAATCCGGCAAAATCTCGTCACCCTATCTCTAGGCGTGCGATCAACTCCGCTTAATTATGCTAGATCTACTCTTAGACACGGACTTTTGCTCTTCCACCTAAGCACATCACACTTGAATTAACATCCCGGAAATATCAACACAAGAATTAAGAACACATAATTAAGAACAAGTCAAATATTTATCATATAGTTCAGCCAAAGATAGCAAGATTCATCTTAGGTTTTATCCCCTCAGGTATCTGAGGGTTTAGTTCATAATAATAAAAGAAAACATCTCAGAAGAAAAGATAAAACAAAACATAAGAAATCCCTAAAACCCCCTGAAGGAATTGAAGGAGAGATCCTCCGTCTTGAGTAGAATTCCGACTTCTTGAGATGGATCAACTGGCTATCCTCGAGTAAATCCCCACAAATCTGCCTTCTTTGGCCTAGCTGGACGCCCCCTGACTAAAGTCTTGGATTCCCCTTTTTTCTGGTCATACTTAGGGTGTTTATATAGGCTTCTAAATATGTTTCTTTGCCCTTAAGTATCCAAAATCCGAGTGAAACTCTTCTTTCCCACGACAGGGACACGCCCATGGCACACGCCCATGGCACACGCCCGTGTAAGTCGTGGCCAAGCCGTGTTCGAGGCTGTTGAATGGGGCACGGTCATATGGTCTTGGGCCCAGGCCGTGTGGATTTCGTGATATGGCCCATTTACTCCGTTTTGGGCCCGTTTTTCGTTCTTTTCCTCATCCGGTTAAATCATCCAAAAGCATACTAAATGTTGGCTTAAAATATGTTACTTTTACGGTTTATCACTTGAAAAAGAAAACAAATAGACAGCTAAACCTGCAAGGTAAGCTTGTCAATACCCGCACAATACAATACGTCTTGGAAATGAGCTCTAAGCAAAGTTATGCACAACCCAAATAACGCCTATAGCAGCCAATATAGTAATAAAAGAGTAATTACAAAGAGTAAACATTATGTTATGCGAAGTGGTTAAAAGAGTCATTCTACCAATTATTTAAAACAAATCAAGAAAATACACGTGGATAAAATAATTCATAAAAAGCGATGTGTTAGCCCCAATCCAAAGATGCCAATTGTCCATTAAAGTTATGTCCAACTCTACAAATAAGATTTAAGCTAGCGTCTCCATAAAAAAATGTGGCCGCTTATCTACCGAAACCATGCTAAAACATAAGAGTTCTTCTTTCTCAACAAAGAGCCTTTATTTCAATCTTCATGATTTTTGATAATTCTTATGGCTTTCAAAAATTCCATACCATTTTCACGTAAGATATCAATCAAATAAGGGAAATACTGCATGTAAATAGGAAAATAGTACTATGACCAGGATGCATAGTCCCAAATTTAATCGACCAACTCAACTGATGAAGAAGTCTTATACTTGATCCAACAGGGTTAGTCAAGCTAACAATTTTTTTTATGAAACTCCACCTAGCTTATTGAAGGACACCAACAATATACAGGATAACTAGACTAAATCTTGCATTCACTACAATGGTGGTTTTAAGATAGGTACAACCATTATTTCACTGATCCAACCGAAAAATACCTTGCAGTCAAATCTCTGCCTTTAACTCACTACCATTTTCCTAGATGCAGTTGTCTTTCCACTTTCTTCTTTTTGATTAATTAAACATATTCACAGTCAACTAAATTGCCTGATGGTGATGGTATTATGATTATGTATTGGCAGCCACTATCTTTGAAAAGTCAAAGATAGTTGGCTGTAAGTGGGAAGCAAATGGCCTTGGTTGGTTAGGCACCCAAAGTTTTTTTTTTTTTGGAATGAGATAATTGCAATTTTGGTCCCTATTTGAATAGGTACTTTGCAAGTTTGATCCCTGAACTTCAGCTATAAATAGGCCTAACCATTTCTCATTTTCTTCATCCCAACATTTGCCATTCTCTACTTAAGGCATTGTTCTCTCTCCCTATTTGTATATTTTCACTTGTAATTTTGGAGTGAAATATATTTGGTAGTGCCCGAGGACGTAGGAAAAATTTGCCGAACCTCGTTAAAATTCTGGTGTTCATTATTATTTATTTTTCATATCTTGTGAGTGTGATCGTAGTTATTTATTGTGCTATTAAATTATGATTGAGGGATATTCTGGCTAGGAAAGATCTGGTACTTAAGTGATCCTTGTGATCCACCTCTCTTTCCTGGGAATTGAACTTAGTGTGATTTTTCAGTACAATAATTATACTCTTTTACACGCTTCCGCACAACAATTGGTATCAGAGCTAGATTCGTACTTGGGGAGTACAATCGTTTGTGGCACTATTTACGTATACGGTACTGTTCACGTATACAGTAGTTGGGATTGAGGAGAAAAATGGCACAGGCATCGTCATCAGCAAGGACTACGGTGACCAATGCAAAATTTGAAGTAGAGAAATTTGATGGTACCAATAATTTTGGTATGTGGCAATGTGAGATCCTAGATGTCTTATGTCAGCAAGAGCTGGATATAGCCCTTGAAGTAAAACCTGACAATATGGATGACAATGAGTGGGCCAAGATTAATAGAAAAGCGTGTAGTACAATCCGTCTATGTTTGGCCAAAGAGCAGAAGTACTCTGTCATGAGGGAGACATCAGCGAGGAAATTGTGGGATACATTGGAAGAAAAGTTTCTAACGAAAAGCCTTGAAAATAGGCTTTATATGAAAAAGAAACTTTTTCAATTCACGTATGCACCCGGTATGTCGATGAATGACCATGTGAACTCATTCAATAAAATTTTAGCAGACTTGCTAAATTTGGATGAGAAATTTGAAGACGAAGACAAGGCATTATTGTTGTTGAATTCCCTTCCTGATGAATATGATCATCTTACCACCACATTGCTTCATGGGAAGGATACAATCACATTTGATGCAGTCTGCAGTGCGTTGTATAGATCTGAGACTCGAAAGAAAGATAAAAGAGATCACAGAGATACAACTGCAGAAGTCTTAACAGCAAGAGGTCGTTCAAGCAACAGCAAGCCTGGTAGAAGGGGAAAGTCCAAAGGGAGACCCGCCAAAGATGAGTGTGCCTTTTGTCGTGAGAAAGGGCATTGGAAAAAGAATTGTCCTAAGTTACAAAAGGGCAAGGCTATTTCTAATGCATGTGTAGCAGAACATGATGAGGAGTCAGACTTTAGCTTGGTTGGCATGGCAATGGCATGTCATACTGATGAGTGGATTTTGGATTCGGGATGTACTTACCATATGTGTCCTAATAAGGACTGGTTTTCTAGTCTTACAGAACTAGAAGGTGGAGTTGTTCTTATGGGCAATGACAGTGCTTGTAAGACAATGGGAGTAGGTACAATCCAATTGAAGAATCACGACGGCTCAATCCAAGTTTTGACTGATGTTTGCTACGTACCCAGCTTGAAGAAAAATCTCATCTCATTAGGGGCCTTAGAATCTAAAGGGCTCAAAATCACTTTGAGAGATGGATTACTGAAGGTAGCAGCTGGGAATTTGACGGTGATGAAAGGCACAAGAAGAAATAACTTGTACTTTTTAAATGGAAGTACAATTATTGGATCAACATCAACAGTTTCTGTGAAAGATGTAGATTCAGAGGCTACCAGGTTATGGCATATGCGATTGGGACATGCTGGTGAAAAAGCTTTGCAGACTTTGACGAAGCAAGGCTTGTTGAAAGGTGCAAATTCTTGCAAATTGGAATTCTGTGAACATTGTGTTCTAGGCAAGCAGACGAGGGTAAAGTTTGGTTCAGCAATTCACAATACGAAAGGAATTCTGGACTACGTTCACAGTGATGTGTGGGGACCTACCAAAGTGGCTTCTTTGGGAGGTATGCACTATTTTGTTACTTTTGTTGATGATTATTCAAGAAAAGTATGGGTGTACCTAATGAAAAGAAAAAGTGAAGTATTGGATGCATTTCTGAAATGGAAGAAGATGGTGGAAACTCAGACTGGTCGAAAGGTCAAACGACTTCGATCAGATAATGGTACTGAGTACAAAAACGATCCATTTCTTCAAGTATGTCAAGATGAGGGCATCGTACGACACTTCACTGTTCGGGATACACCACAGCAGAATGGGGTGGCAGAACGCATGAATCGAACTATACTGGAGAAAGTTCGATGTATGTTGTCCAATGCTGGATTGGTCAAGGAATTTTGGGCTGAGGCTGTTACATATGCGTGCCATCTAATTAACCGTTTGCCATCAGCTGCAATAAATGGCAAAACTCCTATGGAGATGTGGACTGGTAAATCTGCTACTGACTATGATTCTTTACATGTTTTTGGTTCCACTGCATATTATCATGTAAAAGAATCGAAGTTAGACCCAAGAGCAAAGAAAGCACTATTCTTGGGTATAACTAGTGGAGTAAAAGGATATCGTCTCTAGTGTCCTGATACAAGGAAGATTGTCTTTAGTAGAGATGTGACTTTTGATAAATCAACCATGTTAAAGGATTCACAAAAGGATGACAAAACTAGTAGTACTTTGCAGCAGGTGGAGCTTGAAAAGGTTAATAATGATCCAGCTGATATTGGAACAACAAATGATGAAGAAGTTCCAACCCAAGAACTTCTACAGCAATAAGATTCAATTGCATATAGGAGGCCAAGAAGAGAGATTCATAAGCCTGCTCGCTTTGATGATATAGTGGCCTATGCACTTCCAATTGCAGATGATGATGCTCCTTCTACTTACACAGAAGCAATAAGTAACCCTGATGGTGTAAAGTGGAAGCAAGCCATAAATGAAGAAATGCAGTCTCTTCATCAAAATAAGACTTGGGAGTTGATGACACTACCCAAGGGAAAGAAGGCAATTGGATGCAAATGGGTATATGCAAAGAAGGAAGGATTTCCTGGTAAAAATGAAATTCGGTACAAGGCTAGATTGGTAGCAAAGGGTTATGCTCAAAAAGAAGGAATAGACTACAATGAAGTGTTTTCTCCAGTTGTGAAGCATTCGTCTATTCGGATTTTGCTAGCCTTGGTTGCGCAATATGATCTTGAACTAGTTCAGCTTGATGTGAAGACCGCATTTTTACACGGTGATTTGGAAGAGGAAATCTATATGACTCAGCCAGATGGATTCAAGGTTGCTGGTAAAGAAAACTGGGTTTGCAAACTGACAAAGTCACTTTATGGATTGAAGCAATCCCCGAGGCAGTGGTACAAGCGATTTGATCAGTTCATGAAAGGGCAAAGGTACACAAGAAGTAAATTTGACCATTGCGTGTATTTCCAGAAGCTACAAGAAGGAACTTTCATATACTTGCTCTTATATGTTGATGATATGCTAATAGCATCTAAGAGCAAAGTTGAGATTGAGAGATTGAAGACTCAACTCAATCTCGAGTTTGAAATGAAAGATCTTGGTGAAGCTAAGAAGATTCTTGGCATGGAAATATGTAGAGATAGAGCCCATGGCAGAGTTAGCTTGTCTCAGAAGCAGTATTTGAAGAAGGTACTACAGCAGTTTGGCATGAACGAGCAGACAAAACCTGTAAGTACCCCGTTGGCTTCTCATTTCAAGCTTTCTGCACAACTATCTCCTTCGACGAATACGGAACGAGAATACATGTTGCAAGTTCCGTACTCCAATGCAGTGGGTAGCTTGATGTATGCAATGGTGTGTACAAGACCCGACATTTCACAGGCAGTTAGTATAGTGAGCAGGTATATGCATAATCCTAGAAAAGGACATTGGCAAGCTGTGAAATGGATTCTACGGTATATTCAAAAGACCGTAGATTTTGGATTACTGTTCGAGCAGGATAATACACTTGGTGAAGGTGTTATTGGGTATGTTGATTCTGACTATGCCGGTGATTTGGATAAACGAAGATCAACCACCGGTTACGTGTTTATACTTGCTGGAGGACCAATCAGTTGGAAGTCTACTCTACAGTCTACAGTTGCGTTGTCAACCACAGAAGCCGAGTACATGGCTGTAACAGAGGCTGTAAAGGAAGCTATTTGGTTACAAGGTATGGTTAAAACCTTGGGATTGGTTCAGGAGCATATTAACGTGTATTGTGATAGTCAAAGTGCTATTCATTTAGCAAAGAATCAAGTCTATCATGCACGTACAAAACACATCGACATACGATTCCATTTTGTGCAGGAAATTATTGATGAAGGGAAGATTCGCCTTCAGAAGATTAAGACTGCAGATAATCCCGCAGATATGATGACCAAGGTGGTAACAGCAACCAAGTTCGAACATTGTTTGAACTTGATCAATATCCTGCAAGTTTAACAGTTGAAGAAGGCACTATCAAATATTGTTGGCAAGGGCAGAAAGAATTGTGTGAAGATAAGATTATCCTAATCAAATCTTCAAGGTGGAGATTATTGGCAGCCACTATCTTTGAAAAGTCAAAGATAGTTGGCTGTAAGTGGGAAGCAAATGGCCTTGGTTGGTTAGGCACCCAAAGTTTTTTTTTTTTTAAAATGGGATAATTGCAATTTTGGTCCCTATTTGAATAGGTACTTTGCAAGTTTGATCCCTGAACTTCAACTATAAATAGGCCTAACCATTTCTCATTTTCTTCATCCCAACATTTGCCATTCTCTACTTAAGGCATTGTTCTCTCTCCCTATTTGTATATTTTCACTTGTAATTTTGGAGTGAAATATATTTGGTAGTGCCCGAGGACGTAGGCAAAATTTGCCGAACCTCGTTAAAATTCTGGTGTTCATTATTATTTATTTTTCATATCTTGTGAGTGTGATCATAGTTATTTATTGTGCTATTAAATTACGATTGAGGGATATTCTGGCTAGGAAAGATCTGGTACTTAAGTGATCCTTGTGATCCACCTCTCTTTCCTGGGAATTGAACTTAGTGTGATTTTTCAGTACAATAATTATACTCTTTTACACGCTTCCGCACAACATTATGTATTTAATCAATTCTTTGATAGTACAAAACAACGCAAACTAATCATGTCTTCCAAAGATAAAGACATAACTTGTCTTATCTCCAATGAATGCCTTGAAAAAAAGAAACTATTAGTGTTGTTTGATTTCTTCAGTAGATCCAAAATAAAATGAACTTGTCAAATTGGGATAAAGTGTCTTTGTCCTTGCATATTAATATCATGTATGGAATCCAATTACGCAAGGAAATACGCATGCTAAACACCGCATAAATTAAGTTCAAGAGACTCAGATCAGGAACGAACTATGTCCCCACTTGGTTGTTCGAACTACAACGATATTAGCACACAGGACTGCTCTATACAGAGTCAAGTATGGTGCTTTAGTGCCATATGGTATATCTATCTGGATTCTGGACCGTTATAAACATGCCATACTTGGCACAATAGACTTTGGTGCCATGTGGTATAGCTATCTTCACCATTATAAGCCTGCCATACTTGGCACAAAAGACAGACATACAGCAAAAGTTACCTAGTAGACACATGATATAATTCATGAAAAAGTTGCTCAATAAACATGCCATACTTGGCACAAAAGACAGATACACATACTTGAAAAAGATATTTGATATTAAGACTTTTTATCATCAGCTCCTTTACAAGGAAAGAATCCATATAAGGAAGAAGTATCAATGCCAAAAATAATTGCCTTTTTCAACTTTAAAGATGGACACAAAAATGAATGGTTGGTTTCAGACGCCCTATATATATATGATGTTGTGCTACACTTGCAGCATCAAAGTTTCACTACTTTGGTATTACAATGACCATTTTCTTCCTAGAATATTGATATTAGTTCCTCAAGTCAGTAACAAAATGATAGAGGGTAGGTATTATGCAATCCCAAGAAATTGCAATGCGTTGCTCCTAGCAATGGCATCGTATATCGAATCAGTGATTTACCAGATATTTCGAGTGATTTCAAGAATTAAAAAAAAATAAAAATTTCAAATCTTCGAATTCTTTCCCAACTAAGAAACAGAAGTGGCGCAAACGAGATTAAACGAGCAAATTTTAGGAACAAAGGGATCACAAATTCAAGTTCTTGAAAAATCGACCTTTTGGGATATTCACGAGCCCATCATTTTAAAATGGCACAATCTGTAAACATTTTAATTTTTCTGTTTAATTTTACTTAATTAGTGGATCAACATGTAAAAATTCGGCTTAAGGAGCCCATTTAGACCGTTGAACAAATTTCTCATTCAATTTCACACTTTAATTTATTTTCACATGTTAATTAGTTAGTTGATGAGTTCTCATTCATAGTTGGCATACTTCTCAAATTCTATAGGAGATTAGTTATGTAATGGCCTAAATTCAAGGATATCGGAACAATAGTTTCGTAACCATAAATCCGATATTTTAATATTTTTGCATGAATATTTATATGATAGGAAAATCGTATTAAAATATCGATAGAAAAAATTTTACCGATTTAGTGGTTAGTTAGAAAAAGGAATTATTGAAGGAATTGGGTAAAAATAAGGTATCGAGACCTTAATCTCATAAAATTGAGTAGGAAATATTTTTATAAATATTTATAAAATGTTAATAATGTAGTATTAAAATTTCGTTAAAAAATTTTAACGTTTGGGTAGGTAATTAAATGAAAAGGACTAAATTGAAAAGAGTAAAAGTTATTAGAAGGATTAAATAGCTCAATTGTCAAATGAGAAGGGATCTAAAGAGAAAATAAGCCCAAAGGAGATATTTTGGGCTGCATAAGCTGAGAAAAATCAGGAGAATTACTGAAAGAAGGGTAAAATGGAAAAATAACAAAATTTACTAATTAAAACTAGGACTAATTTGGGATATCTAGAAATCTCTTTATTTTTCTTCACTCTCATCAGCCAAAAACGCCATAGGAGGGTTTTCTAAGCTGGTATATCATAATTTTTGCACCAAGTAAGTTAATCCTTGCCTATTTCTTGTAATTTTTGTGTTTTTAAGACTTTTACAACTAGGTCCTATTACTAAATTCATTAGTTTTTGATCTCATGGATGAAATTGAAAGTCACCATGGTTGATTTCTGTAAGTTTATGATGAAATAACATGAAATTTAAGCTTTAATTTGTTTATGAGATGATTTTATTAGGTAATTTCAATAGAAATTGATTTTTAGGACCTAATTGTGAAAATGTTTGGAATTAAAGTCTATTACTGAAATTATGATTTCCAAAGGTTATAAAGGAATTTAAAGTGATATAATAAAGTGTTAATTGAGAAAAATCAGCTCAATTGAGAGGTTAATTGAGTAGGGATGAAATTATCATTTATTGAAAGCTTAGAGGAAAAATGGTAATAAACAGCTTGCACTAAAACAGTTTTGGACAACAGCAGTAGACTAACTTTGAAAAATCACCATAAATTGTAGAAATCGAATTAGAAGATAAACAAAATTTTAAATTAAAGCTTATTGAGTCTAGTTTCTCATAGAAGTAATGGTGTAAACAATGGATTTGTAAATCATGAGATATAATGAATTTTGTGAGACAAGGTCAGAATGAATTCGGGTTCCCCTGTTCTGACTTTGAAAAATCATAAACAATTTAATAAAAATAATTAGGGGCTTAAATTTATATTTTTAGAATCCTGAATGAGTCTATTTTTAAGGGAAAATAAACAGAAACATCATCCTAATCTTGTATGAAGAGATAATTAATTTTTAGTGAAGAAGGGTCAGAACTATCAGACAGCAGAACAGGGGTGACTTTAAAGAATAAACTGTACTTATTGGCTAAACCAAAAATTCTGAAAATTTTATGATAAGAAGATATATGAGTCTAGTTTCAGGGAAAATTAGCGGATACTAATTTTGAGTTTTGTATCTCAAGATAAAAATAATTTAGTGACTATGACTCAAGTAGACAGCTTTGAATGAACTATAAACAATAATAGAATTATAGTTTTGAAATGTATTGAATTGATGATTGAATTTATTTATTTAGATCTGGAAAACTCAAATACGAAGCTAGATCGAGGAAAGGAAAAAGTCCTGGATCAGTAGATTTTGTATACAAACTAGTATCGAGGTAAGTTCATGTAACTTGAATTATATTCTTAAATGTTTGAAATGTATGTTATTGATGTGAATATAATTTGAATGTTCATTGTATGAAGATTGATGAAATATTGATATATTTGATAAAAAGGGGAAGAAATCCCGGTTGAATGAAAGGAAAATTCGATGGATCTCTGAAAAGGAATTGACGGTAACAAGGATCTAACTCGGACGGGTGATCCTATCTTGATATAGCCCTCCCGAAGAATATGTGGAAAATGGATTTAGCCCGGATGGTTAATCCGAATTAGGGTCTAAATTTAGCCTGGACTGGTAATTTAGATCTAAGCTCATTAGAGTAATTGTCATTGCAGGGGATTTAGCCTGGACTGGTAATCCCGACAATACTCTATGAGTTTATATTACAGGGGATTTAGCCTGGACTGGTAATCCCGCTGTAAGGATGAGGTTCGCGAGAGTGTGCTCTCTGAAATGAAAATGTGTAACACCCCTTACCCGTATCCTATGCCGGAACCGAGTATGAGGCATTACCAGACTTAACAATACATTTGGTCAAATTAATTAACACATATACAAAATGACTTAGTCAAGCCCCTATACATTCCATAACTTAAATCATTTATAAATAAAGATACCCATAGATAGCTTGATAGTGTGAAGCAATCTCCGACGACCTCCAACCCGAGCTGTTTAGTAGGACTCTATAACATGGGAAAGAAAAGGGGGTAAGCTTATAAAGCTTAGTAAGTTCACATGTAAAAATAATAAGCATTAGCAATGAATTTAGCTTACTACTAAGCTGTCATAACTTGCATAAAAATGCTAAGTTCTTACTTTCCCAACTTATTTATAGCCTTATCAAAGCCTCAACATGACAAATCCTCACAACAAGTTCTCAAGATAATGCAATCATAATTACACATAGTTCCACCATTTACTCATGTTTATATTAAGTTGTCTACTTGAGTCATAGTCACTAAATTATTTATATCTCGAGCTACAAAACTTCAAATTAAGATCTGTTAATTTTTCCTGAAACTAGACTCACATATCTTCATACCATAAAATTTATAGAATTTTTGGCTTAGCCAATTAGTACAGTTTATTCATTAAAATTTCCCATGTTTCACTATTCGACTATTCTGACCACTTTTCACCACAAATCAATTTTATCCTTGTAAAGAATTCAAATGATGTTATAATTTGTTTCATTTGAAACTAGACTCATTAAGGATTTCAAGCATATAACTTATATCCCATAATTATTTTTATACAATTTTTAATGATTTTTCCAAGGTAGAATAGGGGTTCACGTAATCATTCTGAATTAATCTCACAAGAATTTAAATATCTCAAAATATAAAAATCCTTTCTTGCTCTGTTTCTTTTATATGAAAGTAGACTCAATAATCTTTAAATCAATATCTCGTCTAACTTATAATTCAATTTCTACTATTTTTGGTGATTTTTCAAATTCACGTCACTGCTGCTGTCTAAAACAGTTTTATTGTAAATTTTTGCTCTCTCTTTCTCCATTTAGTTGTATTCATTACTTATAACAATCTTTCCAATTTTCGGTTACACATCGAGCATATTACTCATACGTTACACATGTATATAACTACACTTATCACTACAAAGTCACACATAATTTCACTTAATCGATTTTCCCATTGAACACTCGGAATATACACGGATACGTAGAGAATTAGCACATAAGTGCCACACTGATATGTAGCTGAAGCTACCACTGTAATGTAGCCAAAGCTACCAATGTAATATAGCCAAAACTACCACTGATATGTAGCCGAAGCTACCATTGTAATGTAGCCGAAGCTACCACTATTCACTGATCAGGTAGTCGGAGCTACCACTTTTCACTGATCAATAACACTGAAAATGTCCACGTGCCTACTCACACAAGCTGTCAGGTGTCTGCAACACATGCTAGATCACCCAGCACCCGGGACTTACTGTAACACTGTAACACTGGTCTCTAGTATCCAATTCTATTCCTATGTTCCACCGGGAATTTACTCTTAACACTTATTTTAAACACTTTAGTACTTGAATAATTCATGAACAATTTTTCTTCCACATTTAATATTAATTCACATATCAAATATAATTCACCATTTATATAAAAATATATCGCTATTATTTACATATAACTTATATAATTACATTCTCAATCTCATCACATCATCAATTTAACTTATCCTCCCCAAATTATTCTATTCAATACTTTCTTGATATTACACAAAGCCATCTTTCTAATTTGGTCTTACATGTAAATTTATACCAATTCTCATTAAAATGTCGAGTCAATATCGAACATTATAATTATATTGAAAAATCAATACTAAAATATTCATAACTAAAATTTCAATCTAACATTCAAACTTGCATCATTAAATGCTTATTAAACATATGAACTTACCTCGATACCAAAACGGCCATTTTATCAACTTTCCCGATTTTCAATTTTCCTCCCGTTCTAGGTCCAAATCTCGTTTTTCGGGGTCTAAAACATCACATTTCACTTATTTAATTAATTTACTATTCAAAACAGTCCTTAACTCAACTTTTGCAAAATTACAATTTTACCCCTAAACTTTTACATATTTACACTTTTGCCTCAATACTCAAAAATTAAACTTCAGCCCTTATTCTTATGTTTTATAACATGCTGATCATTTTTCTCTTCTATGGACACATCAAATTCTCACTAATTCACACACTTAGGACCAACTTATACTTTTACAATTTAACCCCTTTTATACGGTTTCATCGAAAATCATCTAATAAAACTCATTTCTCTAATCATAAACATGCATAATCTACCATAATTCATCAAAATTTACAATTATTCAACATGGGTCAATTTTTAAATTAAACTCTAGATCAAATTAATGGCAGAAATAGCTAGACTAAGTTACCGGGATTTCAAAAATACGATGAACATTAAAAACGCGGCTCAAAAACACTTACTATTGAGCTTTGAAAAAGCTTGAAACCCTATCCATGGCTTCTTGAGAAATTCGGCAGCATGGAGAAGAGAATGAGCAAATTTTTGGGTTTCAATTTTGTCTTTTATGCCTTAAAACACCCAAATGACAAAAATGCCCTTAGGACTTTTCTTTCAAATTTTTTTCCTATTCATGCCCATTTTTGTCCATCAAGTTATTCAATGGTCTAATTACCTTTTAAGGGCCTCCAATTTAAAACTCATAGCAATTTGACACCTCTAATATATAAAACTCATTTTTTTTGTATTTTTTACAATTTAGTCCTTTTGACTAAATTGAGTGCTCAAACGTCGAAATTTTTTGAACAAAATTTTTACGAAATCTTTCCGTAAAATTGTAGACCATAAAAATATAATAAAAATAGAATTTTACTCGTCGAATTTGTGGTCTCGAAACTACTGTTTCGACTAGACCAAATTTGGGCTGTTACAAAATGTGCTCTCTGACATGAACATAAATTGACGGACCTGGATTTGTACACTAAAGTGTACCCCTGAAAATCCATCGAAATTCTGAGAAATTCAACGGAATAAATATAAAAAAAATAACAAGAAAATGGAAATCATGGTATTAATGAGCTCATCAGTCATGGTATATATTATTGATACATGGAAATTATTGGATTAACTTGAATGTTGAGTTTGTGCATGTTAGGGTAATAATGCATTGAATGGATATATAAATGTTTATTGCATTGTATTGAAAATATAGGTAAGTATAATTCTTGTTACATGGGCTTACTAAGCACAAAGTGCTTACCCTGTTTCCTTTTTCCCTGTTTTCTAGTGTTAAGAGCTCAGAGGTCGGATTCGGTGGGAGACACATCACACTATCAACCCCAAGATTTCGGTATATAAAGAAACTTTATTTTGGAAATCAATGGCATGTATAAGCTAATAAAGTAAATGTTAATATGAAATGAATGTAAGGTCAGCCATTGGTATGGCTAACAAATTTTAGTTTTAGTATGTGATGAGGTTATCTTATAAATATGCATGGATCTATTTTGGAAAATATGTTGAATTGGATTGGTTGATGTGAATTGGTCTCGGTTTTAAAAAAATAAAAATAAAAATATTTCGTAAACTCCGGAAATGCCTCGTACCCTATTCCGACAACGAATACGGTAGGAGGTATTACATTTGTTAGGGGTTGGCGGGCTATAAATAGGGTGTGCCCACTCTTGTATTCATTCATTGATAATTTGTTGTTAAGTTATAAAATTCTCTTTTGAATAAACAATATTATTTTCTTGTTTTCAGACTTGGCTGGAGTTTCTTTGAAGTTCAAGAACAATTTTTCTCACTCAAGAAATCATAATTTGATCATTCTTGGACTCTTTTCCAGCCGCCTTCTCTTTCTTTCCATTTAAGTTTCTTTTTCATTCAATTTTGTTCAATTAGTAACTTGTGTTGTATCTTTTGTTTAAATCTCCCTTCAATAGCTTCTTCTTCATAAAAAACCACCCATATCACTCCAAATACCTAGGTTTTCATTTCTCTTGGCCGGCCAAATCTTATTTTGATATTTTCTTTTGATTTCATTCGTTTTAATTGTTATGCTTCCAAATTTGTTCTAATCTATTGTTTTCTCTTAATTGGTAGTCTTGAATTGTTCTAAATTCCTAAAAAAAAAAAACGTATCTTTCAAACTGACTTGAACTCTTAATAACCCTAATTTTTCAATTTGTTTTACTTGTTATTTCTTACCTATTAAATTTGTTTTACTTGCTGCCCTTTTATTAAATTAAATCTAACTTTTGATTGTTAGGTTTTAGTGAAAATTTAATTTTTTTTCGTTTGTTTAGAGCCTTAGGTCAAATCCGTGATTTGGACAAATTTATGATTCTATTTTACACGTGTCCTTATCATTAACTTACCATTCCAATCACATTCATAGTTAGCAATGAGTGTAATTGATGAAGGGGATATTTGTGTCATTGGGGAGATGAGTCCATTGTTACAATTTAAAGGGCAAGGAAAAAGAGAAAAACATGGGTAAGGGGTAAATTTTCCTTTGGATCCTACCATATGTTTTCTATCTCTTTAGACCCTTGCTTGTCTCCAACAAAGATTGAAAATGTCCACACAATTCACCGTGTCACCATGAAATTGATTCTTGATTGGATTGATCAACTGCTCGTACACTATCATCATGAAATTGCATCATGATTGAATTAATCAACTATAAGTACATGGTCACTATGAAATTGTACATTCTTTAGTAACTTTCTATAAACTAAGAAGCACATTCTATTAGCAAAATAAATTCTAAAATAATCAAGCATTTATCTGTAAAATAAACAGGAAATTCAGATATATTAGTCAGAAAAGAGAGAGAAAATGATGTTAACACATGAAGTAATCAAATACACAAAAAAAATTATTTATCAAAGTACATTCAAATATTTCTAATTTTGTATAACAAGGTAAATTATGGTAAGCAAAAAAGAGAAAGGAAAATAAAAGCAAGTGGAATTTTTAAATTTGTACGATAAATATTTTTCTTTATGCTACCTTAAATTAAACAGAAGTATGTCTTAGAGAAAGGAAAATGCTTGAATTTGGACAAATCTAGATTATCATGCAGATTCAAGAATTAACATCACTGATATGAAATGACAATTGAATAATTTTTTTCTCTAGCTTTTCTTTTACAATCTTATGCTGTGGGAATGATGGTTTAGAAATATAATTTACAAGCATGTACAAGGACAAAAATTGATGGAGAAAAGGAAGTTTAATCATGAAATATGACATGAGTATTAATTTAAGGTAGGGATTAAATCATAAAAATATAAAAAAATCTTGTGGACTTATTGTATATATTCAAAATTAATAGGGTCAAAAGATAAATATGGAAAAGCTAAAGGACCAAAACTAAGAATATCTCAAATTAGAAAAAAAAACTAAAATTTAAAAAATTTCCTGAATAAAGACCAAATTAAATAAGAGAATAAATGATAGGGACTAAATTGTAATTTTTTTAAAAATGGGTAATGACTCAAAAGTGTAATAATTATGGATTATTTGGTGTTGAAAGATAATTGGTTGAAATATTTTATCATTTTATACTTTATTTTGTTATTAGATATTTTTTATTAATTAATTAATGTATAAATAAATGGAAAAGATGAAAAGATGTTATTTATCATTTTTCTGTTGCCGTCGGCCATGAGAGAAAAACAAGAAGTTTTGAGTTTTATTCAATTTAGTTTTTTCCATCCAAATTTATCATTTTCATTTAGAAATTAAAAGAATTTTCATAGTCTCCAAGAAGAAAAAGTGACAAGAAAACTATGGTGAGTATGAATATCATATTGGATTCAAGAGAATAGAAGTTGAAGGAAAGAAAAAATCAATCTAAGGCTTGAAATCATAATTTTCGATTTTAATGTGTCCAAAAAATATAAGTTTTGTATTCAAGTAAGAAAAAAAATCTATTAATACTATTATTATTTAAGAATTTTACTTAACTATATGATGAATTAATCCAACATCAATTTACTTGTGAATTTATTAAATATTGGAGTAAAAATATTCTATCTAAATTGATGTCATATGTTTTTAGACTATAATAAAATAATAATTGAAAAAACACTTGGCATTAATTTAGATCGCTTGTTGAGTTTTTTACTCCATTGATATTGGACAGAATAATTACCCTATTAAAGGTCTATTATTTATACCAAACAACAAATAATATTTAAAAATCTTTTTATCTAAAATAAATATTATTTTAAAGGTATTTTTATCTTTGGGGCCCCTTTTATCATTAGTAAAATAAACATTTTTTGGACCTCTTTTATCTATGGGCCCTAGACGACTGCACTTCAAAACAGTCTTAAGACCAACCCTAAACTTATCCTTCGAAGTCCCACCAATAAATTTATCCTTAAAAAAACTACCCATCCATTGGATCATTTATACCATATTGCCCTCCTCTTGTTGCCGAACTTTCTTAGTGGCCCGACCAACGCCTTCGTCATCTCTCCCATTTCAGTGGTCAACAAAACTATTAAGAGAAGAATCCATTTCGATGCATTCTAAGTATAGTTTTTATATGTATATATCTTGTGTGTCATATGGCATGTTTATAATGGTTCAGATAAAGATACCATATGGCACCAAAGGCATGTGTACATTCCATACTAAGAATAAGCAATTCTATCACCATTATAAACATGCCATACGTGGCACAAAAGATAGACCTACAACAAATATTGTCAAAGAGACGCACGTCACCGTTCATGGTTGTCCTTATCTTTTGGGTTAGGATGCAATGTTTTTTTTTTTATATTATTGTATCTTCTATATATGAGAATTAAATATTTTGATACAAACATGCCATACTTAGCACAAAAGACATAAAAATACATCAAAAGTTTATTAATAGACGCACCCTACTATTCATGGTTGTTTCTATCATTTGAGTAAAAAAATAGAGTGTTTAGGTAATAATGTATATTCTATATATTTAATCTTTCCTTGTAAGGATGCACATTGTGTTCTTGCGAAAATTAAATATTTGGAAATAAAACTGACATACTTGGCACAAAACAACATACAGTAAAAGTTTCCGAATACACTCACCTTACCATTCATGTATCTCTCTTTTGGGAAAATGCAATGTTTTTGGTATTAATATATATCCTGATTTTTGAAATATTTATATTAGCATATTTAACATTAAAATTTTTAACAAGGAAAGAATCCATATATGGAAGATATACTACTGCCAAAATTAATTACCTTTTTTAAATTAAAAGATTGATATGATAATCAATAGCTGGTCCCAAATAACCCTATAAATATGATGGTTTGCAACTCAGCGCACCAAAGCCCTATTCCTATGGCAAAACATCCTTTTCCTCCTCTCATACGAAGATTAGTTCTTCAAATCAGTAGTAAAATGATTCAGGGCATGTGTTATGCCATGGAACTCGAAATACTGCATTGCTCCAAGCAATGACATCACATATCGGATCAGTGACTTACCAGATGTACTTGTCACTCCATGCTCTTTCATGATGGCGATGTTTGCATCATCAGGGAGATGAGTCCACTGTTACAGTTCTCAGTGATCTTAGAATTATCTGATGCTGGAGAAGTAGTTCAAGGAAAGGGAGAAAGACCTGGAAGAGGTCTCAGTCCTAGAATGTGTTTTCTTCCTCTTCTTCTTCCATAGCACACCCTTTTCAACAGAGACGGAAACTTGGTACAGAGGTTACTTTGCCACCATGAAATTGCTTCCTGGTTGGATAGATCAGCTAAACCAACCTACGTTGAACACATCAAGATTTTATTGATATTTTACTTATCAAGGTTCTATCCTACTGTTTTGGTACAAAATATACGAGTGATACCAACTTTTTTAAGAATCAGAAAAAAACACAATTCAAAATTTTAAATTCATAATGATATCGATAAGTGTTCAGAAAATTCGTGAGTAAATATGTTGATAACAAAATTTGTACTATGCTAACTTGTAAACACCAACAAGGACATGCCAATTGTTAAAAATATTGTCCAACTGCTTGATCCAACATCAAGCAATTAAATGGTGTAATCATATGTGATAATCGTAGTTGAATAAAAAAAAGAAAATCATGTGTCAACAGTTCCACTCTGACTCCGATATGTTAATGGGAGTAGTCTGGAAGACTTATAAAACAACTTCGCAACCGAACAATTCTCAATTGGTCTCACCACAAAAGATTCCTGCCCATTTAAGTTTTTTTAGCACAAATCATATATTAAGACACTTTCTTTCAGAGTTTTAGTTAAGCATGGCAAAAGAAAGGAACCCATGCACCAAGTAATCAAATTTCTGTAGTATCAGAGATGGCAAAATTTTCCGAAGAGGAAGCATGGCCATATTGATAAGAACATGACACTTACATCAGTAAAATCAGAAGAAGTGCGAAGGGCATTGGGTAGTCGACGGTTAGGCAATTGATTGCGATTGTCGAGACTTCCTAATGACCGAACCGTCTGGCAACGCTTCACAAATCGCCCTTGGGCAGAATTGTGCCCAAAACAAAGATGTGGGTCATGCTCCTAAGATTAAACCAAACATCCATACGATGAACATGGCGAATCAAGAATGTTTTTTTTTTTTTTTTTCATTTCTCTTTTGGTTGGATTTTGTTTTTTGAAAAACTGTTAATGAAAATTCGACATTTTTAATCTTTAATTCAATAAAATAAGATTTATATTATGATTTTAAATATTATTTACTATTTAGTAAAATTTTATTTTAAATATTTAACAATATTAATATTTCATGTAAATGAGAATAATCAATCATTTTTACATAATATATAAAAATAATATAATATTTTTGTATTATTTCCAATATTTTAATTAAGAAATATTTGTTTTTAAATTGAAAAATATAAAATTAATTAAAAATAAAATAGCTTGTAAGCCAAACACGTTCAAACAGTTAACCCGTTCGTATAGATTCTCTTTTCTCAGCCACAAAGACCATTTCTTTCTACGAGCCGCAAGTCAATATCCGCCTCTGAGTAGAATAAGATTATTTACAATTTTGAATGCCTGGTTTATTTGAAACTTGGTTTAATTTTGTTTTTAATCATAATATTGTAAATAATCTTATTCTACATTTCCTTGTTATTAACACGCGACGTTTCAAAAGTAGAAAAAGATTATTTACAATATTATGATTAAAAACAAAATTAAACCAAGTTTCAAATAAACCAGGCATTCAAAGTTGTAATAAAATTTTGACACATTAGTTGGTTTCGTTTTACACCATTGCTAAAAAGCTCACACCAAAACCAGGGCTGTATCATTCCAATTTCTACCACATGGTTACAATCAGCAGTCAAAATCCATACGCCTAACAAGGATGCCAATTGCCAACCATTTGCTAAGGAAGATTTTCGTGTGGACTAAGCAAATATTAGTTGGCAATTTAACACTAACATAAAACTCAAGTTGATAAGCAAATCAAAACTTCAATGTCTCATATTCATAACATTTCTAGGGAACAACAGAACATAACATAAACTTGAACAACATTTCTAAGTAAAAGAGAAGAAAAAAACTGCTTTTAGTATTAAATGCCCACTACTACTTTCAGTCCGTACATAACAGAAGGTAAAACATAAACTCAAAAGATCCTGTTTGAAGGACCCATGGTGCTCTTCAAGTAGAGGCACCTCACCTGCAATCAAGACAAATTCAAACAGATTATGTAATCAGCATCGGAAAATAATAGCAAAATCACATATTTATGCTCTATCAAAAGCATATACGCGTATATATATGCTGCAGGAGCAATCAACCTAAACAAACCAAAGATAAGAAGACCTACATTTTGCCAATTTTTCTTCAACAAAGAAACAAGGAAATTGACGCTCATTTGCACATTTTGGAAGATCTGCTTCTCCTCCATTGCAACATTCCCAACAGCAACTCCCATGCATAGAACCTTTTTCAGCTGGAACTTAACCATTGCCTTTGTCTCATTCACCTTCGACTCTAGGGATTCCTGGTGAGTGACAAGGGTTGGGAATTTACCTGTGTGTGACAACAGCAAGATAAAAAAAAAATTCATGTCAGAACTGATAAATGCAAGATCCTAAAACTAGGATCTGCGACAATGCTTTAGGAGGGCAATCCAAGAACAGATGCTCTTATACAGCACTTGCCTGCTTTGTTGAGACCAGGACCCAAAAGACGAGGGATTTGCTTGATGACAGATTCAGAAGCCAGAAAGGCATGATACTTCTTGGCAAGCTTCTTCACCAACTTCTTATTCTTGTTTAGTTTCTTCAATGCTTCCACATCCATATAATCCAAACCTATCTTCTCTGCCTGCAGAACAAAGTAAACAATTTATGTTGGCCCTTTTTGACCAAAGTCCAAACAATACATTATATCAAATTACAAAGGATTTATGCTGAATATCAAAGTCCAAACAATTTAAGTTGACATTCTTATAGGAAATATAAAAAAAGTTTCACATAAGAAAGCTGCAAAATCACCTCTTCAACGTGTTGAGCATCTCCAAGCATGCAAATCTTCATTTTGGGGCGAGGAATATGTGGAAGCTTCACAGACCCACTGAAACGCTTGTCTTTTTGGGGATCATAGTTTTTCAGACCAATCTGGAGTTCAATGGTCTCAGTAAATTTGCGCTGTTTCTCCTTTGACTGAGCTACAATGGTTGAAATAGCTTCTCTAAGCGCATCACTCTGAAGCTTACTGTAAATAAGAATTCCAAAATCTTTCAGGAAAGAAAATCATAAACAACTAGACAATAAACAACCTCACAAGCTTCATAAATTTGTATAACAAAGGGTTTCAAGGCACCATAAACAGTTCAAAATCACAAAATGGACACCCCAAAACAATGCATAGTTCAAGCCAATTAATCTCAAAATGATTCCCCTGACACTGATGATAATCCAAACTCACAACTTAAATTTCACAATCTAATCAATGAGACAAAACACTGAGTGCTGACTAAGAGTGAACAATAAGAATACCTAACAAAAACGCCATTTCAAAGTATTTCACAGAAGAAGTTCCTAGCAGATTATCTCATAAAACACAAATGATCCAAACGCTTCTAATTCGGGTCCAGTAAATCAACAGCAAAATTTAAAAGACCTCAACTCTGAATCAGCAACTGATAATTTCACCAATGAAAGTATCCAACAGATTATCCCATAAAATGCAAATGACAAAAGGGTCCAAACTCTTCTAATTCAATTCCATAAATCAATAATCAATAGCAAAATACACATTACCTCATCTCCGAATCTCTGCTCTTTCCACAAACAATAAACGTTTACCTGCAAAACAAGGTCACCAAGTCATCAAAAACTTAAAGAACTGATAAAATCAAATTAGAGCCGCGATGAAATGGACGTTACAGTAAAAGAGGGTTTAGAGAGAAAGAGGTAGTGAGTACGTACCCCGGCACCGCCAACAAGAGATGAGAAAAACCTAGCCAGATTTTCGAGTCTTTGGGGAAAATATATAGGCGGGTCAGCCGAAATAATAAAACTGATATCGGGCCATTGACAGTCTACCCAATTCATTTAGTCTGAGGCTTGGTTTCCTTAAATTGAATTCGGCCCATTTTAGTACTAGATCGGTCCAGCCCAAAAAACGTATTTCCCTTGAAATGAGTATTTTTGGCAATATGAGTATGGGCGACTTCATGTTGATATAAATGTCCACATTATTTCAAAAGATTGTTAAAAAGCTTTTAAATTAGTTTATAAATTTGTAATGTAAAAAATAATTATAATAAAGCGCATTAAAAGTTTTATTCATTAGCCAATCAAATCTTAACTCAATAAAATGTTAAAGACTTTAAATTTTTTTAAATTTTAAGTTTGAGCGTGAAAATTCTTTTCAAGATTTATTTAATTCTAATGAATTGAATTTGTTATTTAATTGAGTGCTTCAATTTATTGATATAATTGTAACATATGCACAATAAAGTGGAAAAACAATTTATGACCTATTTATTACAAGGATTTATTTTTAACATAATTGAAGAGTTGTATCATGCAAATATCGGTGAGGTTGTAGTATGAAGAAAAACTTGAGTCCCATGTATTTTGCTAAGAATAATTAAAAGCATTTTGTGCGATAAGCCCAGATTTTGTATTTACATTTTGGCAACCAAACCTTGGTGGTCTGCAAAGTTGCCTACACATCTTTGTTGATTCTTAATAAATAAGGCCTGCAACTTTGGTTGCAGACACTCTTGCTCTTATCTCTTTTTTTTCCTTTCTGAAAACGTTTCTGCTTAGAATCACACACACACACACATATATCAGTGTCTTTTAGTGTTTGCCAAAGGCTAAACATACTTCAAATGCAGAAACAGATTTTTCAGCCCTTGATCTTCTGCAAGAATGTCATCATGTGAGTTCAATTGATTCCTCTTCTCTTTTCTTAAAAATCTTTTGATTCATTCAATGTTGGTTTCCCAGAATCACAAAAATGTTGCTTGTCTCTGTAAATAGTTTGAGAAAAAAAATCTGATTGAGATTTGATAATTGTTGGTATCATATTATGATTATTCTTTTTTTCAATTTAAACTAGTATTCTCTTTTATGTAGATTTGGCTCGTTGTATATAATTGCACTATTTTATTAGATGATTGTTTGGTACATATTAAAATATGAGTACAGAAATATAATTCTTCAAATATATTGAAAGATTTGGGAAAAATTAAATTTACTCATATTCAAGATGTATTTAAATCCGACATTCTTTCGAATCTTTGTAACATAAACCTGTTGTGCTTTAGAATACAAACAACAATCCTTACAGTGTTTTGTTGTTAGCCTTTTTAACTCAAATGATACTGAATTTAACTCAAATTGCTATTTTCATTTTTCCTAGTAAAAATCTTAACTTTTGGTAAACTTCTTCGATTAATCATGACACTCAAGGTCTTGCAAAGATAAAAAATTTATGTACTATTAATTTCTCAACAATTATGACTTGATCACAATATATATATATGCGCCCGCATAGTTTATGAATTAGTTGGCAATTAAGGGAGAATAATGGGTGATAACTGTACGATCTAATTTTCAACCTCAAACAAACCCAAACAAAAAACTAAACAAAACAAAAAGTCCAAAAATTAAAGCAGTCCATTTTACAAATTAGTTCAAATTTTGGCCCAAACCTAAACCTAGCCCATAGCCTAACAACCTAAACTTTTTGGCAGAAACCCTAGCCCCTTGCGCCGCCAGCAACTCCAAACAGCAGTTCCACGCTCGTGCACCTTTGAGCCCCAATGCCGCACGTCTCGCCCACCTCCACGATGTGCGCTCTCACGACATTGATACCTACAAAGCAGTAGGAGATCAGTTGTAAAAATCAAAGGCTATAAAAAGCCAAAGCAAATTTGTAAAAGGGGAGGGTTTTTTTTTAATAGAAAAGGCAATATACACGCATTTTTACAGAGAGAAACACAAAGAGTCAGAAAAGGAACAAAGGTTTGTTTCTTTTTTTTTTCTTTTTCTTCTTTCTCGAATCTGTCTTTGTTTTTCTTAAGGGTTTTTTTTAGAAGAGTATAAGAGTTTTAAGGAAAACAAAAAAGAGGCATACCTTGTTTTAAAATTCCGGCCACAGCGCGCTGACGCTGAGGGGTTGCCGGAGGCTATTGGAGAGACCTTGGAGAGAAACTGGAGAGAGGGGGTTCAGTTTTTTTTGAAAAGAAATGAAAAATGAAAGTTTTAGAAAGTTTTTGGCTTTTAACCCTAATATAAAAACAGCGCCGTTTATTTTATGTAAGGGGATCCGCTCAAATTTCTTTTAAATGGGAATATTGTGCAATAGGTCCCTCCTGTTTGCGCCATAGTTTTAATCGCATCCCATTTCACTTTTTTTTATTTTTTAAATTTGGCCCCAAATCTAATTGGTCACTTCAATTAGGTCCTCAATGAATGCACCGTTTCGGGGGAGGGGTTAATTTCTGTTTGGGCCCTCCAGGTTGCGCACGCATTTCGATTTAACTCTTCTATCTTTTTTGTTTTAAATTTAGCCCAGATCTTCTGTTTTTAATTCGATTTGATCCCTTTTTTATTATTTTGCCATTTTTCCTAATTTTTCGCCATTATTTTTTTAAAATATTCCTACCCTTGTGTATTATTATTATCTACTATTATTATTCATTATTATATTTATTAGAATTATTTTGTATTTTTAATATTTTTTTACTACTATTACCTTTTTATTATTTTCCTCACTATTATTTTACATATATATATTATTACTATTCAATATTTATTATTATTATATTTATCGTTATGTTATGTTATTACTAACATTTTTATTTATTACTTTCATTATGTTATATTTTATTACATACTATTATATCTATTATTATTATTTCTACTAGTATCTTACTATTATATTTATCATATATATTTACTATTAATTTTAAACTATATACCTTTATACCTATTTCTTATATAGATATTTTACCTCTTTCAATTATTAGATATATTTAGTATTTCAGTTTTTACGTATTTATATATATATATATATATATATTATTACTTATTATTTTTTATTCTGTCTATTATTTTTATTTTCATTACTAGGGTTATTATTACTTTTATTTTTTTTTTCTATCAACATCATCATTGCTATTTTTTTTTTTTACTATTATGGTTTATTTATCCTTGTTCCCATCATTTCATATAGATCGATGATTTCGAATTGCCTTTTACCATCTTTTGTTTTTTTCTATTATTTCCTTTTTTTTTCCCAAAAATTCATAAAAAATGGCTTCACAAAGGTAATTTTGTGTGTTTGGAAGTTCGGGAAATCGTGCCCAATCGTGCTGGGCTTCGATTTTTTCGTTCGTCTAAATCACTAAATATCCTTTAAGGATTTTGATCGTGTTTTTTGAAAATAAGGCAATGTTTCGTGTTTGGAAGGCCGAGAGATTCGTGCCCAATCATGCTGGGTCTTGATTTTCTATTCATCCAAACGACCAAACATCCTTCAGAGATTTTGACCGGATTTTCTGAAATAAAGACAATATTTCATGATTGGAAATTCAAGGAATCGTGCCCAATCGTGCTGGGTTTCGGTTTTTAGTTTGGCCAAGTAGTGAAATACCCTTTTCAAATTGCAATACATGAATTTTGGAAGTCATGAAATGATCTTGGTATCGAGGGTTTGAAGCATCGTGTCCTATCGTGCTGGATGTGGTATTTCATCTTTCCGGTATAAGAGAATTTCGATATCCAATTCTAATTATCCAAACATTTTTTAAATGATTCATATTTTAAAATCTTTTCTAATTTTCGATATTAAGGACATTAATCAATCAATACGGTACCAATTTTGGGCGTTGCGAGGGTGTTAATCTTTCCTCGTGCGTAACCGACTCCCGAGCCCATTTTCTTAAAATTCGTGGACCAAAATATTTTCTAAAGTGACCCAATCGCACTTTAAAAAAAAAAAGATTGGTGGCGACTCCATTTTCCTTTTTTAAAGTCGGCCTGTTTTCCAAACAAAAAAAAATGGTTCCGACAGCTTGGCAACTTCACTGGGGAATAATAAGAGAGTCAAGCCGTAGAATTGATTGATGTCCTTTTATCGAAAATAAATTTTTTTTATTTCGTTTCTTTCATTGCATGAGTTTGTGTCGCGTCATATGGTTGTCGTGGTTTGAGACCCGTAGGATATTTCTGCATTCATATTGCATGATCGTTGTGGTCACACCCTTTAAGTGGGAGCGAGAAGCTATGCCTTCGTGAGGATTTCACCTCCGCATGGGCTAGGGGACTGCTTCCGGGATACATCCGTACCTATGGTTCCGTGAGGTTTTCACCTCCGCATGGCCATAGAGAAATGTATTCCCCTGAACTGAACTTGATCTGTATGAGCCTATAATGGGTGAGGATCGAGAAATCTGCTGGTTCGGGTACCTCAACTTTAGAACCAAACCACATATAGAGAGACTTAGGAACCCACCTTAAGTAGAGCTATGTCAAACCCTAGTGGTCACCCTAATAGGTGTTCTATGTTATTTTTCCTGTGCTAACATATTTTCTTTTGTTTTGATTGCATTGTATTCACATCATAGAAATGAGGTGTTGATGTCAAAGTCAATTGCTAAATAGAAAAGTTGGTCATAAGAAAATGGATTTTTTGATAAAGTGGATTATAATACGGTTGTCTGAATATAGTCCAAGTGAACACAATGAGAGAAAACTGATAGTCCGTGAAGGAATACAAGACCTTATCACCCAAGGATTCAAGTTGACGAAGACTATTCGAGAATTACCACATCTCAGCTTTCTTGAAGAGGCTAACAAGTGAACAGGAGTCGCGGTCCAGATCAGGCAAAAGGAGCTAGAGGAGGCATCTGTTAGAAGTTTGCAAGATTTGACTTTTGCGAAGAAGGGGATTGATGTTTCCACTTGGACTATGAAGACAAGGCTGTGTATGCAATCCGTTTTGTGTAAAGAAACTTATTTTCTAGTAAAGTTTTTCTAATGGAATTGAGTTCGGAATCAACGCCTCTCTTTCTTTTTGCATTCATTCATTTGCATTGCATTTCATGCATTTGCATTACATCACATCATTTGCATTAAATATCATAAAAGAACCCTATTAACTAGAGGTCGCATTATAGTTATCCTGGAACATCGCTACTACACTCGAAGGAAAACAAAAGTAATGGATCAAAGGATGGAAAAGTTAGAGCAGATGCAGAAGGAAATGTAAGACCAACTGCAGGAACAGTTGGCTAAGATCCAACAGGACATTAGGGATCAAATGTTGGAATCCTAGAGAAGTATGATGAGCCAGTTAACACAATTGTTAACTGGTGGGCAAGATAAAGGAAAGGGCCCTATGGTTGATGTCAGAGATGGAAATGAAAATTCTGCTTATCCTCCAGGCTTAGCCCCGGTAAACTCCCAAGTCCAACCGCCAAGAGTGTCTTTCAATATCAGTATCAAACTGGTACCTCAACACCGGCAGACTTTCCGGTAGGTTCGAGCCCCAACCCTGGAGACAATCTGGCAAAATCGATGGTCCCTGATTTTGATGATGCAGCAGAAGAGGAAAAGGCAAGGGTGGAACTCCCGAAAGAGTTGGAGGATAGGTGCAAATAGTTAGAGGAGAAGTTCAAAGCATTGGAAAGTGCTGATTACCAATGCGAGGTGGATGCTAAGAAGCTGAGTCTAGTCCCAGATCTGGTACTTCCTCCGAAGTTCAAGATGTCGGAGTTTGAAAAGTACAACGGGGCCAGCTGCCCTGAGGCCCATATTACAATGTTCTGTCGGAGAATGACGGGATATGTCAGCAACGACCAGCTGTTGATCCACTGTTTCCAGGAGAGTCTGACTGGAGCCGCGGCTAAATGGTACAACCAGTTAAGTCCTACTCAAGTCAAATCGTGGAAAGATTTGGCACAAGCATTCATGAAGCATTACGACCATGTGACTGATATAGCGCCTGATAGAATCACTTTGCAAAACATGGAGAAGAAACCAAATGAAAGCTTCAGGCAGTATGCGCAAAGATGGAGAGAGGTCGCCATGCAAGTTCAGCTACCACTCCTAGAAAAGGAGATTGCAATGCTCTTCATCAATACCTTGAAGGCTCCGTTCATCACTCACATGATAGGAAGTACTACCAAGAGCTTTGCAGATATAGTGATGGCAGGAGAGATGATTAAAAATGCCATAAGGGGTGGCAAGATTGAAGCAGGAGAAACCACTAAAAAGTCTACTCCTAGGAAAAAAGATGACGAGGTGAATAATACGAGTACATACAACAAAGGGTACTCAAAAATAATTACTGTTAACCAGCCAAAGGTGATCACTACTGGGCAACAAGGTTCGATGAGACAAGAGTCGGGCACAAGGCAAAACTCCGAAAAGTTCCAATTTACGCCAATCCCAATGACGTATAAGGAGCTATATCAAAGTTTGTTAAACGCACACGTGGTGTCCCCATTTTATTCGAAACCGTTGCAACCTCCGTTCCCAAAATGGTATAACGAGAATGCCCAATGCGAGTACCACGTTGGAATAAAGGGTCATTCAATTGAAAACTGCACTACGTTCAAAAAGCTAGTAGAAAAGTTCATTCAAATAGGAGTTGTGAAGATCGACGGTTCATCAAAGCCAGATCACGGTGATGCGACAGTAAATGTGATAATTGAAGGATGAGACAAGAAAGTTGCGACTCCTTAAAGAGAATGAAGTTTCCAAGCCCTTGTGCACTTGGAAGTGTTTTGAAAAATGAGACTGTGGAAGAGATCCCTATATTTTTTAGAACTGATCTATAGTAATGTGCAAAACATGTTTGTTGCCTTAGGCCTAGAGGCAATAAGAACTCTTTTGTGAAATAGGCTTATGTCCAGAATTATCATTTCAATAAAATGCATTTTTTTAATACATATTCTTTTATTCTTTACATTTCATACTGTACATTCTTTTGTTTTTTTAGTATTCTTTCATGACCATACCAATAATCATCGTTAGAATCATTCATTCTTTGGATTTCTTACCTTCGTACCTAGGTACCAAGATATCAACGACATGAGCGACGTTGTTACGGACTCCCTTTTTGAACGAAATATGGGTATATGGGATCTAAGGACTGTGAAGATGACAGAGATCGTAACATATCTTCTGATTTGTTAAGAATGGTAAAACAAGATGAAAAACAGACCTTACTAACAAATGATCAGCAGATGTTATGAGCCTAGAGAAGGGGTGAAGATTGAAGCCCAGCTCACCATAGAAATAATGCAAGACGTCATGGGTTTATTCAAAGATGTTTTTGGCACAACAATATTAGAACATGCCTGGACTACTAAGACACGGGCTTAACATAAGGATCAAGTACTGCTGATCTACATAAAAAGGGATGTCAGCTATGCCATATTTAAGGAGACAAGATTCATGTACTTTCTTCAATTCTTCACAAATTTTCCATATGTGGGGCATAGATGTGATAGGGCCAATCTTGTCAAACGCTTCTAGTTGACATCGATTCACTGTCATGGTCATCGTCTACTTCGCTAAGAGGGAAGAAGTAGCTTCATATGCCAATACTACAAGGTCAAAGTCATTAAAGAAAAAGAAGAGAAAAATGATCAAGATGCTAGCAGAATGCCATAAAGGATCGCATTTAAATAACTGTACAAAGACAAAGTCAACAGTTTGTCTAAGGATCAGGAAGCGTATCACAGTATAACAAAAGTTGCCAAAAAAAAAAGGGTGACTTAGACTTGTAAGGACTGGCATAAGAAGCTACCGTTACCTTCTGAACGTCAGCCAGAACCTTTGCTGGGGCAACACATTTCTCATCGGAATAGAAACAGTTTTGTTAATTGAACCCAATTGAAGAAATGGTTAAAAGTTATTTGTCACGGCCAGATGATATGAGCTTAAAGAAGTTCATCTTAGGGAATTCCACAAAGGAACCTGATATTGAAAATGATTTCTCTTCTACAAAAGGATTTCAAAGAAAAGTATATGTCAAACTGGGAAGGACCTTATGTTGTAAAGAAGGCCTGTTCTAGAAGAGCAGTGACATTGACTGAAATGGATGGCGAAGATTTGCTCAATCTGGTAAATTCAAGTTCAGTCAAGAAATATTTGACCTGAAGGAGGAAAGACCAAGGTGAAAACCCACAAAGTTCACATTGAGCTCAAATTCATTCAAAAAAATAGAAAAAGGAAAAAGAAAAGAAAAAGGAGAGGCCAAGGCGAAAACCCGCAAAGGGCGCTTTGAGACCAAAGGGGATTTGAGTTGAAAACCCGAAAAGGGCGGCTCAAATTTTGACCAAGAATCGGGGCATACAGTAGTCTTGCTATGTCTGAACTAACAATGAGGAAGAATGTTACGTCTTGGGGCATTGACAAAGTACTCTGGATCATCTGAACACATATTGAGCTTAAAATGGTCCTCAAGAAGTTTGAACAAGTGAAGCTCAGGCTGCGATATTTGGGGCACCTAGTTTCTATTTTACCCATTTTTGAATTTGTTATTCTTTTCAATATACACCCAATCAATTTTCTTGGTTGTCCTTTATAACTTATTTGTTTCGAACTATACTCTTGATTAATTTCTTTCTTGTCCATTGATCTTTTTCAAGTATTTTATATTGAAATAATGATTATTGGACTAATACTTTCATAAAAGGAGTTTCACATATTACTCTAGAAGCTTCTAAATAATATGAGAATCTGAAACAGGACTATTGTTCAGAACTCACCAAACCTAAGGGGATTGGAAACATTGAAATAATTGGATAAGACAATTTCGTTAGTAACACCATATCGGCAAATGGCGAATAAGGTCAATCCAAGTATAAAAGGGGGATTATTGTTGGAATACATTGCATACATATATCCTGTCATTATACTCAGAGGATGATATAATACACCAAGTTGATTGAAAATTCCATACCTCTAGGTGATAACTGAATGGATGAAAAAAAACCAAATGTTATTCCCCAGAAGTTGCAGTGGGAGGTATAAATTTTTATGTCCTAAAGTTTAAGGAAAGGGACTCTAGAATTACAGCGGGGCAAGCTTGCTGAGCAAAATGATTGTTTCTTTGGGTTTTTGTCCAAGATACCAGCTTAACGAGAAAGCATGGTAGCGCGTCAGTGATAGAACCTCGATGAACTATGAGTAATGACAATTCAAAGGGATCATTCTCATGCATACACCTCCAATTAGGAGTATCTGATTCATTCCGGTCATTGTATCCTAATTGTTGTACAAAAAAAAAAAAAGGAAATCATTCTCATGACATTCTGCATTCATGCAAATGTCATCTTTAATATCATTTAGTTAGGAGTATTAGATTCATTCTGATCATGCATCCTAATCATCATTCTCATGACATTCTGCATTCATGCAAATGTCATCTTTAATATTATTTAGTTAGGAGTATTAGATTCATTCTGATCATGCATCCTAATCATTATTCTCATGACATTCTGCATTCATGCAAAAAGTTATCCAAAAAACATTTAAGTATACAGGACATGCCCCTCAGAGGATGGTGTAGCAAAACCGAAAATTTCAGATTTTGTTCCCTAGTGGAGCAAACTGAAGAATTGAAAATTTCAGATTTTGCTCCCAAGTGGATCAAACTGAAGAATTGAAATTTTCAAATTTTGTTCCCTAGTGGAGCAAACTGAAGAATTGAAAATTTCAGATTTTGTTCCCAAGTGGATCAAACTGAAGAATGAAGTCTTCCTGAAGATAGTAAGGAAGCAAATTAAAAATTTCAGATTTTGTTCCCTAGTGGAGCAGACTGAAGAATTGAAAATTTCAGATTTTGTTCCCAAGTGGATCAAACTGAAGAATTGAAAATTTCAGATTTTATTCCCTAGTGGAGCAAATTGAAGAATTGAAAATTTCATATTTTGTTCCCTAGTGGAGCAAACTGAAGAATTGAAAATTTTAGATTTTGTTCCCAAGCGGATCAAACTAAAGAATGAAGTCTTCCTGAAGATAGTAATGAAGCAAATTGAAAATTTCAGATTTTGTTCCCTAGTGGAGCAAACTGAAGAATTGAAAATTTCAGAATTTGTTTCCCAGTGGATCAAACTGAAGAATGAAGTCTTCCTGAAGATAGTAAGGAAGCAAATTGAAAATTTCAGATTTTGTTCCCAAGCGGATCAAACTGAAGAATGAAGTCTTCCTTAAGATAGTAAGGAAGCAAATTGAAAATTTCAGATTTTATTCCCCAGTGGATCAAACTGAAGAATGAAGTCTTCCCAAAGATACAAGGAAGCAGACTGAAAACATCAGATCCTATCTCTCCGAGTAAGCAGTAGGGTAACAAGCTGAAGATAGCAGATCTTATCTCCACTAAACATAAGTGGGGCAGATCGAGACAAAATTCCTATACCATTGAAGATGCAGTGGGTTAAAGTGAAGCTACTTGAAGAAAAAAGTGTCAAGAAATCAAGACTCAGCAAGACTGGGCAAAATTGGCTCTTTTATCTTTGCTTCGTTCTCGTTACACGATAACAAGCAAAGAGGGGCAGCTGTACGACCCAATTTTTTACCTCAAATAAACCCAAACAAAAAACTAAACAAAACAAAAAGTCCAAAAATTAAAGCAGTCCATTTTACAAATTAGCCCAAATTTTGGCCCAAACCTAAACCTAGCCCATAGCCTAACAACCTAAACTTTTTGGCAGAAACCCTAGCCCCTTGCGCCGCCAGCAACTCCAAACAGCAGTTCCACGCTCGTGCACCTTTGAGCCCCAACGCCGCACGTCTCGCCCACCTTCACGATGTGCGCTCTCACGACATTGATACCTACAAAGCAGTAGGAGATCAGTTGTAAAAATCAAAGGCTATAAAAAGCCAAAGCAAATTTGTAAAAGGGGAGGGTTTTTTTTTTAATAGAAAAGTCAATATACACGCATTTTTACAGAGAGAAACACAAAGAGTTAGAAAAGGAACAAAGGTTTTTTTCTTTTTCTTCTTTCTCGAATCTGTCTTTGTTTTTCTTAAGGGTTTTTTTTAGAAGAGTATAAGAGTGTGGTAACCATTTTTTGACAAAACGGGAATCGACTTGGTTTTGAAAATGAAAAAATAGGAGTCGCCACCGATCTTTTATTAGGTGTGATCGGACAACCTCTGTTTTAATAAAACATTTTGATTTACTAAAACAATGTTTTGGTCTACAAAAATTTGAGAAAATAGGTTCGGGAGTCGGTTACGTGCGAGGAAGGGTTAGCACCCTCGCAACGCCCGAAATCGGTACCAAATGGATTAATTAATGTCCCTATGTCGAAAGTTTGAAAATTTCGAAAGAATTTAAAAATTAGGTCTCTTTCAGAAATATTTGAATTTTCTCGTATTGAATGTCAAGATTTTCTTGTTTCGAAAGAACAAAATATCACATCCAGTACGTAGGACACGATGACTTTAATCCTCGAATTCAGGATCATCTCTTAACTCCCGAGACTCATGCATTAGAAAATCAAAAGGATATTCGATTATTTGGCCAAGCGAGAGAACCGAAACCCAACACATAGGGTACGATCGCTCGAATTTCCAAACATAGAATATTGCCTTATTTGAAAACTCTCTTTTTTAATTTAGCGATTTTGAAATTAACTTAAAATATGCTTTTATTGAATCAATATTTGGATAACAAAAATATAACCTCAAGCCTAGAATAATCATATTCACATACCACTTTATGGTAATGGATGGTAAGAAAAATAATATAATCATATAGTTTAAAATATACACAAACAATAATCTTACAATTTCCACTTTAGGATACTAGCATTATTAATCGAGAAACAACGTACGCCAAAGATATGCTAATTAAAATAAAATGGGGTAAGCCTTCAAATATGGATGAATAAAAATGATGATAAAGATGACGGAAAACTTGGAATCAATATGATATGAAAGCAATTTAAGAACTATTAAATAAATGAGAATTCACGAATAAACACATAGTAGAATTTGAAATAAAAAGAAGATGTACATGACGAATACATGAAATAATAATGTAAAGGAGTTTTTTTTAAAATAAAATAAATGATGTACAAAATGATACATGTCAATCTATAAAAATTACATATATGAAATAAAAAATAATATTTATGTGCGAAAATAATAGTATATAAAAGCTCTCGAAATAAACGAAATACGTAACAAAATAGAGATTTAAAAGGAACTAATTTAAGAAAATAAAATAGTTTTGAAAAATATACATATACGCGTAAATAGACTTAAAAGAAAATACATATACAAGATAATAGGGAATCAATAATACATGCATAAAATACTCTAATATAAATTATACGTATATAAAATAAAAGAAAACAACATATAATGAAAGATAAATAATATACAGAATGATTTAAAATACATAATATTTAAAATTAATTTAAAACAATAATGATTAGGAAAAGAACACAAAAAAAATCAATAGGCAAATGATTAAAAACGGAATTGACCATGGGCCAGAACAAAATGCGCATAAACTCGTAGGGACTGAATGGGTGAATAACCCAGCCCTAGTGCGCTGCGTTTCTGTTGATTTGGTCACAGGTTAAATTAAAAACGGAATGAAAATAATAGGGTAAAATTTAAAAAGAAAAAAAGCTAAAATGGGTCAAAAACTGAAGTGCGAAAAGGGAGAAGGGCCAAGAGAGCAAATTTCCCATAGAAGGCATATGGGCGGTTTCTTGAAGCCCGAGAGGCGCCGTCTCATTTATTGCTTAAACTTAAAAAAGAACCTTGCTTTCTTTTATGCCTCTGAACAGCAAAATCAAAGCCCCTGTTCCTCTCGAGAACCGAAAAGGGACCTCTCCATCTGCTTCTGTCTGACGATTGGACTTCTGTGGCCGGTCGTCACTTTGCCACCATCTCCGGTGGCCACGACGCGTGTAGACGGGCTTTCAGCCCCGTTCGAGGCCATCGTTTCAAAGGCTAAGCCTTGGTGCCCCGAAAGCCGAAAGGGAGGAGTCTCTCGCCCGTGTTTTGAGTCCGATCCCGATAGCGGAGGGAGATCTCCGACGACGGGCCGCAAACCTCTTCAGGTATCCTCTTCCCGCTTTTCCCTTTTATTATTCGTTTATTTATCTTCGAAAATAAAAATGAATGAAAATAAATCAACAGTAGGTGAAAACGCAGTAAATCAACCTTGAATCTTCTTGGTTTTTTATTGCTGATGACTTGTAAAAATTTCGTGAAAAAGGAAGGAGAACCCCCTTCGTTTACAATGGTTTCTTTTTTTATTCTTCTTTTTGTGATTTTCGATCTCTGATGTCTCCACCAAAAGCCCCCTTGTTTACAATGGTTTTTTGGTTTTATCCCCGATCTCTAGTTTCGCTTTTTTGTTTTTTGTTCTTTGCTCCGTTTTTGTTGTCTTGTTTTGCTCTTGCAGGGTATGGGCGATGCTTGGGGCGTGCGCGAGCGTCTGGTCGAGGTGCGACAGTGGTTGGCGACAGTGTGCGAGTGCTTGTGTCAGGGGCACGCGGGCAGGCGCTGGTGGAGAGACGCGTGCGTGGGAATCTGGAGTGGCGTGAGGAGCCCGAGGGGCGCGCGTGGAGCAGGTGAAAGGTCGGGGCATGGGCCCGTGGAGGCACTCGTGCGGCGCAGCAATTACCCCTGAGACCCTAGGGTTTCTTTCGGC
This sequence comes from Gossypium australe, assembly GCA_005393395.2. Taxonomy (NCBI): domain Eukaryota; kingdom Viridiplantae; phylum Streptophyta; class Magnoliopsida; order Malvales; family Malvaceae; genus Gossypium; species Gossypium australe. Next base: position 11,121,164 of record CM016626.1, read on the forward strand.
TAGAAAGTTTTAATGCTTTTAGGCCATTGGGCCGCTGTAAAATTGGGTTAGACAATTTGGGTTAAGTTCTGTTTTGTCTGGGTTTGTATAGGTTAGATTGATTTTGGGCTTGTTTAACAGTGGTTTGATAGGCTTAGGTTTGGTAAATTGGGCTTGGGTCCTTTGTTGTAAATGGACATTTGGACTGTTAAAAAGTTTATTTTGGATTTCTGTTTTGTTTGTCTGGTTCTTATGCTTAACGGGCTACTTGAGATTGGGCTTTAATTTAGGTTTGGGGCCGGGCAAATTTGGTTATTACAGCTGCCCCTCTTTGCTCATTATCGTGAAACGATAATAGAGCAAAGACAAAAGAAGAACCAATTTTGCCCGGTCTTGGCCAAGTATAGATTCTTCGGGTGCTTTTCTTCCTCAAACACCTTCAAACCCTGTTGCTTTGATCCACTCCACCACTGCTTCTGCGAGACATGATCCGTAGCTTCCATTCTCTTCTCCTCAATCTTGTGACTTCAGGACTCGAAGAGATGTATAGTTTCGATCTCCTAACTGCTTCATTGAGACTTTGGTGAAATCTGAACTTTCCAAACTGTTTCCTTCTTCTCGCAATATGAGTTGACCCTTTTTTTTTAAGACAGAAATTGTAAAACAGGAATTGAAAATACCTCGGCATGCGACCCGAGGAGTTACAAACGGAAATTAAAAAGCAGAAATTAAAAATGCTTCAGCGTGCGACTTGAGGAATTGCAAACAGAAATTAAAAGTACCTCGGCGTGCGACCCGAGGAGTTGCAAACTGGAATTAAAAAGAAGAAATTAAAAATGCCTCGGCGTGCGACCCGAGGGGTTACAAACGGAAATTAAAAAGCAGAAATTAAAAATATTTCGTCGTGCTTCGCTTGGGAAGGCAAGACCTGTTATCTTTGATCTGCTTCGCTTAGGAAGGCAGGATCTGTTTTTTGATTCGCTTCGCTTAGGAAGGCAAAATCTACTATCATCGATCAGCTTCGCTTAGGAAGGCAAGATCTGTTTTTAGATTCGTTTCGCTTGGGAAGGCAAAATCTGTTGTCATCGATCAGCTTCGCTTAGGAAGGCAAGATCTGTTTTTAGATTCGCTTCGCTTGGGAAGGCAAAATCTACTATCATCGATCAGCTTCGCTTAGGAAGGCAAGATCTATTTTTTCGATCAGAATTTTAAAAACATAAATTAAAGGTACCTCGGCGTGCGACCTGAGGCCCAACTCACCTTTCGCATGATGAGTTGATTTTTCTTTCCCCTCAGCGTGCGACCCGAGGAATTGCAGATAGAAATTAAAAGTATCTCAGCATGCGACCCGAGGAATTGCAAACAGAAATTAAAAAGCAGAAATTTAAATGCCTCAGCGTGCGACCTGAGGAACTGCAAACAGAAATTAAAAATACTCGGCGGGCGACCTCGGCGTGTCCCGGGGCTCAACTCACTTCTCGCTTTATGAGTCGACTTTTTTGAACAGAAATTTACAGACAGAAATTAAATACCTCGGCGTGTCCCGGGGCTCAACTCACTTCTCGTTTTATGAGTCGACTTTTGAACAGAAATTTAAAGACAGAAATTAAAAGTACCTCAGCGTGTCCCGAGGCTCGACTCACTTCTCGCTTTATGAGTCGATTTTTAGGCAGAAATTTAAATACAGAAATTAAATACTTCGGCGTGCTTCGCTTAGGAAGGCAAGGCCTGCTATGCTCGATCCGCTTCGCCCAGGAAGGCAAGGTCTATTCTTCGATCAGCTTCGCTTAGGAAGGCGAGATCTGCTTTTTTTTCGATAAGCTTCGCTTAGGAAGACAAGATCTGCTTTTAACAGAAACCAAAAATTGAAAAACAGGAATTTGAAAAACACCTCAGCGCGTGACCTGAGGCTCAACTCACTTCTTGTAGTATGAGCTGATATTTTTTGAAAAACAGTACTTGAAAACATATCATCTGGTGGAACTTGGATGCCTTCTTTATCCTTGGTTTGGTATAATTATCGTCAAAACTCCGTGCTTCGCTGGTGCACCTGTATGTGTAATGCATGATGCTATCATTATATGCACATGTTTGTCTTAAATGTTTTTATGCCTACATGACTATGCGCTTCTCGTATATCACCTTTATGCCCCACTGTAGCTTTAGGGTTTATCTCATTGTGGCCTGGGGGTACAGGGTTTGAATATCCTCCATTCATCCCGTTGCGACTCTAAAGCATAGGATTTGTCTCTTCTTCAGCCCACCCTCTTGTTATTCAAAGGTACAGGATCTGTATCAGTTTCCTTCTAACCATCACTTTTTAGGTGACCCAACCAGATGTATATGCGTGATGCTCGCAGGAATGCAGAATGTCATTTCCTTTCGAGAATGATCTTGATTTTGCACTTGGGTTAACAATGCCCATTTTCCGTCAGCATTGTGTCACTGATGCTGCACCTTGTTGTTTTGTTCAATCCTTAATTTGGACTCAGATATTTCCAACCCTTAAGCTCAGTGAATCTTAAGCAATAATCCTGTTTCAGACTCCTGTATCGTTTAGAGATTTCCAGAGTAATATGCGAAACTTCTTTCATGAAAGTATTATTAGTCCAATAATCGTTATTTCAATGCAAAATGCTCGAAAACGATCACAATGATGGATGGGATGGGAATTTATTGAGAGTATAGCTCGAATCAAACAAGTTAATCAAGGCTAGTATGTGTAATAAGGAAGCAAAGATAGCGGACTCAAAATGGGCAACATGGAAACTAGGTGCCCCAGATATCGCAGCTTGAGCTTCTCTGTTCAAACTTCTTGAGGACCGTTCTAAGCTCAATATGTGTTTAGGGGATCCAGAGTACTTTGTTGATGCCCCAAGGCGCAACATTCCTCTTCATTGTTGTAGCAAGACTACTGTATGCCCCATTTTTATCAAGATTTGAGCCGCCCTTTTCGGGTTTTCAACTCAAACCCACCTTTGGTCTCAAAGCGCCCTTCGCGAGTTTTCACTTTGGCCTCTCCTTTTTCTTCTTTTTTTTTTCTTAATTTTTTTTGTTTCTTTTTCTGAATTCACCGGATTGGGCAGGTCCTTGTCGTCTATCTCAGACAATATCCTTGTTTCCCTAGAACGAGTCTTCTTTGCTACCTAAGGTCCTTCCTGGCTTGGTATCTTCTTTCTCCTGAAGTCATTGTTGCATGGGAAAGAATCTTCTTCAAAGCCCTATCATGAAATTTTCTGATGCGATCCTTTTCACGTCATCCGATTGTGACAGATAGCTTTTAACATTTTCTCTTCGAATTCCCTTGATCACATCGGGATTGGATCCATTTCGCCTCCTTCAATTTTGGCTAAGTCCGTGCCCTGGAAAAGAGGATTTTGACTTCGGTAGGCGAAACCTAATGAGGAAGGCGTTGCCCCAGCAGAGGTCTTGGCTGATGTTTAACGAGCATAAAAGGGTAAACGTAACTTCTATATGCCAACATTCGCAAGTTTAGGTCATCTTCCTAACAATCGTTGTTTTGTTGCCCCTTTTTTTTTTTACCATGACATGGCCCTTGATCTTTGAAGAGACCGCAAACTTCTGACATTGTGCGGTTAAATATGATCTTTTTGCCTTTTGTCAATATTTTTTCTTCTCTTTTTTCTTTTTCTTTTTTTTTTGATGACTATTGACTTTGTAATTTTGGCATATGAAGCGACCTTTATCCTCTCAGTGGGGTAACCAGTGACCATGAACATGAATCAATGTTGGCTAAAGCTTTTGAGGAGACTGGCTTGATAACGTCCCTGTCCTACGTGTGGATAAGGAAGAGGCACATAAGTTCTGCCCTCCTCGATTTGGCATTTGATGCAATTTTCTTCTCTGGGTGGACCAGTAGCTCGAACCTCTTGATTGACTTAGTCAGGGTAGAACCATTAGCATGTGATCTTCAAATATCCTTATGGACTTTTTCCGTGACTTCCTTAGCTTTGACAGCATACCCGTGCCTTAGTAGTCCCGGCATGTTCTAATGTGATCATGCGAAGACATCTTTGAACTCTTGGGGATACTTCAATGATTCCTTGCCTTATTTCTGCGGTGGGCTAAGCTTCCATCTTCATCTCGTCCGTTAGCTCGTATTGTCCACTGACACTTCGTAGAGTAGGATCTGTCATTCTTAACAAGTTAGGAAATAAGTTGCAGTCTCTGTCATCTTCCAAGTCCTTAGATCCCTCTAGACACATCTTTCTAAAAGGGAGTCAGTAACAGTGTCGCTCATGTCATGGATATCTTGGGCCCCCGTTGTGGGTTTGAAGGCAGAAAATCCAAAGAATAAACGATTCTAAGGATGATTATTCGTATGATGTGATCATGAATAAAAAATGAAAAATGTACAGAATAAAATGAAAATGTTTACTTAAGACGATGCATTTAATTGAAATAAAAATTCCGGACACAAGCCTATTTCACAAAAGGCCTCTTGTTTCCTCTAGGCTTAAAGCAACAAGCATGTTTTGAATATTACTCTAGATTAGCTAAAAATGCAGGTTTCTTCCACAGTCTTATTGTTCAAAACACTCCCAAGTGTGTAAGGCTTCGGAAAGTTTCATGCCCCCCGCTTTCCTTTCGAATGTGTCATCGGCCTTCTGACTTCTCGATTTCTAGGCTTCTGATATCTTCCTTAAGGAATTGAGACTCTCTCACCCCGTCCTTCAATTGTCGCAAATTATTGCCCCAGTCGACTCATCGAACTTCAAAACCCCGATTTTAATAAGCCTTTCCACCAATTTCTTGAATGCGACGCAGTTATCGGTTGAGTAACCCGTTATTCCCGCGTGATACTCACATTGAGCATGCGGATCACACCATTTGGGGTATGGGGTTGCACTGGTTTCATGTAGTGAGGAGCTACCCTATGTGCATTGAACAAGCTTTGATACAGCTCCCCATATGTCATTGGAATCGGTGTAAATTGGGGATGCTTTGCATTGGATTCTTGACCTGATAATCCCTGATGACCAGTGGTCATAGCCTTCAGTTGACCTGCAGAGACTGACTTGGAACGCTTGTTCAAGTTGTTCACTTCATTTTCCATCTTTCTCGGGCTTGACCTTTTGACACTTTCTCTTGTATCTATTTTTCCGCTCTTGATGGCGCTTTCAATAAGTTCCCCAGACGTTACAACATCGGCGAAGTCTTTTGTGGCATTTCCCACTAACTTGTCATAAAACGGTGCCTTCAAAGTGTTAATAAAAAGGACCGTTATCTCAGTTTTAGTCAGTTGGGGTTCTACTTGAACCGAGACGTCTCTCCACCTTTGAGCGTATTGTCTAAAGGTCTCTGATGGCTTCTTTTCCATTATCTGCAGCGTTAGTCGATCAGGTGCTATGTCGGAGACGTGCTTGTATTGCTTACAGAATGCTGTAGCTAAGTCGTCCCATGATTGGATCCTCTCTCTGCCTAGCTGATTATACCACCGGAGGGCTGACCCGATCAAGCTTTCTTGAAAGCAGTGTATCAAGAGCTTGTCTTCATCTTCATGACCAGCCATTTTTCGACAAAACATGGTGAGATGCGCCTTTGGACACCTTGTTCCATCATATTTTTCAAAGTCTGGTGCTTTAAATTTTGGAGGCAAGACCAGACCGGGAACCAAACTGAGCGTTTTGGCACTCATTGCGGAAGAGACTCTAGTTCCCTCTATCGCCCTGAGTCTTTCTTCCAAATCTTTGTACTTGTCTTGAGCATCCTGATTCTTCATTTTTAACTTGGCTAGTTCTATAGGATCATCTAAATCTGGGAAAATAGGGTCAGCAGGGTTAGCTTCATGGTTTGATGCGAATACTCCTTGCCCTAGATGGGCAGGTGGTGGTACAAGTGGTTGTTCTAGGCCTGTAAGTTCCTTTTGAGGCCAACCTCCATGAGGTGGAGTGTATCCTGGGGGATGATCTTCGCTTTCTTCCCCGGCACTAGTTGTAGGGTCTTTTCCTTTGTTTGCTATCCCATTCATCATCAACGTCATTTGGGCCACCATATTCCATTGAGCCTCCATCATCTGGTCTTTCAATTCTTGCTGAAACTTCGTCATCTGCTCTTGCATATCTTTCTGAAACTGTTCGTATCTTTGGTCCATCGCTTTTGCCTTACGACGAGTGTTGCAGTAATGTATGATAGGTTGGTTTTCGTCGGTTTCCAAAGTAACCTCTGTCACGATTTTAACCAATTAGGCTCCTTTTTGATGCAAATGATGTGATGTATGCGAATGGATGAAATGCAATGCAAATGCGTGGAATGAATGCAAGGAGAAAAATAGGCGCTGATTATGAATTCAATTCCATTAGGAGAACTTTTCTAGAAAATAAAGCTCTTTACAGAAAACGGATCAAATATACGGTTTTGTTCTCATAGTCCAAGCAAAATACCAATCCCTTCCTTCATGATCGGATGTCATGGCCATATCTTGTGCGCTTTCTTCATAGATGCCCCTTCTGGCTCCTTATGGCTTGGTCCGGGCCGTACCTCTTTACTTGTTTATCCTCCGTGATCATTCATAAGCTCCTTTAAAAGGTCTGGGGTGACGACTCTTGAATAATCCTTGTTGGCTAGAATCATCGAGCAAAATCTTGTATTCTTCTGTAGACTATCAACCTTATCTCGTTGTTTACTTGGACTATATTTGGACCACCGTATTATAATCCACTTTATCAAGAAATTTAGTTTCTTATGAAAAACTCCTCTATTTAGCAATCAAATATTAATCAACACCTTCTTTCTCTTGATGATGCAATGCAACGCAACAGAATAAAACACGTTAGCGCAGGAGTAACAAACAAACACATAATAATTATCCAGGTGACCATAGGGGTTTGGTATGGCTCTATCTAGGGTAGGCTCTTAAGGCTCGCTATATGAGGTTTGGTTCTAAAGTAAGGATACCTGAACCAGCAGATTCCTCGATCCTCACCCATTATAGGCTCATATGGACCGAGTTCAGTTCAGGGGGATACATTTCCCTATGGCTGCACGGAGATAAAAATCTCACGAAGACATAGGTACGGATGTATCCCGGAAGCGATCCACTATCTTGCACGGAGGTAAAAACCTCACGAAAGAGTAGCTTCTCACTCCCATTTAAAGGTGTGACCGCAATGGTCATGCAATGCAATGCCAAAGTATTTCACGAGGCTCGACACTATAGCACAAACAAATGCATCAAAGAGAAACACGATTTTTCAAAACAATTTTCCAGACTTTCGACAAAAGGATAAAAACCAATCAATTTATGGCCTGACTCTCAAAGGGTCCCCAGTGGAGTCGCCAAGCTGTCATAACCATTTTTTGACAAAACGGGAATCGACTTGGTTTTGAAAATGAAAAAATAGGAGTCGCCACCGATCTTTTATTAGGTGTGATCGGACCACCTCTGTTTTAATAAAACATTTTGATTTACTAAAACAATGTTTTGGTCTACAAAAATTTGAGAAAATAGGTTCGGGAGTCGGTTACGTGCGAGGAAGGGTTAGCACCCTCGCAACGCCCGAAATCGGTACCAAATGGATTAATTAATGTCCCTATGTCGAAAGTTTGAAAATTTCGAAAGAATTTAAAAATTAGGTCTCTTTCAGAAATATTTGAATTTTCTCGTATTGAATGTCAAGATTTTCTTGTTTCGAAAGAACAAAATATCACATCCAGTACGTAGGACACGATGACTTTAATCCTCGAATTCAGGATCATCTCTTAACTCCCGAGACTCATGCATTAGAAAATCAAAAGGATATTCGATTATTTGGCCAAGCGAGAGAACCGAAACCCAACACATAGGGTACGATCGCTCGAATTTCCAAACATAGAATATTGCCTTATTTGAAAACTCTCTTTTTTAATTTAGCGATTTTGAAATTAACTTAAAATATGCTTTTATTGAATCAATATTTGGATAACAAAAATATAACCTCAAGCCTAGAATAATCATATTCACATACCACTTTATGGTAATGGATGGTAAGAAAAATAATATAATCATATAGTTTAAAATATACACAAACAATAATCTTACAATTTCCACTTTAGGATACTAGCATTATTAATCGAGAAACAACGTACGCCAAAGATATGCTAATTAAAATAAAATGGGGTAAGCCTTCAAATATGGATGAATAAAAATGATGATATAGATGACGAAAAACTTGGAATCAATATGATATGAAAGCAATTTAAGAACTATTAAATTAATGAGAATTCACGAATAAACACATAGTAGAATTTGAAATAAAAAGAAGATGTACATGACGAATACATGAAATAATAATGTAAAGGAGTTTTTTTTAAAATAAAATAAATGATGTACAAAATGATACATGTCAATCTATAAAAATTACATATATGAAATAAAAAATAATATTTATGTGCGAAAATAATAGTATATAAAAGCTCTCGAAATAAACAAAATACGTAACAAAATAGAGATTTAAAAGGAACTAATTTAAATAAATAAAATAGTTTTGAAAAATATACATATACGCGTAAATAGACTTAAAAGAAAATACATATACAAGATAATAGGGAATCAATAATACATGCATAAAATACTCTAATATAAATTATACGTATATAAAATAAAAGAAAACAACATATAATGAAAGATAAATAATATATAGAATGATTTAAAATACATAATATTTAAAATTAATTTAAAACAATAATGATTAGGAAAAGAACACAAAAAAAATCAATAGGCAAATGATTAAAAACGGAATTGACCATGGGCCAGAACAAAATGCGCATAAACTCGTAGGGACTGAATGGGTGAATAACCCAGCCCTAGTGCGCTGCATTTCTGTTGATTTGGTCACGGGTTAAATTAAAAACGGAATGAAAATAATAGGGTAAAATTTAAAAAGAAAAAAAGCTAAAATGGGTCAAAATCTGAAGTGCGAAAAGGGAGAAGGGCCAAGAGAGAAAATTTCCCATAGAAGGCATATGGGCGGTTTCTTGAAGCCCGAGAGGCGCCGTCTCATTTATTGCTTAAACTTAAAAAAGAACCTTGCTTTCTTTTATGCCTCTGAACAGCAAAATCAAAGCCCCTGTTCCTCTCGAGAACCGAAAAGGGACCTCTCCCTCTGCTTCTGTCCGACGATTGGACTTCTGCGGCCGGTCGTCACTTTGCCACCATCTCCGGTGGCCACGACGCGTGTAGACGGGCTTTCAGCCTCGTTCGAGGCCCTCGTTTCAAAGGCTAAGCCTTGGTGCCCCGAAAGCCGAAAGGGAGGAGTCTCTCGCCCGTGTTTTGAGTCCGATCCCGACGGCGGAGGGAGATCTCCGACGACGGGCCGCAAACCTCTTCAGGTATCCTCTTCCCGCTTTTCCCTTTTATTATTCGTTTGTTTATCTTCGAAAATAAAAATGAATGAAAATAAATCAACAGTAGGTGAAAACGCAGTAAATCAACCTTGAATCTTCTTGGTTTTTTATTGCTGATGACTTGTAAAAATTTCGTGAAAAAGGAAGGAGAACCCCCTTCGTTTACAATGGTTTCTTTTTTTATTCTTCTTTTTGTGATTTTCGATCTCTGATGTCTCCACCAAAAGCCCCCCTTGTTTACAATGGTTTTTTGGTTTTATCCCCGATCTCTAGTTTCGCTTTTTTGTTTTTTGTTCTTTGCTCCGTTTTTGTTGTCTTGTTTTGCTCTTGCAGGGTATGGGCGATGCTTGGGGCGTGCGCGAGCGTCTGGTCGAGGTGCGACAGTGGTTGGCAACAGTGTGCGAGTGCTGGTGTCAGGGGCATGCGGGCAGGCGCTGGTAGAGAGACGCGTGCGTGGGAATCTGAAGTGGCGCGAGGAGCCCGAGGGGCACTCGTGGAGCAGGTGAAAGGTCGCGGCATGGGCGCGTGGAGGCACTCGTGCGGCGCAGCAATTACCCCTGAGACCCTAGGGTTTCTTTCGGCTAGAAAGTTTTAATGCTTTTGGGCCATTGGGCCGCTGTAAAATTGGGTTAGACAATTTGGGTTAAGTTCTGTTTTGTCTGGTTCTGTATAGGTTAGATTGATTTTGGGCTTGTTTAACAGTGGTTTGATAGGCTTAGGTTTGGTAAATTGGGCTTGGGTCCTTTGTTGTAAATGGACATTTGGACTGTTAAAAAGTTTATTTTGGATTTCTGTTTTGTTTGTCTGGTTCTTATGCTTAACGGGCTGCTTGAGATTGGGCTTTAATTTGGGTTTGGGGCCGGGCAAATTTGGTTATTACAAAGAGTTTTAAGGAAAACAAAAAAGAGGCATACCTTGTTTTAAAATTCCGGCCACCGCGCGGTGACGCTGAGGGGTTGCCGGAGGCTGTTGGAGAGACCTTGGAGAGAAACTGGAGAGAGGGGGTTCAGTTTTTTTTGAAAAGAAATGAAAAATGAAAGTTTTAGAAAGTTTTAGAAAGTTTTTGGCTTTTAACCTTAATATAAAAACGGCGCCGTTTATTTTATGTAAGGGGATCCGCTCAAATTTCCTTTAAATGGGAATATTGCACAATAGGTCCCTCCTGTTTGCGTCATAGTTTTAATCGCATCCCATTTCACTTTTTTTTTATTTTTTAAATTTGGCCCCAAATCTAATTGGTCACTTCAATTAGGTCCTCAATGAATGCAACGTTTCAGGGGAGGGGTTAATTTCTGTTTGGGCCCTCCAGGTTGCGCACGCATTTTGATTTAACCCTTTTATCTTTTTTGTTTTAAATTTAGCCCAGATCTTCTGTTTTTAATTCGATTTGATCCCTTTTTGATTATTTTGCCATTTTTCCTAATTTTTCGCCATTATTTTTTTAAAATATTCCTACCCTTGTGTATTATTATTATCTACTATTATTATTCATTATATTTATTATTATACTTATTAGAATTATTTTGTATTTTTAATATTTTTTCCTACTATTACCTTTTTATTATTTTCCTCACTATTATTTTACATATATATTATTATTACTATTCAATATTTATTATTATATTTATCGTTATGTTATGTTATTATTAACATTTTTATTATTACTTTCATTATGTTATATTTTATTACATACTATTATATCTATTATTATTATTTCTACTAGTATCTTACTATTATATTTATCATATATATTACTATTAATTTTAAACTATATACCTTTATACCTATTTCTTATATATAGATATTTTACCTCTTTCAATTATTAGATATATTTAGTATTTCAGTTTTTACGTATTTATATATATATATATATATATATATATATATTATTACTTATTATTTTTTATTCTGTCTATTTTTTATTTTCATTACTAGGGTTATTATTACTTTTATTTTTTTCTATCAACATCATCATTGCTATTTTTATTTTTTTTTACTATTATGGTTTATTTATCCTTGTTCCCATCATTTCATATAGATCGATGATTTCGAATTGCCTTTTACCATCTTTTGTTTTTTCTATTATTTCCTTTTTTTCCCAAAAATTCATAAAAAATGGCTTCACAAAGGTAATTTTGTGTGTTTGGAAGTTCGGGAAATCGTGCCCAATCGTGCTGGGCTTCGATTTTTTCGTTCGTCTAGATCACTAAATATCCTTTAAGGATTTTGATCGTGTTTTTTGAAAATAAGGCAATGTTTCGTGTTTGGAAGGTCGAGAGATTCGTGCCCAATCATGCTGGTTCTCGATTTTCTATTCGTCCAAACGACCAAACATCCTTCAGAGATTTTGACCGGATTTTCTGAAATAAAGACAATATTTCATGATTGGAAATTCAAGGAATCGTGCCCAATCGTGCTGGGTTTCGGTTTTTAGTTTGGCCAAGTAGTGAAATACCCTTTTCAAATTGCAACACATGAATTTTGGAAGTCATGAAATGATCTTGGTATCGAGGGTTTGAAGCATCGTGTCCTATCGTGCTGGATGTGGTATTTCATCTTTCCGGTACAAGAGAATTTCGATATCCAATTTGAATTATCTAAACATTTTTTAAATGATTCAGATTTTAAAATCTTTTCTAATTTTCGATATTAAGGACATTAATCAATCAATACGGTACCAATTTTGGGCATTGCAAGGGTGCTAATCCTTCCTCGTGCGTAACCGACTCCCGAGCTCATTTTCTTAAAATTCGTAGACCAAAATATTTTCTAAAGTGACCCAATCGCACTTTAAAAAAAAGATTGGTGGCGACTCCGTTTTCCTTTTTTAAAGTCGGCCCGTTTTCCAAAAAAAAAATGGTTCCGACAGTAACTCATTGCATTGGGCTAGTTTACTTGGTGGGATACCAGACTCTGATGAATTGATGTCATTGTTAATGAATGATGTCAAAGTTGAGAAACCAGAAGATGAACATCCGCAAGAAAGCAGCAAATTCCTAGTGCAACCTGCAACAGTGTACCACAGCAGCAGGAAATAGGGAATCATAATGTCGTGAAGAAACTGGATCTTCTTCTTTGTTAAGATTCATGATTATGCTGAAAGTAATCTTTTATTTCATGAGTAAACCAGATATTGAACTCTGGTATATATACACAAACTGATAAGACTTAGTTACAACAACCCTAACTGTCATAACTACTTATTCTAACTGCTAACTATTAAAACTGATATCTGCCATATCAGTTTTATTCCTTAACATTCTTGTCGTCTAAATGATCAGAATAAGATTATCAGAAATGGAGGGTGCTTAATTAATCCATTAGGGTTCCCATATAGGTCTCGAATGCAGGTTTTGGCTGCAGATGCACCATCAGGAAGTGGAGAGTTGCTCGTAATGAATGATTTACCTGTTTACAAGAGAGGGAGAAAGAAGCCATTGAAGAGGCTGAGCAAAAGAAGAGGAAGAATAAGATCAAAAATAGAATTTCAGCTGCAAAATCTCGAGCCAGGTCTCAGGTGCGTATGTGTGTGCAGTAGTAGTAGAATCTAGAATACAGCCCCAAACTTAGCCAAGTTGTTCCATACAGTTATATCTAGTAGGCAGCATGTATATATATATGCAAGCATACTAGTTGAAAATTACAATTCTTCCTTTCTTTTTTGTAATGGCCTAAATCCAAGGTTATCGGAACAATGGTTTACCATAAATCCGATTTAAAGAGAAATTTATTTTAATATTTTTGCATGAATATTTATATGATAGGAAAATCGTATTAAAATATCGATTAAAAAATTTTACCGATTTAGTGGTTAGTTAGAAAAAGGAATTATTGAAGGAATTGGGTAAAAACAAGCTATCGAGACCTTGATCTCATAAAATTGAGTAGGAAATATTTTTATAAATATTTATAAATGTTAGTAATGTGGTATTAAAATTTCGTTAGAAAATTTTAACGTTTGAGTATGTAATTAAATGAAAAGGACTAAATTGTAACAAATACAAAATTATGAAAAATGATTAAATAGTTTAAATGATAAAAGAAAGAGGGCTTAAAAGGAAAATAGACCCAAGGTCTATTTGGGCTGGACGGCAAGGGCATGAAATCAGTAAGAAAATAAGGAGAATTAAGGGCAAAATTGGAATATTGCAAAATTTACTTAATAAAGCTAGGACTAAAGTGGAATTATCTAGATTTCTCTTTATTTTTCTGCATTCTCATCAGCAAAAACACCATAGAAGGGTCTCCTTAAGCTTGTTTTTCATATTTTTACTGCAAGTAAGTTAATCCTTGCCTATTTCTTGTAATTTTTGTGTTTTTAAGACTTTTACAACTAGGTCCTACTGTTAAATTCATTAGTTTTTTGATTTCATGGATGAAATTGAAAGTTACCATGGTTGAGTGCTATAAGTTTATGATGAAGTAGCATGAAATTTAAGCTTTAAATTGTTTATGAGATGATTTTATTAGGTAATTCCAATAGAAATTGATTTTTAGGATCTAAATTGTGAAAATATTTGGAATTAAAGTCTATTACTGAAATTCTGATTTCCAAAGGTTATAAAGTAGTTTAAAGTGATAGAATAAAGTTTTAATTGAGAGAAATCAGCTCAATTGAGAAGTTAATTGAGCGGAGATGAAATTATCATTTATTGAAAGCTTATGGGGAAAATTGGTAATAAACAGTTTGCACTAAAACAGTTTTGGACAGCAGCAGTAGACTAACTTTGAAAAATTGTAGAAATCGAATTAGAAGATGAACAAAATATGAAATTAAAGATTATTGAGTCTAGTTTCTCATAGAAGAAACGATGTAAGCAATAAATATGTAAATCATGAGATATAATAAATTTTGTGAGACAATGTCAGAATGAATTCGGGTTCCCCTGTTTTAACTTTAGAAAATCATCAAAAATTGGAGAAAAATAATTAGGGGCTTAAATTTATATGTTTAGAATTATTAATGAGTCTATTTTCAATAGAAATAAACGGGAACATCATCCGAATCCTGTATGAAGAGATAATTAATTTTTAGTGAAGAAGGGTCAGAACTGTCAAACAGCAGAACAGGGGTGACTTTAAAGAATAAAGTGTACTTATTGGCTAAACCAAAAATTATGAAAATGTTATGAAAAGAAGATATGTGAGTCTAGTTTCAGGGAAAATTAACGGATCTAAATTTGAAGTTCTGTAGTTCAAGATAAAAATAATTTAGTGACTATGACTCAAATAGACAGCTTTGAATGAACTAAAAATAATAATAGAATTATAGAGAATGCTACATGTGAACATGAAATGTATTGAATTGATGATTGAATTTATTTATTTAGATCCGGAAAACTCAAATACGAAGCTAGATCGAGGAAAGGAAAAAGTCCCGAATTAGTAGATTTTATATACGAACTAGTATCGAGGTAAGTTCATGTAACTTGAATTATATTCTTAAATGCTTGAAATGTATGTTATTGATGTGAATATAATTTGAATGTTCATTGTATGAAAATTGATGATACATTGGTATATTTGATAAAAAAAAAAAGGAAGAAATCCCGGTTGAATGAATGGAAAATTCGATGGATCTCTAAAAATGAATTGACGGTAAAAAGGATCGAGCCCGGACGGGTGATCCTATTCTGATATAGCCCTCCCGAAGAATATGTGGAAAATGGATTTAGCCCGGACGGGTAATCCGAATTAGGGTCTGAATTTAGCCTGGACTGGTAATTCAGATCCAAGCTTATTAGAGTAATTGTCGTTGCAGGGGATTTAGCCTGGACTGGTAATCTCGACAATACTCTATGAGTTTATATTACAGGGGATTTAGCCTGGACTGGTAATCCCGCTGTAAAGATGAGGTTCGCGGGAGTGTGCTCTCTGAAATAGAAATGTGTGCACATGAATATGAATTGACGGACCCGAATTTGTACACTAAAAGTGTACCTATGAAAATCCATCGAAAATTCCAAGAAATTCAACGGGATAAATATGGAAAAAGATTAAGGGAATGGGAAATCATGGTATTGATGAGTTCATCAATTATGGTATATATTACTAATACATGAAAATTATTGGACTAACTTGAAAATTGAGTTTGTGCATGTTAGGGTAATAGTGCATTGAATGGATATATGAATGTTTATTGCATTGTATTGAAAATATTAGGTAAGTATAATTCTTGTTATATGGGCTTACTAAGCACAAAGTGCTTACCCTGTTTCATTTTCCCCTGTTTTGTAGTGTTAAGAGCTCGGAGGTCGGATTCGGTAGGAGATACATCACATTATCAGCCTCAAGATTTCGGTATATAAAGAAACTTTATTTTGGAAATCAATGGCATGTATAAGCTAATAAAGTAATGTTAATATGAAATGAATGTAAGGTTAGCAATTGGTATGGCTAGCAAACCTTGGTTTGGTATGTGTTGATGTTATCTTATAATATGCATGAATCTATTTTGAAAATATGTTGAATTGGACTGGTTGATGTGGATTGGTCTCGGTTTAAAAGTTGTAGGGAAGGCTAGATATCTATAAAGGGGTTATATTGAAAAAAAAATCGTAAACTCCGGTAATGCCTTGTACCCTATTCTGACAACGAATACGGGTAGGGGGTGTTACATTTTTCCTATTTTATTAGTAGAGCTGAAACGGGAACTTAGTTCTTACGATTTTAATTTCCACAGATGTAACTGTTTTCCTATACTAAGGCTGCGATCTTGTTTTGAAGGAGCATACAAGATTTTTGGAAGAAAAGTGGAGCAATTGAGAAATGAGAATGCACATTTAAAGAAATTACTTTCCCTGGTGAGAGACCTCATGTTTCTTCTTGGCAAGAAACTGAGAAAATATACAATATTTTCCTTATTTGCTATGTATTACTTATTGATTTTTGGCCTTTCTCATCTTGCATGTGGATCAGGAAGCTGCAGCAGCTGAGAGACTCCCAGAGGTACTGATTTTATATGTCCAATGAACTTATATCCATATATCAAACTTTTCAAAGGAAAGAAATGCATCCCTCCAATTTATCAGATATTGTCTAAATCTTGTAAACGATCACCTTTTTTTGCATCATCATGTATTATACCAGTGTTATCTCACATCGATTAAATTTTAAATTGTTTAAAGTTTTAAATTCAGACCGGATGCTAAAAGGGTAATTGTATTAATTTCTTCTATTGTATGTACAGGAAAGAGAAGTGATGCAAGGGAAAAAGGCAAAACAGTGTTTAGAATCGGAAGAACTGCACACATAGGAGGAGCTTTATATGGAGACTAATGAGGAGGTTTAAGCTCATCAAGATCTATGGTGGTGGTGAGACCGAGTAACAATATGGGATGACATAGTTTCATTTTTAAAGACATTATAGGATCTCCGTTATACATCAAATATATATAAAGAAAAGCTTTTTGTTTGCCTTCAGTCGACCTGGCTTTCAAAATAAAGATAATTAGATTTGCAGTGAGCTAAAGGTAGATCACGCTACTGTAAAGTTTTTGATAATTTATATATTACTATTGCCTGCAAAAAAACATGGTTTCAATTATATCCTAATAGCTAGAATCATGATTCACTTGGATCTTGAGAAAAGTATACAATGTTAGGAGCTGCAATAATTTTAATCTCTTCTGAGTTCATCATTCAGAAAAGAAAGATATATATATTTATAAGCATATTTTACAATCAAGAGAGATAAATATGGCTGACTCAGTAATCAGATCTCAGCAGTAATGGATTGATAGAGTGCAAATGCTAAAAACTGCATAAACATTTTTTATCAATCAAACTTCATATTAGCACCTAAAAGCAGTGGCCAGTTAATGAGATTTACAGACTTTATGATCCGAAACAGATAAAGCTCTCGCCCCAATAATAATATGAGAAAACCAACATCAAATAATTCAACACATACTTTGAATCCTCATCAACCGTTGAGAACTACTCCTTCTTCCCTCAGTCATAAGCGCTTTACGAGCTGAAGCAAGTCTAGTGGGAGCTAACAATGAATCAAACGATGAATAATCCATCCAGTCTTTAAGCAACTCTTCTTTACCCCATTTATCTGGTACCAAAACTCGTCCTGCAACCTCTTCTCGGTGTCTTTTAAGCCTTTCACGTCCCGAATCCTTGTCATTTCCATCACTGCAATGCCCTCTAGGAACCAAAGCTGACCCTTGTAGAACACCCCCATTACTGCAACTATGAGACTTGTCATGCAACAACATGACATCTTCTTCTTCATGTCCTAAACCAGGCATATTGTTGGGAACCCGGCGGACACTGACGGGCTTCGACGGGTTATGATTCCGGGAACTGGGACTAATGCTAGACATGTTAGCTTGGTGATGGTGGTGGTGGTGATGTAAGTGTACAAAAGGGAGAGAGTGTAGAAGGGTTATATATATAAGATGGGAATTGGTGCAAGCAAATAGGTGTGGGGGAATTGAAGTGCACGTCACCAAATGATGGCTTTCTATGGCTTTCAATGCACAAACGTTTCATCAAAGCTAAGAGTCTTACAATCTTGTGGCTTTGAGTTGAGGAGTTGATTAGGAAAGATATTGGCTTTGATTTATTCTTATTTATTTTATTTATGCCTTAAAAGAAAAGGTGAAAGGTGGACAATCAATGTATGGGGGCCTCCAATGGGGTTTGGTGTATTGGATTTTAGAGTGCTTTTTGAGGTTCAAAACTCAGCTCACCATCACATATGCTCGATTTTCTCCTTTGCTAAAGATGTGGACAGACTCAAAACTAGGTTCAGATATTTTCTTTTACATTTCACCTTTAAAATTTCTTCAACTTTTTATTGTATATATTTTGTTGAATATATTCTTTTTTTGTATGGCGGAATTTTGAAAAAAAAAATAAACCACCTCTGTCAATATTTTTTTTATATTTAGGAATTTATTTTACCAGATTCCGTTTTAGATGGTTGATGCTTTTGCAATTTATCTTCTGATATGTGGACCGAGTTAGATTTCGTTGCCTGTTCTATTAAAAATACCCAAATCAGGCTAACCTGAGATCGTAAAACCCTTGTTCAAGGCCCAAATTGAATTACTAGTTAAATCCTGAGACTGATATCCTCAATAACCTTAAAACAGAATAAACAATGTCAAGCAAATAGACATAATAAATTTCCAAGTTTTATCAAGTCTGCAAGAAGAAAGGCTTATGCATCGTATATAAAGCATGGTTGCTTTATATCATAAGAAATCATCCATTAAAGGGAAAATATGTTTTAATTCTTTCTTCAGCAAAAAGAAAATGATAAACCTGTGGATAATGTACACATAATTGTTATCCAGATAAATGAAGAACTGCAAACAATTCTTAACCAAGAGAGGGGAACAATAGGGAAATTTGCATCAAAAGTTAGCCATGATTTTCTCTCATACCAAAGATGAAATATTTGTTCATATCACATTCTTCACAATCTTTCCATGTCTTCTTCTTTCTCGATTTTTTATAATATGGTTAGCAAGAAAAGGGGTTCCAGTGATGGCACCATGACAGAAAGACAAGAAAGTTATGCCATTCCCATGAACATATGCAGAGGCAGAGTCATTCGCTCTTAACAGCTCGGTAAATGTAGCGAACGAACATAAGTGAAGAACGGAAGCCTACTGTGCCAAGCATCAAGAAGAATGCATAGCACATGCAGGCATTGTAGCCGAAAACAAATGAGAACTGCAATAGGCCACTCATGCTTGACCTTGTGTAGAAGTAGATACAATAAGCAAACATAAAAATAGCGGTTGAGCCCCCACAAAACACAGATCTGCATCAAGCCAAAACACCAAGTGTTTGAAATGTTATGGCAATGCAAGGGGAATTATAGGGGGAAAAAAACGAATGAAGCACTTATTTCCAAAAATGAAGCCGAGCTATGTTAGCCAATTCCAGGAAGCAGAAAGTGGAAGGAAAAAATCCAACAAACAACAGCACCATATGTTGTTAAAAAGACCCCCACTTTTTTGCTCCTAGACTTTGAATAGATACAACAAAACCAACAAGTTTCCACTTTTTTTTTTTTTTTTTTTGTATAGGGGCTTTTCTTGAAGAAAAATTGAAAATTTATTTGAAAGTATCTGTAATACAAGATTTCATACTAACTAAAAAAAGCCCAGCAGATTGAGATTTTGCAGCCAGTTTTAAACATCGTCTAGCCCTAAACTATGTTACTTGAATTTGGCTGTGAATGTTGGGCATAGGTATGTGCTCAAAATGGGTATGTACACTTTTTTCCAAGATTCCAAGTATGGAGGACTGTCCTCAAAGGATCATATCCCAAGACCCATGTCCAACTGTGTGTCAAACATGTTTACTTCAAAAAAGAAATGAAATCTAAGTAACATAGGTCCTAAACGCATAAAATCCTACCTGTGCATAAGAGCTGCAAACTTTCCAAAAAGGTAGGCAGCAATCAAAAATTGCATTGCAAAATCATGAGATCTGTGAGATCTCATATCATCACGAGTCCTACTAATATGAGGTAAGAAACCTAGACACCGACCTCCATAATCAACCCCATAGTTGCATTCACTGTGCATATTCATGTGTGTGAATGTCCATGCATATAAAATTGCAACATAACATACCTCCACCACCATTGATGATCTTCCACGGATAGCTGAATATATGTCAAACCAACACTTAATATTGCAGTGATCAGGATGAGGATGATGAACATAATAAACAAAATGCTGGGAAGAGTGAATATCCTGTATCCCCACAAGCTCGCATATAAATGTTGTAACTCAAGGATGATAGCACCAAATGGTAAGAAACCCCCAAGAAACATCTGGCAAGGAGTATCTCGATACCAAGGCAATGGAGGAATCTCTCTCGGGTATCTTTTAGTAGAACAAGGTGACTGAAACTCAGACCTAAAGAGGTATCCTATCACCCCACCCAACACAAGTAACGGAATGGTGAGAAAAGCATATAGGAGAATGATAACCATGATGGTGCCAAAAGGGAGTGCCGCGGTGGCCCCATAAGATACAGCAACCACATTAAGAATGGAACCAATCACAAACAAGGGGCCTGCATACATGATTCCAGCCAGCAGGACACTCCTTTCCTGAAAATCCGACAGTTCTTATTTAACAAACAAGACAAAAAGGCTCCTTTAGTGTGTGCAACATTAAATAATATTAAAAACATACCCATCCAGTTTCAGCAAACTGACAGTGGAAGGAAGCTGTAGTGTATCCAGCAACTACAGATGTCAGAGAATATAAAATGACAAGTGCAGTGCATAGTGTTCCTCGATTGTAGGGATAGAGAATTCCAAGACACACCAACACAAATAAGGAGCAAACTCTGAAAGGAAACACAACAGTGTTAAAAGGAAATCTTAAACTTTCATACTGAGAATCAATAAACTTAGCATAACACCACGAAAATCAAGAAAGGAAGAACTTTTGAATCTGATTTTATTTTAAAACTACATTCTATAACGGCAATTCTTTTAAAGTATCATAAATATGCAATAATGATTCCATACAGAAAGCATCAAAGTTACACTTTATGAGGACAGATGCCACAGATATGAAAGTGTAAATAAGTTGTAGAAACAGAAGGCAACACGAAGGATGCAAAAGGAAGAAGAAAAGGAAGAATATGAAGGTGAATAAGGTTTAGTTTAATTAAATATGTCATTAATCAGCAAGAGGCAGTTGATTCCGGTGCATGTATCATACCAATCGTATGTCATTAGCCAACCACATGAAGTGGAGAAGACTTTGTTTTTTCTTGTTGTACTTATCAGAAATCAGCAAGTAATTAATAAATATGAAGACGACGTCAAGCAGATAGGAGAAAAATAGTGAGTAGCTTACAAGGTTAGCAGCTGAGTACCCACGCCCATGACAGCACAAAACAAGGACTTATTTCGAGGATATCTAAATACATCACCATGAATATATTTCCAACCAACCTCCTTGTCATCTTCTTCATCTCCAGTTGAAAACCTGCTATTCGTGCATTGAACCTTAGCCTCAAAGTACAAAAAAGCAACTTTGTAGGTCTAAAATAAGTCGGCATTGTAAACAATAACAAAAGGCATATTACGTTCTCAAGTCGTTCCGCAGACGCCTCATGAAAAGTAAAGTAAGTAATCCTATCAATAGCATAATAGTGATAACTGAGTTGATGAATGAAAACCAATGAATTTTCAGGTGGATTGGGAGGGACGAAGCCCTTGAATATCTATCCATTCTGGTATCAAAAGCAGCTGATGTGGTATTCCAGACGACTGAATAAGTGAACTGAACATCAACCCCTACATCTTCTGTTATATCAACAACCTGATTTGGGTCACCAATTGCATGTACTTCTATAATTTGGTTTCCATTATAAAGCACATCAAACTGTACATGTTTGAAAAGAAAATATTTGAGTGACTTCTTCTCAAGTGTCCAACTGTCTTCTTCAATTTTCCCAACAAAACCCCAAAATGGTAGATCATCATAGTACATCTGAAAGTAAAAATCATTAATGACAGCATCTCTAAATTTTGCAACATCATCTCCTTCAAGCTTCTTGTGACACAATGTCTCTGCAACTTTGTTCTCTCGGAAGTTCAACTTATATAGAGCACTAGTCAGACGATCACCACTCAGAACTTCCCCAAGGGACTCCTTCTTTTGTACTACAGGGTCTGCAAACCACAAAGTGTGAACTTACAAGTACAACTCCAAACTACACAAGCTCAAAATTTGGAATAGATGAAACCTCAATGCTACCGTTTAACTTTTGGCAATAAAAAGACAAAACAAAATAAAAGAGATAGGGGCATATGCAGAGAAAAAGAACATTCAAGGGATAATATTGTGAGTTCCACAATATAACTATAAGATCCTAGGGCCCAGAATTTAGAAAAACTTGGTTTAGAAACTTCATCCACGGTAAATGTAGGATAATTTGATTTTAACCAATAATGTTAATAAATACCAAGTTCACATTACTCCAAGTTTATACCATGAAATCAGTTATGAAATTCTTTAGGGTGCATAATATCAAATTTAAGAAGCAATTCTGATGATTATTGCTAACCTGGACCACAGAACGGCAATTCGTAGTATTGGTAAGTCTCACTGCAGTACAAAAACAGTTTGAGGATAAAAAGTAAGACCACAAGGAATTGGTAGCCGAAAAGGGAAATGGATATTAGCAGTTGAAGTAAATTTTCTGCTAAGGACAAAATGTTAACTTAGGACCATAAACATTCATCTCATTCCCAAGGCAGAGTGTTCTAAGGAGTCACTCTAGTCTAAGTTCTAGACTTCTAGTTCTACCCCCGGAGCGGTTATAAGATAACCAATCTAACATCAAAGCGGCTAACTGCATAATAAAAGTTCAACATTCTCAAAATTATTAATAAATTTTTATTTCTATTATCAGTCTTGTGTTCTTCAAATTTTAGTTATTTTGACCATTAATCACTAAAATGCCTTAAAGGGATTTGAATTGACATCTCAATAACCAAAACACCAAAAAGGCTCGAGCTTTTCAGTATTGACAGGAAACTAACATAAACAACAAGGTCATTGCCTAACTATAATTCAGATCCTACCCTTCAACATGCTTTTACAAAGTAACTACTACACTTTCATAACCCAAAAATCTTTTACAGACAGTTGACTTAACAAAATGAAAATCAGACGCTAACCCATCAAAGTATATTGATCTCCACATCAGTTTAAACAATACCCATTTCTTAGAAACACGTAACATACTAAATTCCCAAGAAAGAAAATTGAAACTTCAAGTAAAGATGGAGTTTTCAAAGCTTCAGTACCTGGGATTGTTGAGGGGACCAACTTTGTTGACAAATAAAGGGACGTGATCTCCTACATTGTAGCGGTGATTGTCTGGTGATGATGCAATGGATCTTAAATTTGTTAACAACAGCGATATAATGATTAGACTGAGTTTCAGAGCTTCCATTTTACTCATTTCTTCCCAAAGCTGGAGACTTGAGAGTCAGAGCCGGGATGAAACGGAAGCTGTTAAACGAAAGAGATTCATCCTTTATTGCTACTTTAAACGCATCGTTTACTTATAGCGCGTGGTCATCAAAACGCTGCGTCTTACTCTTTTTTTATTGCTTTTATATTTCATGAAATTATGAATGAATAATGTATTTTTTATTTAATATGAATGAATATTTGAAAATGGCCATTACAGGTAAAACGTTTTTTTTAATTAAAAAACTATATTTGGATAGGATAAACTAATTCGTGTCTATTTGTATGTAAATAATGTGCAAAAGTATATATTATTATTAAAGTTGTTATAAATAAAGTTTCCAATTGATAATAATATTTGATTTATGAGACAAATATTTCACAAGTGTTTTTTTTTAGTATTTTTCAAGTTTGTTTTATTGTCTTTATTTGGAGTTTGTGGCTGTCATTCTCAATAATGTCAGTCTACTAGGTTTAAATTTACATCTCTTCTTAAAAATATAATATGTTTTACTGTCGCACCTAACACCCTTGATAATTATTTCAATAAATTATTTTAAAAAAATCAACATAATCTATTTCTTAATTAATTATTTAACTACGTATTTTATTTAACATTTTCATCTGAAGTTAAAAAACCCTAGATATCCTTAATTGAAATTTAAAAAATAAACCCATTTGCAAAATTTTGGTATCTGAACTTAGTTTTAATGTATAATTTATTTTTAAATTTTTTTATATATTAATTTTAAAGTTTATTTTAAATTAATATCTCTTCATTTTACCATTTTATTTAATTAAATTAAGTTTTAAAGTTAAAATATCAAATTTACTAAATATTGAATTGTTAAATTATAGTTTTTAAAAACATATATTAATAATATTTATCAAATTATATTTATATGTTTTCAAATATAATAAGAATTAATTACATTTATTGATTAAAGTATAATAAAAATTATTATAAAATTATAAAAAATGAATATTAAAATAATATCATTAAAAACAAATTAATTTAGCAATATATATGTAATAAATAACCTGTAAAAAATATTAATAATTTTATTTAAGTTATAATAAATTAATATTAATACTATAATGAATATTTTGTATTGTTTTAATATTAAATGTTTTTAGGATAAAAACATTAATATAATTGATTCTAAATTAGTTAATATTTTAAATTTTTAACTACATTACTTTTTTTCATTTCATCAATGATTTTAAACAGAAATTAATGTCATAAAGAATATTATAAAATTAATATAAACAATTGGTTCATGCATTACACGAAAATACAAACTAATTTAAGATATAACATCTAAACATTTTAATTCAATACAATTAAATTTGCATGTTATAAATTTTGTCCACTAAATAATATATCATCTTTAATCTTTCTATTATAATACATATTTAATTTATCTTACTCTTTATTCTATACTTTTTTTTCCAATTTAACTTGCTTATCGTTATAATATTAGAATTTTTTTTAGAGGTTAAAATTAGACCTATTCATGAGTTAAGTGCATCATCGGCCTAATTTAAACTGGGCTTGAACAGGATTTTTTTGTTTTCGAGTTAAGCTGAGTGAACTTGAATTTAAATTAAATGATTTTAAAAATATTTAACTAAAAATTAATTATAAAATATAAATATTAATATAAAAGCATTGATTTATTATTTTTAAGAGTAATATAAATTCTTTTAGGTGAATCCTAACAAATTTTTTGGAATCAAACTTTAGCAACTAATGAATATTTCTAGTTGAGATCCCCCAATATCTGAAAGCTATAAACTTTAGCTAATGTGGACCTGTGGAAGAAGAATCTTTTCAATACACAATGAAGTTAAAACCCTTAACTAGTTTCGGCTTTCAAAAGTGTAGTAGAAACAATGAAAAACACCTAAATTTTTAGGTCAAAAAAATTAGTGTAAAAAAATATTTTTTTCACCCAAACACAAAAGTTGAGAAATGTGCTTTTGAATTCAATTAAATTCTACTATTAATTTGTGGATTTAGTCAATTTTAAGCTTTTTATTTTTTGAGTTTTAAATTTTTAATGTTACTTGTAACCATTAAATTTATTTTAAAAAATTTAATGTAATAAATATATTAATTATCATATTTGGGATATCACGTTAGCTTTCTACTTTTACATATTACATAAAAAGAATAAATAAATAATGGATTTAGCGTTTGTCGTTAGCATCAATATTGAAATTTTAAAATTTGAAAAGTGTAGTGAATAAGAATAATCCAATTGAATAACATAAATTAAGCTTACAACTTTATGTATAATACCGTTTGGGTAATGATTGAAATTTTAAAATTTTAAAAATAATATATTAAAATTGATCAATTTAAAGTATATGAAATAAATTCACAATTTAAAAAAAAAATACAAGGATTAGCATAATTTGACGTTTGAATTATGAAAAAAAAAACCTTCAGCTATGTAAGCTGGTTGAATGAACAAACTCCAGCTGGAGCAGCTGAAAGTACAAACACATTTTATGTTATTCCATAATTTTAAACTGTAATATGTCTTAGAAAATTCATGAAATATTTATATATAACATATTATTATGGAATTCATAGTGTTGGTGTGAGAAACAAAAAAATGGTCTGTTAATGCTTTTGGTTTGGTTGGATTTAATTGTCTGTAATGTTCTCATTTGTAAACATTCTTGTTTTTTGTTTAGCACTGCCTACGCATAAATTTGAGAATCCAAGCAAAATTATGTCATTCCATCATTAACCCATAAAAAAAAAAGAGCTTGAAATTCGAAACAGTAGGTAACCAATCAGTAGGATAATTATATTAAAATAAGTTTTCCATTAGCTTTATGTCTCTAAAACAACTCATAAATCTTTTGTATTTTCATTTCATATATGGTTTGAATTAGTCCGTACAATATTAGAGGAGTGTTTTAGGTGGAAAACGTTATAGCAAAGAAATAAACGAGTTAACGCATGAATGATTGCAATTCTAAATGAAGTGAATTTTGAGTAAAAAATTCCAGCATGAATCCAAAATCGTAAGCACGATAAAAAGTAACTCAAGTAATACTTTTGACATAGTAGTAATTAAAAACCAAAAAGTAATCCCAAAAGTTTATTTTTGAAAATTTTAAATCAATCCCTTCTCTTTATTTTCCGTATGTTTAAATAGTTTAATCGTTAACTTATCGATTTTGATCAATATTAAAATCTTTAAAATTGATTTTCCATAAAAAAGAAAAAAGAATTCTGAAATTCAACAAATTACCACAAACATATGACAGACTCAAACTCAACTGAATGATTTGAAACGTGTTAATATTTAACTTCATGTGATGATAATTAATAATAAAATCCTCTTCGCGAATGGCTCACTCATGGGATTTGAAAATCATCCTAAAAAATTCAATATCTATAAATACAAAAGAATACCTAATAATTGTAACCTTAATCAATAAAAATTCACCATCCAAGTTTTCAGCAAAAACCTGCCTCACAATAATTTCGCTGTCTGGTGTGATGACTTTCTTTGCTACTAGCTTTCTTGAGCATTGTGAAAAGTATATTTTAGGCTAGTATTTCAATATTTAATCCCACGGATTTATATAATATTTTCTTTTAGTATTTTATTTAATCCCACAATTAGGATTTAACATATTGGACAATTTTTAAAAATTAATTATAAATGCATTTAATAATTATGAAAGTAATATTAAAAATAAGTAAATTTTGGACGTAATTGTAATAATGAAACACTATAATAAATTTAACTATATCTGTCTATCTCTGTTTTTTTTATTATCTTACCTAATTAAAATTAATAGTTAATGATACTTGTACCAAAAAAAATTAATGATACTAAAAAAAATTTTAATAGTTAATGTAATTCTCTATATAAAAAAAGGTGCAGTATATTTACATAACAGTTACAATTTTCATTAAAAAAGTACAATATATACTTTTTTTTAACCATACATGATATATCCTACAATTGTTTGTATTCAAAATAAATATTAATGTTGTTGATAAATTATATAAGTTTTTGGGGTAAATATTTATAAACAGAATTAGAAATGAAAGACGAGTGCCATATTTATTAATTTATAATTTTTTTGAATAAATTAATTAATAAATTTTAAACATTTCCTTTAGTTGAAATATTGTTATTATATAGTTATCCAAATAGTCGTTTTGAATCAACTACATTTACTCATAATGGCTTTAGTAATTGGAAAAAGGTACACGATGGATGTAATTGTGCTTTTTTGACACATATGGGAAAAGATCCGAATTCACTGCATAACAGTGCACAACGAGCTTATGTAGATTTAATGAATCAAGCTCAACATATTGAAGTATCACTTGATAGACAAACTACACAACAAATTTCAGCTAATCGTCTACGTCTGAAAACTAGTATAGATGTTGTTCGATGGTTGTCATTTCAAGGGTGTGCTTTTAGAGGTCATGATGAAAGCTCGGGATCAAAAAATCGTGGGAACTTTCTTGAATTGTTATCACTATTAGCATCTATGATGAGAAACTTGAAGATGTTTTGAAAAGTGCTCCACAAAATGCTAGTTATACTTCTTCAACAATACAAAAAGACATATTGCAAATTTATGCCAGTAGAGTTCGTAATGTAATTCGTGAAGAAATTGGTGACAGAAAGTTCAGCATTATTGTGGATGAAGCGAGAGACGAGTCGAAAAAAGAGCAAATGGCAATTATTTTGAGATTTGTTGATAAACAATGACAGGTAAAAGAACAATTTTTTGATATAGTCCATGTTAAAGATACTGCATCATTGACTTTGAAGAATGTGATTTTTAACGTTCTCTTGCAACATAGTTTTGATATACAAAATATCAGAGGTCAAGGCTATGATGGAGCAAGCAATATGTGTGGGGAATTTAACGGCTTACAAGCTTTGGTTTTGAATGATTGTCAATATGCTTATTATGTTCACTGTTTTGCTCATCGTCTTCAGTTAGCATTGGTTGCAGGAGCTAGAGAAGTGGTTGAAGTGCATCAATTCCTTAAAGACTTGTTGATATTGTTAATATTGCTTCGGCTTCTTCCAAACGACACGATGAATTACAAAAAGCCCAAGCAGCTGAAATATCTCGTTTGGTAAAAGTGATGATTCACTTGCCCCCTTGTCCATAGGGACCTCGTGGCATACAACCGAAACGACTCCCGCTAGATAGCCGCCCCTATCTCTCCTTTTACAGCCTCGTGGACGGACGAAAGAAGGGAAGTTACAGAACGGGGCAGTGAAGGCTCGCGAAGTAGACAGCAAGCAATAGCTTCTCAGCCCCCTTTACTTTTTTTTATATAAGAATAGCGCGCCCCTTTAGAGAAAGAGGCGTAAGCACTTCACTCGCTAGGGGATGGGATTCATTCACTTGCATTCCTGCTAGCACTACAAAAAGCTCCGGTCTTAACGCCCTTACTACTGCTGTGCAGCCTTTCCTCGGGTTCGTAAAGTCGGGTTTCCAGTTTACCCACAACGGAGGAGCCGTCTCCACCAGGCAGGCGGCCACGGGTCAACCATCAATGAGTTAGCAACTGGAACAGGAATGAATCAAATTGGCACTTTACAACATCCTGGTGAGACTCGATAGAGTTCCCATTTAAATTCAGTTACTAGTTTACTGAAGATGTACAATGCTACTTGTTAATTATGACTCCTATTTCAGTCAAATTCGAGAAGTAATCTTCTAGTTAAACTCTGTTTATTTGTTTCAATCAAACACTGATTAGTTTAGATTATTTTATTATTATTTGACCTATGGATTTAGCCTATAAATAGGCTCTTTTACAACCTTAGAAGAAACACCTATTAGATATTAGAACTCATAACACATTTAGAGAATTTTGTGTTTACGTTTTGAGGGTTCTTTATTTTCGGGTTTTCGGGGTTTAGTTTTTTATCTCCATCTTTTGTACTCTTCATTCTGTTGCCATTATAGTAAAATTATCTTTGCCCGTGGTTTTTTATCCTCTTTGGAGGAGTTTTTCCACGTTAAATTTGTGTGTTCAATTTCTCAATTTCTTCTGTTATTTTTACTTGTTCGTTGCTTAATCGGGACGATCCTAACAAGTGGTATCAAGAGCTAGTTCAATTTTCATAAATCAGCCCATTCAGATATGGCAGCAACAAGGTTTGAAATTGAGAAGTTCGATGGTGAGACAAATTTCAATCTGTGGCAAGTTCGGATGATAGCAATTCTAGTTCAATCCGGTTTGAAAAAGGTTGTTACTTGGAAAAAGCCTGAGAATCTAAATAAAACAGAATGGGAAGAGCTTGATGAAAAAGCTTTGTCTGCAATCCAATTGTGCCTCGCGAATACGGTATTGCAGGAGGTATTGATGGAGAAGACCTCATCTGCCTTATGGAAAAGGTTAGAAACTCTTTATGCGACTAAGTCTCTGGCTAACCGTTTAATGTTGAAACAACGTCTATTTACGTTTCGCATGAACGAAGGTGAGCTTCTTAGAGATCACATCAGTCAATTCATTACTCTTTTAAATGATTTAAAGAATGTTGAGGTTCATATTGACGATGAAGATCAGGCTATGCTATTATTGTGCTCTTTACTCCCTTCATACAAGTCTTTCAGGGAGACCCTGATTTATGGCAGAGACAAACTCTCGTTCGAAGATGTGAAGGGTAATTTGTTGAGTAGAGACAAACTCGACAATGAGCTTCATTTGGATAGCAAGGTAGATAGGCAAGCTTCCGTTTTGATAGCATCAAAGAAACGAGACAAAAGGTGTCGCTTTTGTAAAAAATTAGGTCACGTCAAAGCAGATTGTTATAAACTGCAAAAAAAAAGAGCTGCTGAGAGTAACGAGGAAGATGTAGCTGGTGCTAATTTGGCCGATGAAAGCGGTGATGATTTCTTGTTAGTGTCAACGAGCGATAACTCCAAGCTCACGTCCGAGTGGATCCTAGATTCAGGATGTTCTTTCCACATGTGTCCCAATAGAGAATGGTTCTCCACATACAGTTCGGTTGAAGGTGGAGTTGTGTGCATGGGAAACGATTCATCTAGTAAGGTAATTGGGATTGGTACTGTTAAAATTAGGATACACGATGGGGCAATTAGGACACTCTCAGATGTCAGGTATGTACCTGATTTACGAAAGAATCTCATCTCCTTGAGTATTTTAGACTTGAAAGGATGCAGAATCAACATCGAGTCGAGCAGCATTAAAGTATCTCGTGGAGCTCTCGTTTTGTTAAAAGGTAAAAGAACTGGTAGTCTTTATATTCTGGAAGGTTCTACAGTGACCGGTGAAATCGGACGTCCCTCGTCTGTTACAGAGTCGAAGTCAACTCATTTAGAGCGGAGGCAACTTGGTCATAGAAGGGAAAAAGGTATGACCGTTTCGTTGAAGAGAGGTTCTCTTTTGGATGCAGGTTTTGAAAAGTTAGGGCACTGTGTTCGTGAAAATCAAACCCGGGTTAGTTTTGATTTGGCAGTGTACAAGTCGAAGGCTAGAAGTCTTCCAGCTTCTAAGCATAGAATCGACTCAGTTAATTCCCTGCATGGTTCAAGATAGGCTCGTGGCGGGCTTTGGCAAAGATGGCATTGTGGAAATATGAGTCAAGGTGGAGATTTGTTAATTATTACTCCTATTTCAGTCAAATTCGAGAAGTAATCTTCTAGTTAAACTCTGTTTATTTGTTTCAATCAAACACTGATTAGTTTAGATTATTTTATTATTATTTGACCTATGGATTTAGCCTATAAATAGGCTCTTTTACAACCTTAGAAGAAACACCCATTAGATATTAGAACTCATAACACATTTAGAGAATTTTGTGTTTACGTTTTGAGGGTTCTTTATTTTCGGGTTTTCGGGGTTTAGTTTTTTATCTCCATCTTTTGTACTCTTCATTCTGTTGCCATTATAGTAAAATTATCTTTGCCCGTGGTTTTTTATCCTCTTTGGAGGAGTTTTTCCACGTTAAATTTGTGTGTTCAATTTCTCAATTTCTTCTGCTATTTTTACTTGTTCGTTGCTTAATCGGGACGATCCTAACACTACTAGCACAATTCTTGAAAATCTAAAAAACACCGCTTCTAACTATTCTCAGCGAGGAGATGCTCATAACGCATATAATAGATTGAGACATTTTGAGTTTATTTTTATTTTGCATATGATGAAGGAAGTTTTAGGGATTACTGATAACCTTTGTCAAGCTCTGCAAAGTCGTTCTCAAGATATATTAAATGCCATGAGTTTAGTTTTGACAACAAAAGATTTAATTCAAAAGTTGAGAGTTGATGGATGGAATGAATTGTTGAAAAATGTGATATCTTTTTTTGAAACTTGGGAGTTGGATTTTCCAGATATGAATGCTCAATACATTGTGGGTCGTAGTCGCAATAAGAAGGAAGATGTTACAGTGGAGCATCATTATCGAGTGGATATATTTTTTGCTACAATAGATACTCAGTTGCAAGAATTGAAGAGCAGGTTTAACAAAAATGTTGTCGAGCTTCTCACTCTTACTACAGCTTTAGATCCCAAGGAGTTTTTCAAGTTATTTGATATTGATAAAATTTGCATTCTTGTAAACAAGTTCTATCCAGAAGATTTTTCTCAACAAGAGAAAGAACGTCTCCCATATGAGTTGAAGCATTATGAACTTGATGTATGTAAGCATCCTGATTTGAGAAAAATATCAACACTTTCTGAACTTTGCAGAAGCTTAGTTGAAAGTGGAAAGTCAGTCATGTACCCACTTGTTGACAGATTGATTCGTCTTATATTGACTCTTCCAGTTTCAACAGCATCCTCAGAACGTGCTTTTTCTGCTATGAAGATTGTGAAGACTCAACTTCGTAGCAAGATGGAAGATGATTTTTTAAGTTCTTTGGTTATGTACATTGAGAAAGAAATTGCAGAAAAATTTGATATAAACGAAATAATTGATGATTTTAGTGAGGTCAAGGATCGAAGAGTGCAATTCAAATAAATTTTAAAATTTCTTTCTAGTTTATTTTTATTTATTAAATTAATTTTTAATTAATTTTTATTTTAAATTTATTATTTTTCATTATTTAGGTCCTTCTTGAAATTTCCTCGCTTCACCCTATATAAACCATCTGCAATATTGTAGCTTCTAGGATTACGACCAGCTTTGATTTGATTTGTTTGTCTAGAGACAAAGTTGAAAAATTACCTTTATTTATGAAGTTTGAGTGATAAAAAGTTAGATATTTTTTACATAAATTTTAGATTAGATAAAGAAAAGAATATTAAAAAAAATTATGTTAAATTCGATTCTAAATTTAATAACATTTAGTAAACCGAAATCTTTTACAGAAACCTCACTAAATATGAGATTTAATCCCTCAACTTAGGGGTTTATGCGACATTTAGTCAGCAAATGTGGGGCCCGCTCAAATAAACAAATTTCCATTAAGGGAAAGAAATCTGAATGTAGCCATGGGTTTAGGTAATGATAGGGAAGTGGATGTTGACCCATCAACAAAGTGTGCTGATAAATGTCAAAACAATGATTTAATATACAAAATGGGTTTAGCTTGTTCTGGAGTTCTCTAATTACGGTCATCAAATTAATATTCGATGTTTGAAACTCACAGTCGTTATTATTTTTATTTTGTTATTGATGTGCAGCCCCTGATGAGGGATAGGGTCAGGTCAGGACTCTGCATTTGCAAGGACAAGTTTCCGTGTACTAAAATAAAGGGTTTCACTATCTGATTCACACAAATATTTACTGTAATTTGCAAGAGGAATTGGTGTTGAAATAAAGCAAAAAGGCAAAATATTGTTTTTAAAGGAAGAAGAAGAAGAAGAAAAAAAAAGAGTAGCCATTCAATCAGATTGGTTTCTTCACATAGAAGTAGAGATAAAAGGCAGAAGAAAGTGATATCCATGAACAAAGGATATATCAAAAGTTCCAAAGGGTGAAGATCATATATACAACGAGTATTAGATAAGGACTGGACCCTTTAATTTGTTTCTATGTAGATTCACTTTGACAGGAAAAAGCTTTGATCTTTTGTCTCTTTGCCCTCTCTTTCTTTCTTTGTGTTTCACCTTAAAAAAAAAAAAAAAAAAGTAAAACTTTAGCTCTTAAATAACCAAGTTGTAGGAGCTCGGTTTTTCCATTTCCTCTGCTTTTTAAAGCCAACATTTCTTTTTCTCCCCTTTCATTTTTCTGCAACATATATTTATTTTCAGCCTGTTTCTTGTTTCGAGGATGATCTAAAGAACCAAGCTTTGCATGGAGAACCATAGAGTTGGAGAGACAGGTTTAACAGACTCAGGTCCTTCTTCAAATTACCATCATCACGCAGTTCTTCATGGAATGAATGCTCCCATTAGTAGTAATTTCATGTATGTACTTTTCAATAGAAATTGATGCTTTCAACATGTTTGCATTGTTAATCTCATTAAAGGGTTGTCGATTCCTATCCGTCAGCCATCAAAATGGATCTGCTTTCGGTTTTGGAGAGCTAGAAGAAGCAATTGTTCCTCATGGAGTGGAACTCACAAATGATGAAGCTAAAGCACGTATGTTCCTTTCCTCTCTAATCCTTCGTTTTTATTTGTCGAAATTCTTTGTATCCGAGAGGGATTACCATTTGCAATACCGTAATGATACTGGGTCAAGACACTCTTATGGTGTGACTAACATAGAAATAAAGACCTCCATAGCCATACCATGATTTTACTGACTCCATCACTGCTTAAAAACATTAAGGCAGGCTGATCATTAGGTTGCCTTTGGCTTCAACCTCTATGGCTTTGAACATATATATATCATTCTCTGAGATTTTGCTTTTATGATTGTCAGCAGCTTTATTCACAAGAAGCAGACCTTCTTCAGCTACTCTGGAGATGTTGCCTTCTAATTGGTCATTGAGATTTCAGCAAACCCCAAGAGTAGTTTCTTAACCTCTTCTTCTCCCCGATTGATTGACCTTGTGCTTGGGATTCAAGAGTTGTATTAGATTTCTAGATAAAAAGAACTTGCTTGACTGTGAACCAGTTCTTAACTTATTTTTCTTGTGAGAAGAGAGGGTTTAAAAAAATTATTTTCTGGGATTATTCCCTTGACTCCCACTATCTCACCTGGGAAACTTTGGCTCAAACCAGGGAAGTTGGAATTCAAGAGGGGAAAGCACTGACTCAGTATCATCATCAGCAGTGAACACTCTCCCAAGCAACCAGCTGCAACCAGAATCTCCTATCAGTCAAAAGGCATCTTCTTCTGCAGATCATCATCAACCTTTCAACCACAAGCCTCTGCAACAACAGCAGCTAGAGATGGCAAGTGATATCTCATCACTGAATCAATCAGCTGCTCAAGAAAAGGTGCTTAAAACTATAGTTTCATGCTTAATAATTAATACTACTAATAATCTCCCCCCCCCCCCACCACCAATTCAGGAATCTTTTTTTTTTTTTGTTATTGT
Source organism: Gossypium australe (assembly GCA_005393395.2). NCBI lineage: Eukaryota > Viridiplantae > Streptophyta > Magnoliopsida > Malvales > Malvaceae > Gossypium > Gossypium australe. Next base: position 11,155,939 of record CM016626.1, read on the forward strand.
TACTGTTTTAATCCTTTTCTCTCTCTTTCTCTGAGCATTATCTTTGTAATAAACAAAGGCACAGATCCCAAGACAGAGAATCAAAGGGTTACAGTTTTTCTGAGTCCTGAACGATTTTCTGATGAATATCTGACATGAAAATTAGAGAGAGAAGAGCTGTACAACACATTGGAAACCAAAGAGAGAACCTGCACTCACTTTTCTTTTCTTTTTTTAACTATAAAACCATCTCTCAATCTCAGTTCCTATATCTCACAAACAAACTTCATGTTTGCATGCTCTACAAATCTGTCTTGAAAGTCTTGTCTTGGAATTAGGGGGTAAAAAAAAGAGAAGAAAACCTACGCCCAAGACAAACCTAAAATTGAAATGGCAGATTTTGATGATTTAATTTGCTACTCTTATCATGTTCATGAATACCTGCAGTTACAAGAACAAGAATCACATAACAATCAGCAATCAGCAACTCTTCCCAGAAACTTTGTGAGATCTCTCTAATCATTATAATTTTCTTCTTCCAAATATTCTATAGTAGTTACTAGCATCTTTGTTAATTATGTTTATATATATATGAAAAATTCTTTTTTATAGTTTCCCAGCTTACCAACTGCCAAATGCTCTCATTTCCCCGACCAGCTTCTTTTCTATTCTTGATAAGAATCTTTTAAACCACCGACTACCGCTTCTCTTTATCACTTTTATCCATTTTTTTCATTTATTATAAAATTATTTTAAACAGTATTATTTCCCTTCATTTATTCATCTGTTAGTAATACATACACTTTTTCATAATGTTGCAGGGAAGAGGTTCATCTTCTTCTGAGAAACAGCTAGATGCTAAGGTACCCAAACAATAAAATAAAAAACCCGAATCTTCTTTTGGTTCTTAATACTTCTAAAAATGAGTTAAATATGTTTCAAATTGTTTCTTTATTTCAGACACTAAGACGTTTAGCTCAAAACAGAGAAGCTGCAAGGAAAAGCCGTCTTAGAAAGAAGGTTATATAACATGGAAAAAAATACATGCGGAAACATTTGCATGTGTTTTTTTTTTTAATAATTTTTTGTTAAGGTGACTGTAACTAATTAAGAAACTAGTTTTGTTTTGATATGGTTAAACAGGCTTACGTTCAGCAACTAGAATCAAGTAGAATAAAGCTAGCTCAACTTGAACAAGATCTGCAGAGAACAAGATCCCAGGTTTTCTTTTGTTTTTTACTTCTTCATTTTTTCTCTTTTCTAATTCCTATGATTGTGGGCTTATATATATGAGCTTAGATCTCTGGGTTTTGTGTGATAGGGATTTTTCGTGGGAGGGTGTGCTGCTGCTTTCGGAAATATCAGCTCAGGTAAGTTTCTAAGAAGATTAGTTAATTTTGTGCTATTCTTTTACCAAAAAAGGACTTATCATTTAAGTCCTTACTATAATTTTGCTCCATATTTAAATATGATTTTTTTATTAATTTAATGGCAATTTTCACAACTTTTACTTTATGGTTGCAATTTATTTTCAATTACTCAAAGTTTTAGTCGATTTTGGAAATTTGTTAAAGAAAACTGATCTGATTTAATTTAACTGTTCCATCAAAAACTAAGACAATCCTCTTTTATGAAACACAATGAACTCAAAGTTGGGATTGTCTTCGTGTAGGAGCTGCAATGTTTGACATGGAATATTCAAGATGGTTAGAAGATGATCACAGGCACTTGTCGGAGCTTAGAACTAGGTTTCATGCTCACCTTTCCGACACCGATCTTCAGACCATCGTCGACGGTTACATTTCACATTATGATCAAATTTTCCGGTTGAAAGAAGCAGCTGCAAAATCCGATGTTTTACACCTTATAACCGGGATGTGGATGACGCCGGTGGAGCGCTGCTTTGTTTGGATAGGTGATTTTAGGCCCTCTGAGCTCATCAAGGTTTGAACTTCCCAAATCTACTCCTTTTTTCTTTTCTTTTTTTTAATATCTTCCACATAAATTAAGAGTCTTTAATTAAAAATGCATATTTGCTAAAATGGGCTGGGGAATAACTGGTCAGATGCTAGTATCGCAACTAGACCCATTAACAGAACATCAAGTGATGGGGATTTGCAATCTCCAACATTCTTCGCAACAAGCAGAAGAGGCACTCACCCTAGGCCTTGAACAGCTCTACCACTCTCTAATCGACTCCATTGCTGGTGGTCCGGTCATCCACGAAATGCAACAAATGGCTGTTGCCTTAAGCAAGCTTGCCAATCTCGAAGGCTTCCTTCACCAGGTATTTCCTACTCATTACCACCACTAAACCCTATGTTGCCCGCACACGAGAGTGCAAGTACACGATATTCTTTCTATTACGTAGTTCAATTGCTCCTTTCTTGTCCATTTCATTTCATTTATTTATTTTGTTTTGAAGATATTTCATTTTAGTTTTTATAATAATAACACATATACAATAATATATTATACGTTACATCTTTCTTCATTTGCGCCGCAACTTTTTGCTATATATGCGGGAAAGGTAAAGAATATAATCGCTTACATTGTATGTATTCATTTTAAATTGGCCTTCATGAACTTGATTAATTATTATGGATGTCGTTTTGACATCAGTGTTCATATATACGGGTGAAAATTTTTATTTAATAAATTTATTTATAAAAATAAAATTAGCTTTTGCTCGAAAGGAAGGATAAAGTTAAAATATTAAAAGTCAGGTATTTTAGGTTTAAATTTTATTATATAAATAATTTTTAGATTTTATATAAAAGTATTTGAAAATATTAAAAATATTCTAGTAATAATATTTATTATTTTATAAAAAAATTAATTTTTAATAATTTTTTAATCAAATTCAAAGAGTGATATCAATTTAAACGAACACTTAAAAAATAGTAAATATAGATAAATTTAGAGTAATATTTAATAGATTTTGAATTTAAATTTCAATATATTTAGTTCCGTGGATTACGTTATTTTTATATAAAAAAATTATGGTTTTATGTTTTTTTTTTCCTTTAATTAAACTGCCTAATTACACTTTGCCACGTCTATGGTGATGCCTTCTTTCTGTTTTGTTTGTATTTTATGGGTAATTATACATGTAAAAGAAGCTCATTGATAATGATATCTGTTGAAAGCCATGGATTTGATGATTTCCTTTTTAATCTATAAATATTTCTTCAAAAAGTGGTTTGATAGTGATGTATGTATGATGAAATAAAAACCCACCTTTTAGCAATTTTTTTAATGATTGGCTGAAATTTTGGAGAGGATATAGATTCGCAATACTGAATTGGGTAAACATACATTTTGGTATCTGAATTTGGTCATAATATTCAATTTGGTACTTAGGATTTTTTTTAGGTTTAATTAGGTACCTAAACTTGGCCTAAGGTTCAATTTGGCACTTAAAACTTTTTTTAATCCAATTAGGTACTTGAACTGGCTTTTTGGTTTAAATTGGTACAAATAATGAAGTACTAATTTGGATTAAAAAGCCAAATTGATATGCCAATTTGAACCAAAAAATTAAATTTAGGTGTCTAACTAGATCAAAATAAATTTTAAGTACCAAATTGAATATTAAAGTCAAATTTAAATACTTAATTAAACAAAAAAAATATCAAAATGAAACCAAAAAATGAAATTCAAGTACAAAAAATATATATTTACCCAATTAAACTAATTGATTAGTATTTTTAAAAAGATACAAAATTTTAAATCTTCGTGCAATTGAATTGGCATGTATATCTTGTGCCATTGCGGTAAGAGTTGTTTGAATTTTGTTGATTGTGCCTTTTTTTTCTTCGGTTGGATGGACGAGTTAACCTTGCTCATTTATTCCATTTTTTGTTTGATTTAATGAATTAAACTAGCTCATAACTGTAGGCTGATAATTTAAGACAGCAAATCCTTCACCAATTGCCTCGGATATTGACCGTTAGACAAACAGCTCGATGTTTTTTGGTGATCGGAGAGTACAATCAACGATTACGAGCACTTAGTTCTCTTTGGGCATCCCATGGACCTCCTGAGTAAGATTCTATTTTTATTATCATTTTTTTAATATTTAAATAATTAGAGGGAAAAGTTTTTAAAGGGACCGAAATTAAATTGTATTATAGTTTTATATATATATATTTATTTTTTAAATAATTAAATTAAGTTTAAAAATTAAAGTATAATTTTATTTTATTAATTTTAAAATTTTAAAATTTTTAAAGGATGTATATAGATAATTTTTTACTTTAGCGGGCGGGACAACGCAAGTCACCCTACGCCCGTGAAATTAAAATAGAACGATTCCCAATAAAAGGAAAGGCAAACTCTTATTCATGGTTTTCTTGACATCCAAAATATTAACTTGATTTTGTGTATGTTTCTTTTCCCTTTACTAAAATTTAATTTATGTAATACTATTACTCTTTTTTATCATTTCTAATGATGTAGGGTCTTGATCAGTGATGACCAGTCATGCCAAACAACAGACTTGCAGATGGTGCAACAATCACAGAATCATTTCTCAAACTTTTGATGAAAAAAGAAAAGAAAAGAAATGGAGATTCCAATTAGGCATAAGCAGTAAGAGTCATGTAATTTTGACAAGGAATATGTGATATGTAGGCGTGCAAAATGAAAAATTATCAAAGCTACTTAATTTAGATGAGGTAGGGCCCTTTTTCTTAGTAAGTTTTTAAATCCTTTGTAAAAATTAATTTTAAAGTGCATTATGGAACTATTTTTTATTATTTTGTTTATTTTTAATGATGTATACAATATAATCTAGCACTATGGCTCAATGGCTCTTAAATGATGTAAAAGGCTAAAATTTAAAGGGAGAAAAAGGATTGAGCGAGAGAAAGAGAGAACGGCCGAAACGCGTTGTCCTCTTGAAATGACTTCACATTATCCCAAAACAACATTATTATTAATCAATTCCTTCAATAAAAGTACGGTGGGAAACAAGTAAAGCCATAGAAAAATGTGGTCAATCGAAGCTTTAGTAATAAAGATAAAAGTTGAGATTTTAAGTGTTTACTAGATTTCCTTAGTTATATTTAATAACAACTATTTAAATATGTTTTATATTTTAGGTAAATAATTTAAAACGAAATTAAATTAAATGATATAATATATTATATAAATATTTTATTATTTTATTCAAATAATAAAAACGTGTCACGTGGCAGGTTTTTATTGACATCTTATATGTAAGGTAAAATGAAATGAATTTGATAATTTAATTTTCATATTTGACAAAAAAATTTAAGTACTTAAGTGAAAAAGGTGGTATGGACTGATAGCTAAATTTATAGTAAAACGTTATGTAGTTTGAGATAAATTGAAATTGACAAAAATATAATATGATGAAATTAAAACATGATTTGATGTTAATGAATGGAACAATCTATTTATATAAAAAATTATAACATTAAAATTAGAATTAATTAAGTAATATAATATTTTCTCTAAATTTCAATTACTAAGAAAATTATTTAAATAATTAAAAATTAAATCATTATAGATTAAAGAACACATACACATAATTTTTCTTTAAATTAAATCACTATAATAAATTAAACATAACATTAAATAGTTAATGCATTATTTAAAAACAAGATAAATAACACAAATATATAAAATAAACCTATGAAATATTTTAACCTTAAAAATAACACAAATAATTTCTCTTTTTTTCTTTTTCTCTTTCTCTTTCCTTTCTTTATTTCCTTTTTTTTTTTTCTTCTCTTTCTTCCTTCACCCCATCGTCCACATGCCATAATAAAAGAGAAAAAGACAGGTGTCAAAAGCTCGAGGTCTTATATCTAAAACTTACATTTTCTCTTTTATATATAATTATAGATTTTTAAGTTTTATTTGATGTGGGTAGTTTTAAATTTATTTTAAAGTTTGAATATATTTTTCATTATCAATAAAAATATTATGGAATTTTATATGTTAAGAATAAGATTGTATTTTGATTTCTTTTATTAAAAAGTAGTTAAATTAGTTTTTAAAAATTAGATTAAAGGGTAAATTGATCATTTCTTTTAAAATTTTATTCGGTTAAAAATTAGTGTGACTGATACAATAACTACACTATAACATTTGACATGCAACGTGTACCTCCTATTGACATACAGAGACCAGTTTTAAACCTTAAAAATAAATAAAATTTTTAATGAAATGATGAATTTATTTTTCAATCTAAGATTTAAGAATTAATTATCTATTTTTTAAGTATAAGAGTAAAATGTAATTTTTCATAATATTTTTACCTTCCTTTATAATCATTATTCGATTCTGATCTTAATTGTATGTATAATATTGTAGTTCAGCGTGGAAATCTAATACCGAAGGCCCCCAAGTTCATTGGGACCACCAAAGTTTTCCATTGTATCTAATTCTGTTTAGTTACAAGTCTGCAAAATCAATGGCTTCATATTCATTATATTGCAGAACTAAGGAGAGTTCAATAAACACAATTCCAAGAAAATTTGTTTTCCTATATGTTGAATTTTAATTATTTGGGACATAAATATGAGGCCTCTTTTATGTCTGTATCCATATTGCAGGTTAAGAATGAATCAGGTAAGAAGGTTGAAACCTAGATGTAGCATTTTGGGTCTCCCACCTCTCAAATTCCAGGTGTCAGTCCAGGAAGATAAGGAGGTGCCAAGTAGTACAAGGCAAAAAACATTGGATCTGAAACGATTAGATATATACTGTATACATCAGTAATTGCATGTAATAAAGAGAATGAAGCAAAAGCCAGAAAGTACTTGTTGAATCATGTAAAGATTAGAGTATTGGACTACCACCTGTCGACGGTTTAGGCTGTGAAAAATACCCATTTAGACACGTGGCATTGATATCCTTTGCATGAGAACAGATGTTTTGTTCTGGGGAAGACAGAACATCTTAGAGACTTGCAAGAATTCCATGTATGTCATTGTGTCATTATATAGTATAAGACTTCCTGGTGTTAGAAAAGAGTGCCAAATAAATGGATTTTGCTTCTCATGTTTTGTAGGAAAACCCATACAGGCTGCCGTTGCTAAACCTCTAGTTTCTTTCACAGTTGAATCTTCACTCGTCTTTGTTTAGAATCTGTAGCTTTGGTATTGAGGGTAAAAAGGAAGGAAAATCATGAAGGTTTGTAGCAGATTTTATTGTTTTGAAGTGTCATAATGATAGGTCTAATAGATGTTTTAACCTTTTTTTTTTCTTTTAAAAATTTGTGAAGGTTCATGAAAAGAGGTCTCATTCTCATGCACATGGAACTGGTGATGAAGAGAAAATCATGACAAGAAAGCAGAAAGCAGACCAGTTGAAAAGCAATGAAGGAAAGGAATCTCCAAAGAAACCCAAGGTGGAGGCTGATAATGATCAAAATAATGGAAAAGCTACAACGGAGGTGGCTAAAGAGTTTGAAGAGTTCTGTAAATCTGTGAGGGAGCACTTATCTGTTGCACAAATGAGGGAAATCCTTGAAGCCAATGGCCAGGATTCATCTGGTTCTGATTCTTCTGTTGTCATCAAATGGTTAGTCTCTATTCTCTCACTGTTATTGCTTTCATAACATGCAAACAGTTTCAGCAATCAAATCACATGCATTTCTATTGGCAGCCTCGATATGTTGTTCTATGGACCATTGGAGAAGTGCCAAATCTGCAATGGGGATTTGGAGTTTGATGGCAACCGCTATTCATGCAAGGGAACTTACAGTGAGTGGTCCTCTTGTGTATACAAAACAAGAAGCCCAGCAAGGAAGCAAGAACCATTCAAATTGCCTGATTCTGTCCTGAATTCACCTGTTGCTGAAGTAAATTTTACTGATTAATTCTCCTTGGTTTATATGATACAAATTTTAGTCCAAGTCTACTAAGCTCTATCTTTTTTTTCTTCCTATAGTTCGTGAAGAAGTACGAGGATCCAAAACTCCGGCCTCACCGGTATGTAGGGGTCACTGACAAACCTTTCTTGGGAATGATGATTTCCCTGATGGGCCGGCTTAGTCGCACACATGTATGTGAAAATGTTTTCAGTTCTATATATTGCTGAACCTTATAGTCTTTGTTCTTTGACTGAATGGGCTAAGACCCTTCATGTTGCAACTCTTCTGATGCAGCAATACTGGAAAACCAAGATAGAGAAACATGGAGGGACAGTCTCCAACTCAGTCATTGGTAGTTGTTTACATCATTGCAGAGTTTCAGATCTTATGATTCCTTCTCTTGTTCTCTTGTTTCTTGCTTTGATAAAATGCTTTTGTAAAACTCTGGGGGCAGGTGTAACTTGCTTGGTTGCTTCTCCTGCTGAACGAGAGCGTGGGGGCTCATCCAAACTGGTAGAAGCAATGTGAGTAGACATAAATACATATACATATCTTGACACTCAATTGATCCTCTCTTGTATGTAAGAAGCTCTTTTTAATGGCACAAAAATCTGACATTCTATTAGCTGAGAAGATATTAGGCATTGGAATCTTTAGTTAAATGACAATGGATGGAACATTTCAGGGAAAGAGGGGTACGAGTGGTGAGTGAAGCTTGGTTACTTGACAGCATTGAGAAGCAAGAAGCACAGCCATTAGAAGCTTATGACATAGTTACAGATCTTGCTGTTGATGGCAAAGGAATTCCATGGGATAAACAAGTTCCTGAAGAACATGCAATCGAATCACTTTCAGCTGAAGTATGCCCTTTCCTTTCAGAAATTTGAGGATACTTTCAGAAAAAAAAAAAAAAAAAAAAAAAAAAAACCAAATAAATTGTTTCTCTATTCCGTGATTTAATTGCTTGCAGCTCAAGTTGTACGGAAAAAGAGGAGTCTACAAGGATACCAGATTGCAAGAGCAAGGTGGCCAAATATTAGAGGAAGATGGGATATTATACAACTGTGTCTTTTCGCTTTGCGACCAAGGAGGAGCCATTAATGAGTAATCCAATGAGTTCTTTTATCGAGTCTGGATTAATACTACCAATCGGTAGCTCTATTGCAGTTACTGATTTCCAAGTTTCATTTGTATAGGTATTGCATTATGCAACTGGTCAAAGTACCGGATAGTAACCTCCACTTGTACTACAAGAAAGGGAGAGTAGGGGATGATCCTAATGCCCAGGAGCGGCTCGAGGAATGGAAGGACGTAGATGGTGCTGTGAAGGAGTTTGTTAGGCTGTTTGAGGAAGTAACAGGAAATGAATTTGAGCCATGGGAAAGGGAGAAGAAGTTTCAGAAGAAGCCACTGAAATTTTATCCCATAGACATGGTAAAAAAAAACTCTTGTTCCTCTCCAATTGTATTGGAGTATTTTTTTTTCTTTTCACGTGATTTTTGTTCCTAATCGGTTTCCCTGTATTGGTAAGGATGATGGGGTTGATGTGAGATGTGGAGGACTTGGCCTGCGACAGCTAGGGGTTGCAGCAGCACATTGTAAACTTGAACCGATGGTTGCAAACTTCATGAAGGTTCTTTGCAGTCAGGAGATTTACAAGTATGCTTCTTTCAACTATGGCCATTAATCTGTTTTCTTTACCAATATCTAAGTTAATCGGTCACGCTGGACAGGTATGCACTGATGGAGATGGATTTAGATGCCCCTGATTTACCAATGGGGATGCTCTCCAGCGTTCATTTGAAAAGATGTAAGAACCCATTATTTTGCTCTTCATCTTTTTTTTTTTAATATACTTCCATATCTATAATGTCATGAATTAAACCAGGTGAAGAGGTTCTACAAGAGTTCATAGAGAAAGTGAAATCAATCAAAGAATTTGGACCTAAAGCAGAGGCAGTTTGGTCAGACTTTAGCCAAAGATGGTTCACTCTGATGCATTCTTCCAGGCCCTTCATCTTCAGGGACTATCAAGAGCTTGCAGATCATGTAGAACCTCGTAGTTCAACCTAAATACCAGCTCTTTTTCAAGTCTTATTACTAAACCAGGGCTTGAATTTTGTAGGCTGCAGCATCATTCGAGTGTGTTCGAGACATTGTTGTGGCATCCCATATGATTGGACATATGGGTGATGATACTCTTGATGACCCATTGTCTGATAGATACAAGAAAATAGGATGCTCAATTTCTCCACTGGATAAAGATTCCGAGGACTACAAGATGATCCTCAATTATGTGGAAAAAACTTATGAACCTGTCAAGCTTGCAGACATTGTAAGTCACGTCTCAGGATTTGCATATTTTAGCTCAAATTTGATGTTTCATTTTTACCTGCTAACAAAGCCTTATATACTTGGTAAATTTTGGTCAGGAATATGGGATCTCAGTTGAGAATATCTTCAATGTGGAAACTAAGGAAGGCCCCTCGTTTGATGAAGTAAAAAAGCTGCCAAACAAGAGACTCCTGTGGTGCGGTAAGTAAAGCCTGGCCTTCAATCCTCTTATCCTTCCGAAAGTCCTCTTCAGCAAGTCTCTGAGTGATCATGCTCTCATTTGATGTATTCTTCCAGGTACTCGGAGCTCGAACCTGCTAAGGCATTTGCATAAAGGCTTCCTGCCAGCAAGCTGTTCTCTACCAGTTCCAGGATATATGGTAAAATGAACAGCCAGTTTCTCATCATATTTAGGTTTAAATGCTATTCACACGATTGAAACTCCCAAGTTTCTGTGACAGTTCGGGAAGGGCATAGTTTGTTCTGATGCTGCAGCAGAAGCTGCCAGGTATGGCTTCACTGCTGTAGACCGGCCTGAAGGGTTCTTGGTTCTTGCTGTGTTTTCACAAGGTGAAGAAATTATGGAGCTCAAGAACCCACCGGAGGTATTACTCCCATTCTATGTTTCTGATTCCACTTCATTCCATTACTACTTTAGTCATGAAATCCTGAATTTGTTAACCCTCACTAAACGACACAGGATACTAAGCCATTGGAAGAGAAGAAAGTGTGTGTGAAGGGACTGGGGAGAAAGAAACCTGATGAATCAGAATATATAGATTGGAAAGATGATATCAAAGTCCCTTGTGGCCGTTTGATCCCCTCAGAACACCAGGATAGCCCTCTCGAATATAATGAATACACAGTCTATGATCCCAAACAGGTGTGTCTCGGCAGATTCTTTTTTATCGGTAAAAACTGTTTGGAACCCCGCTAAAATTATGTTTTCCTGACAACAGGTGAGCATGAGGTTCTTGGTGGGAGTGAAATTTGAAGAGAAGGATACAGTGATGGACGCCCAGGATTGAAGGAGGGGAATATCAAGAACGGGTTTTCTGATCGTTTTTGTATAGTTTCACTGTACTTTTGGAATATGGGATGGGGGGACGTGATCATGTAAAGGGATGTTCATGTCTTTTGTTGTACATAATCACCTCAAACATCTCTGATGGTAAGAGGCAGACAAAGATACAGTAAAAACTTTCCCTATATTTGAATCAGTTTTCACAGTTAAACCACTTTTTTGCCTACAATCAAGAAACAGATGCTTGCTTACAATCCAAGTTTAAATCCCTTCTAGACATCAAAACCTTTTTTTTTTCTTTGTTTCTTTGGTTGCATTTACTTTGCTGGTCTTATAATAACAAGGATTCGACAAAATCGTACAAACAAGAAGCAAATGTGGTCTGACAGTAGAGGGAAAGCAGCAAGCAATATAGGGTTAGTTCTATAGAGCAGATAAAAGGACAGAGTTGTCTTGAAAGCGAAGTAGAAAAGAAGGGCTCTTCTAGAAAATCATGCTAAAAATTCCTAAAAATCAGATGTTACTTCTCGACATTAATTACCTGCTATCACTCATTATATGCAACAAAAAGAAAGTGTGATTATCTCAAGGAAGGTATGTTTAAGAGACTCCTATTTATAACATAGACAAATATAAATGTATGAAGTGATTCAAGGTGAATTTTTTCTACATAGATATATGCTCCGGAAACGAAAACTTTCAAAAGAGGGAATACCAGTTTAAACAAAAAGGAAATGAAGAATTCAAAGCTTCACATTTTCAGTTCCATTTTTACACTTGAAATGACCCCAACCTACCTTCGATAGTTTAGGGCCGGAATATGAAGCAAAGATCTTCATCATTTGTGCTCTTTTGTGGACAACTACAGATACAACATGAATACAACAATTTAATCTTTGACCAAAGAACAAGTACAAAATAAAAATGGATTCGAATCAGCAAGAAACAATCGCAGGATGGAACCTTAGCTTGTCGAAAACGGATGCTTTACTTGGTCGTGATTCAGCCGAAATCATAGATAAGATTACCACAGCCGAAATCATAGATAGATTACCACAGGTGGGAACCTGAACCTATCCGAAATGAAGGGTATTGCCTGTGGATTCTTCACCAGATCATGGTAGAGTGCATACTCCGCTTCGTAGTCATGTAACCGGAGCTCAGACTTCTGATTAGTATGGTAGTGATGCTTTGCGGAAGTTGATTTGCCAAAGCGAAATATACTAACTTTGTCGCAAATTCCCAATGCCAGCATAACAGCTTGCATCCCAGAGGAGTAATGAAACATAGAACCATCATGTGTAGAAGCCCATTCTCCCAATGCCTTCCTGGTCTCCTCCATAAATCGTTTAGCCGAATAGTACTTCACAATTCTAGCACATAACACATCAAAACGAGGATCTGTAATCAACAAAGGTGCCTTGTGAGACGAATTGCAGACTGTATAGTCCATGAAATGAACTGGTTGACAAATGTACATAATCATAGGAACATTCCTCCCATAAGGATGACAAAAGCAACCTTCCCTCCTAGCACAAAGATGCAGTATATTGCTATTTACAAAGGAAATGCCTGTTTTTGATCCCACATTCTCTTCAAACTTCTCAGTTCTAGCATTATTCAATCTAATCACAATCTCATGACCATCAATCAGTTCCCCATAATCACGGTTCAGCAATATCCCACTGTTCCCCACAACAGCACAAGATTTATACTTTCTAGCTGAACTCATCAAGCCATTGTGTCTATCAATAGGGGTCTTCACTAAGCTAACTAAATCCATCATGATATCAGGCTGGAATGTCTTTTTTCTTGCCCAAAGCTGTAAATTCCTCCTAAAATCTAACCAATACCGATAAAATTTAGGGGACCTGAGTAATACCGGTAATCCATTAGAATTTCTGGATTTGGCATCATGATGACTGAAACTCCTCGAAGTTGCAAAGTTCCTTTGCCCTCCTTGACTAGGAAAGTCCCTTTCCAGCAGCTGCTTTATTTCAAGCTTGGATTTTGCTTCACCTATATCAATAGATGCAAACTTGAGCAAAGTGGAGTTAAAAATTTGGATTTGTGGGGGTTGGATTAGGACCGCGGTTGACTCCAACTCAGCTGAAACGGTAAAGACACCGCGGCGAGGACTGGCAATCCGACAGCTTAAGGTTGCAGTCAATGCAACAAGCATTAGAATGCTTATCAAGGGTCTGAACGACCTCTTCATGAGAAGAATCACATTGGGGGGACGATAAATGGGGTTTGCTAGGTATGGCCAAAATAAGAAAAAAGTACGGATCTTGAATAAATCTGTATCGGATTCAGATCCATCTTCAGGTTCAGTAGATTTTGGCATCCCAAATAGAGAAGAGGGGTTTAAGCACAAAAAAGAAACCATCTCATCTCAGGATTGGGTTTTACAGGAAACGAAGAAAAAATATCAGATCTACCTCATGAAAGAACAAATAATGTCTTATTTTTGAACAAAACCAGAAACAGAAAGAGGGAAAGATGAAATCTTGAAGTGGGAAATCTCACAACAAAGTGAAATGCAATTTGCAGACGAAAGCTAAAATAGGAAGGGTGCATTGTTTGATAACTTGAAATCCATAATTCCAATATGAGATAATTTTGTTATTGAGCAAAGGAATTTATAAGACAAAAGAAGAAAGGGCAAAGTTTTAAGAAATTGCGGAGATGTTTTTGTGGAATAAAAAAGCAAAGGTTAGGTGAGGGGAAAATCTTCAGCTTCTCTTCTCAGCCCATTTAGAAATCATGGTGTTTGCAGGTTACGCGACCCGACTCATATTTGATTAGTTAAACATCAGTTAAATCAGGTTCATTAAATTCATTCCAATTTTATATGAAGGTTTAATTACAGAATTGTTGTTCAAACTATTCCTCTTTTTCTATTTATTTGGATATCTGGATCTTTTAATAAAAAAATTTCCATCTTTTTTTACTCAAAAAAAGATACACTATCAAGTTCTTATTAGTTAGTGTTGTAAAATAAGGCCAGAAAATTTTAATATTTTAAGTTTTATTTTTGAAAAAAAATAACATGATTACTTTTAAACACTAAAATATAAAAATTTTGTTAAATACAAATATTACATCCAATCAAGAAAATACAGATATTACATTAAAAAGTCAAATTTAATTATCAAATAGTATATTAAGATTTAATTAAAATTTAAAAACCATATTTTATATAATAATAAATATATGTATTATCTAATCAAATTTGATTATTCTAGACATTCATTAAATCGGTGTTATATCATTTATCTTATGCACCACTCCTTTAAATTTATTATCTTAATCGATTCTAATTTAATTCACGTTAATATTTAAAAGGAAAAAAGTAACAAAATAGCATTTAATCAAAATAATTATTGACAGCAAGAAATAAGTTTTTTATTATACAATCTATATTAGATAATAAATTTTTTAATTTATTTATGAAGTTTTAATTTAATTCAATTTTCATGAATTATTAATATAACACTATTTTATATTTATATATTGCACATGTAAATAATTAAATTAAATTAGAGATTTTTAATACATATGATTAAATTAAAATTGAAATTTTAAATATATTTAAATAACAATCAAAATTCGACGTATATAACTACACTGAATTAAAATTCATGTATATAATTCTACATTAAATTAAATTAAAACTAATTTACCCCTAAATATTAATATAATAATTTTTATATTTTATATAACTAAAATTCAAATCTTTACCACTTCAACTTAAGACTAATAAAAAATTATTCATATTACCTTACCATATTAACCAATTGTTTATGATTAGATTACTGAATAAATCTTTGATAAAAAATTATTGAATATATTTTTATATTAAAATTTTCATTTTATAAATCTTATTATATAAATTTTTTTTTACAACAATAACTGAATCCAGACTTCAGAAAAATAAGCACTGTGTATTTGAATTTCGAAATATTGGATCTGCATTTTATCTCGACATAGAATTAATCTCCTTATTTTTCTTTCTAAATTTGTGGAATTAAAGGATTAATCCCTTGTAAGTTGTAACACCACAAACAGACGATTCAATGGAAACCAACATTGACGATATAATTTAAGAAGACGAGAAATATACCATTATAGGCAACAACGACAACCATCTAAAACACTTCCTACTGCTTGACCGGCCATCGACCGGCTAGATCCCATCAGCAATCTAAATTTCATCAGTTCTCCGATGACCCAGATTCTTAAATTTGACAGACAATCAGAAAGAACCCATCCCCCATTTTTTTTTCTTCAGTCCATTTTATTTATATTTTTTGAAGCTTCTCACCCTTAACAAGAGGATTAGCTTTGGCGATTTGTTGTTTTCCCATCCCTTTGAAATCAAAAGTACAAGCATGTTGTTCAGGGTACCTATGGATCCCACAAAAAATCATCCCGCACCTGCACTTGAACCCCGTGAGCCCCACGCGTTTCTTGCAACTCAAGCATCTGTTTGGCGTAACCTGAACTTCCTCCTCCTCCACCACCTTCGTTTCCTTCGTTCCAGCCGATGGTTCCTCGTCCGCCGGCAAGGATGCCAAAAACGAAGATCGGGCCGATGATGACGATGGCAATGAAGACGACGAAGGAACGAAAGTGTGACTAAAGGCTTGTTTGGCAGAGGAAGATTGTTGTTCTTTAAGTTGAAGATCGCGATAACAATTAGAACAGAGATTTTGAGTCGTTGGGCTTCCGAAGAATCCACAGTTGTTGGCACATAACTGTGGTGCTTGACATCTATGTTCTTCAGCCATATTTTTTCAATCTCCTTTCAAACCTATAAAGGAAAAAAAACAAACCCCGTTTAACAGAAATCAAATAAAAAGCCATAGATTCATGACAAAGAAAAATAAACCCCAAAAAAAAAACCGAAGGAAAATTTACCAGAGGCGAGAGTTTCAGAGGAAAACGAAACCCAAATCTTATTATAATCAGAAGGGAAAGAAGAAGAAAAAGTAAACGAGGAAATAGAAGGGAAGGGAAAGGAATCGCTCTTTATGGGGGAAAAAAGAAAGAAAGGGAAGGATTCTTTCTCCTGTTCTTCTTTGAAGATTCCACACACTTCCTTTTTCTTTTCTCTCGGGGCTTCTTTATTTTGGGTCTAATAAATAAAATAAATACTACGCGTTCTTAAATAAACGGTGTAAATTGAATTTTACCAAATAAAAATATTAACTAAAATAGCCACAATTTCGAGTGGCTATGGGCTTCTCAGCCTACTTTATATATAGATTATATAAATATAATCATATATACTACTTAGCCGTTAAGCTACGTTAAATCTGCCCCTTAGGTTTGTTTTTGTTGTTTAAATGTTTGGCTTTTTATTAATATTGTTGTTTTAAATTGAGAGTTAAGTTAAAACTCCAATTTTGACCAAAGTTAGGACGGCAGAATCGAAAATCATGACGAAACGTTGCCGTGGAAGTGGGGTCCCTTTTTCTCATAATTGTTATGATAACGACAACTGATAAATCTTAAACCGTTGTAGTTTTTACGAGTACAGTATGTCTGTAATTGTTATTCTAATTTTTTATATGATATCATTTTTTTTTTGTTAATAGTTATTATTATAATAAGAGATATTCATGGCTTAGGTCAGTTCGAGGGTAATTTTAACAATTTTTCAAAATCATATCTGTTTTGAAATTCACTTATTTTAAAAATTATGTTTTACTATTAAAAAATAATAAATTATAAAAAAGTTTAATTAATATTTTATATATTTATAATTTTTTAAATATCTTTTAATATTTAAATTAAATTTGAGTGAGGTTAACCTGATGCGCAAAAGAACCTTGTTCAAGCTAGGCTCAAGTTGTCTCATGTCTACCGAGTCAGGTGAGCTACTTGATCATTGGACAAGTCTACTTTTAACCTTTTAAAAAAAGTTTGAATTTAACGATCAATTTTTAAAAATGGTTGAATTGTGTTTGAATTTAACGATCAATTTTTAAAAATAGTCGGATTGTTTTTTTTTTGTAATGAAAATACTGAGTAAAACGTTAAAATTTTAAATATGGAAGTCCACGTGACAATACATGTATACTTTATATTTTTTTACGAACTTTTTATATTTTTTGAATTTGAAAAGTTTTTTTTATATACCAATTTTCAATTACTTGCTGATGTGACGTAATAAAATAAACAGTGTCATGTTAGCATAAAATACATGTGAATTACGTAAACATTGTTGAAAATGTAATATTTTTGTTAGCATTTTTTTTTTGTGTTAAAAAACGTTTTTCTTTTTTAAAGTTAATGATCAATTTTAACCTAAAAAAATAGTTAAGACTAAATTGATAAACAAAAAACGTAAACATTAAATTTTAAATTTAACATATGCTTCTTTATATAATTATAGGTGTCTACTATATGAGATTGATCTTATTCAGAATAAAATGATATTTAAAGTTTCAAAATTCAATCCTAGTTCAAATACCTATTTTCAACCGCTTGATAAAATAATTCTTGTTGGTTAAATTATATGATTAATTTTTACATTAAATTAACTTTTTTCATGTTAGTCTAAAGTGAGTTAAATTAGTATTTTTAAAGGATAATTATTTAAACTTTTAAAATTTATAAATAAAATTAAGAAATTACTATTTATTTTATTCATACTTAGTTTAGTTTTAAAATATCAAATAAGGATAAGTTAATATTTTTTATCTACTTATGAAATTAAAAAAATTATAGTATTGTGTATCAAATAATATTTTTTATACAAAAATGATAATTTTTTAATATCTAATCTTATTGCTTTTTTATAATATTGCTTATTTACTTTAATATTAAATATATACATAGTAATTAAATTATTTCCCATAATAAAAAGACTAATTTATGCGTACTAAGTTTTAACTCGATTGATATTAACACTATTACTAGTACAAGAAAAAATGAGTTTAAATGTGTTGAAATACATTTATCTTCCTATTTAATGATTGAAAGGGATTATGAATTGAGAGAGATTATAAATAATCCTAGATTTTGTATATAAAAAGACTAATAGATAGTTTTAAATTATGTATAAAAGAAAGAGAGACTAATTTTAGAAATAAATTTCCCGTTTCTCCTCCAGACACGTGTTTGGACGCAGTGGTGTCCAGCGCTTAAACCTCTTCAAAATACTACCATAGAATCATTGCAACCAATTTAATAACTAACAAATCAAATTAAATGGAAAGATAATTTAAATTAATTAACTAATTAAAATAATTATGCATTCATATAATGTTTATTGCACCCAAAAAATATAAATATTGAAAATAATATAATTAGAAAAATAATTACAAATCCCATAACATAATTTGTAAAATAAACAAAAATCATATAAAAAATTATATATCTCAAATTTAAAATATCAGAATTTTTAAAACTTCAATTTTATCATTCTATCAATAACTCATAAAATAAAATAAAAAACTATGTATATATATAAATATTTCAAATAATACAAGAACTAAAATTTTAATCATATGAACAAAACAACATGAATGGACGACTCATAAACATCCGGTCCGCCTCTATCTTGGTCAGCAAGAAATATCAGGATTGGCTAAATCCTTTACAAGAACAGTTTCCAAAGTATCAACACGTACCTCTAAATGAAAAAAAAAAAAAAAAAACCACTAACCCTTAAGCTTTAAGATTTTCAATACAAGTGCAACTATGCAAGCAATAATTTGGGGGGGGGGGTGAACCCTAGAACGTGACAGCGTATTCATTGCTGAATTCAGAATTGGGGCCAAAATATGAAATAAATTTAAAGCTAACGCGAGTTCAAATTTGTATAAATAAAATGTTGAATGATTCTTTAAGTAAATTATCTAATTGATTACTAAATTTTTTTAATCTTTTCATTATAGTAACTTAAATAAAAATATTCTTAATTTAATTATTATCATTATAATAATTAATTATTTTAATCATCCAACAGCAACCGCTAATTCACTAATGAAATTTGATGTGGCATTCCACATCATTTATTTACTATTTTTTGACCCAATGTTGTTTATCATCTTCTTTTCCTCCACACCGCCCTTGCTTCCACCATTCTTTCGTCTTTTACCTTTACTCCATGCTTTTGGCCACCACATCAACTCTTCCTGTACCCACTGCTACCGTCTGCTTATCTTGTAGTTCTCTTTCTACATATATTAAAAATATGTTTTTATGTAGAAACTATTAATAGTTGTATGCTTGACCCAAAAATGTAAAACCTATCAATCCTTACAATTTTAATAGTTTGGGAAATGCGAAGTATTTAAGCTCAAGCCACCAAAGCCTAGCGGAGAGGGAGATCTATGCTCAAAAAAAAAAAAAAAAATAGTGAAGGAGACCTTCTGCCAGAAACAAAGCAACCATAGGACTAAGAGCTCTTCCATTGTCACCTTCGCAAAACAGTATTCCTACACAACATTTGTGCACCCAAAAGTTAAGAAGAAAGAGTTTCCCAACAATGTTTAGAGTTTCAGCTAAACAACAAAAGACATATTTTGACAATTTTTTACACAACTTTTGGGTAGAATTGATTTTGTATACAAAGCAGATATTTAAACAGAGGATGCATTAAGTATTGATTGCAGCTTCATTTTAATACAAAAGTTATAAAGAAAGAAAAAAGAGGAATGTGAATTTTTGCCGAACAACTCAACCTCTTTATATTCCATCTCTTCATAGATTCATTCCTTTGCTCTTTAAAATAAACGAAAGAAAGAAAACCCATTTTCTAATTTTTTTGTATTCGTATGGCCGGTGAGTAAAAAGAAGAAGAAACTAAAGTCATTTGAGGCATCGATGATAGCCCATTCAACTTGCTCTCATAGGCCACAACCCTCAAAAAATTACTAAAAAGCACGCGCGTGGAATGCTCATGAGTTTAGTTTCATCAGAATCTGAAGTAGACGACAAAATAAGACGGTGAAAATGGGGATAGAAGATAAAAGATATACGATGGAGGGACATACAGTAGAATAAGCTTACGATTGCACGTGCCTAGTCTCTATTTCTTCTTGATGCTGCGGTAATGATGGAAGTAGTGAGTAAAACGAAGAGATGGTGCAATGGCCAGAAGCAGGGAGCAAAGGAAGAAGAAGAAGAACGAATGGTGGAGGCAGGGGTGGTGTGGAGAGAAAGAAGATGATGAACAATAACTGGAAAAAAAAAAGTCAAAAATGATAATGTGGAAACGCCACATCAAACACTGTCAGTGGGTTAACAGTTGAGCGACTAAGATGTTTAGTTATTGTAATGACAGTGATTAAATTATAAATATTTTTTATTTGGATGACCAACTAGGTAGTTTATCTAATTTTTTTCAACAGCTTGTTGCGAAAATTAATGGCTTACTCATTCACTGGAATGCTAAAAGATTCTAATTCATATAACACGACAGAATAAATCATCAAACAATCCGCTGCCACGAAAGATTGGAAGTGTAATTATCAGAGAAAATGCCAGTTTTACAACCATGAAAGCAAGCTGTTTCATGATATCCATAGCCGTTTGCCACTAACTTGTGGCGGAAGCAGCTTTAAGGTTGGTAAGTTGAAAAAGATAGAACTGAAGACCCTAGTTCGTTACCGCGACAATATATGCATTCCAAGCATCTTCTTGTTGGAAAGTTTTTACCTCTTCATACTTCACATCTCGCCCGCTGCCGAATCCTTCTGTGCTTCTGTTTTCACTAGTGTCTGGCATCTTCCGAAGCCAGAAATGGACATATTGAAATCCAGCCTCTTCTAAGCAGTCTCTAATCTCTGGCAGCGACCACCTGGACAATTAAGCCACCATGTTATCAAACTGAAAGGAGAAACCTAACAGTAATGTTCCATTGTAAACAAGAAAATGCAACAGGAATTTAACAGAACTTACAGCCTCCAACTGTAAGAAAATGCATGGCGAAGTTTCTTCTGCTGCTTTTGAAGATGGAAATGGAGACTAATCCTTGTTTTGCGTTCAATGATGTTGAATTCAGCTTGCTCCCAAGTATACTGCACATATTACATCAAACGTTATGGAATAAAGATTTTAAACGGGAAAGAAATATTAATTTCTTCTACGCAAGTTAAAACCTTTGACTCACACCTTATTGATGACTAATCACTTTTGCCAAAATGAAAATAAACCATATATTGAAATAAGATGAAACTCCACTTATGCCTGACAGAAGTTAAATCCTCTAAACCAGAATATGCCACAGAAAGGTAAACCAAATAAACTTTATATGTTATGTACTTTGCATTAACACGGGTCGTATGGGCAGAGAGATTATACCGTAAAATTGGGAAATCTCCTTTGAAGTCTTAAGGACTGCTCGGATGACGTGCCACCATATAAATCCATCACAAATATACCACCCTTTTTAGACAAGGCTTCAAGAACATGCTTGAAATACAAAACCAGTTCTGCACGTTTATGGAGACAGCAGCAGCTGTAATTAAAAGCACATATAATGTCCCTCGCAGATATTTTGGCATCTGCCTTAACAGATTCTTCATTTGACAAAGTGATAGAACCCTCTTTTATGTTAGGTTCTGTTGCAGTAATCTCAGAATTATAATCACTTTCCTCCAACTGAATGTTCCTTATCAGCTCTTGAGGCTTGAAGCTGACTAATTTTGCCTCATGCGGATTTAATACATTCCCGTGAAAGAGAGATATTCTCGAATACCCATCAGCCCCAACTTTGTTGATGTTGTTCTCCAGGCAAAACTGCAATGCCTCGAGATCAAGATCCAATCCAACAGCTGTCCGCCTTGTATCACTTCGGAGCCATTCTGTACTGTTAAACAGTGTAAGTTCTCAGTACTTATTAGTTTTCCCTTTGCAATGTGAATTGCTAAGTATAATATAGAGCAAGTTAAGAGAGTAGACAACATCAGTTTAGACTTGGAACCAATGACCTGATGGATTATCAAATATATCCACAATCGAAATTACCATTTTATTCATTAACTGAAATACATCATCCATATATCGCAACTTATTAGACAGGGTAAAAGGAGAGATTGATTTAATTACTGAAAACTATATGAAGTAATGATCTTTGCCGTTGCCTGACATCTGAACATAAACTACATAGAAAGTGACCTGTTTCATTATCATATTTGCTAGCATACATGTTTGATGGCATTCAAGCAATTTAACCATAGATTCAACAAGTCACGAAGCAAGCAACATTTACAAAATCACAACCGAAATCCCAAAAACAAAACTAGGAGTGACATATATGAAGAATTTGATGGCGGCCTCGACTTATTCACATGCTATCAATTTATTCGGTTAATTTGCAGCACTAGCTAAAAAAATGATGCTAATAAGTGGGAACATACCTAAGAAGTGCAGTGCCACAGAAATCTTCTTGAAGATGCAGAGGCAACCTTCCACCCACATACATCAAAAAGAACTTCTGCAAATAGCTTATATCTCCTTTCGGTGACTGCATTCAACACACAATTACTTCCATTAAAATATATATATAGTTATTAATTAACATCAGACAATTAGAAAGAACCCGTCTTTACATTACCTAACACATCGACTTTCAATCAATAAGCTAATAAATCAATTAACTGCGGCATTTTTTATACCAAGCTGGCAAGACAAAAATCAAAACTTTGCTTATCTACCCGAACTTCTCTCAGCAACATAAAGGGGGAAAAGATCAAACATTTGGAGGGTGGGGGTGACAATAACCTGTACAGATTGTTGGTAAAGAATGAATTTTGATGGCATTTCCGTTGATGGGTTTGGGTAATCTTCTTTTTCCTCTTGTTCTGGTTCTTCTTCTTGTTGTTCTTCTTCAGAATCTTGAGATGGTTGTTGAAAACTGGAGCTCTCATCTTCATAATCATCATCGTGTTGGACAGAATAATAAGAGGCTGCTCCTCTATGAGATGATCTTTGTTGGTGCCTGTGTTTCTTGTCTCGTTTTCCCATTCTTTTCAATTTTTTACCCTTACTTTGCCCGCCGCCAACTAAACAGCTTAAAACCCCGCGCCCTCTCCACTGACCTTTTTCCCCTTGAGGAGCTTGAAGGAAAAAAAAAGGGCTTTAGAGGCGTTTAAGACTCGTAATAAGGGTTAACTCCATTTAACATCCCCAAATTATCCTTTACATTCTAAAGTAGTCTTATCTTCGATTTTTCCAAAAAATATTTTTTGGGGGTATAAAAGAGACTCCAGAAAAAAGCCCAAGTACTAATAAGTCGAGAC
Source organism: Gossypium australe (assembly GCA_005393395.2). Lineage (NCBI taxonomy): Eukaryota > Viridiplantae > Streptophyta > Magnoliopsida > Malvales > Malvaceae > Gossypium > Gossypium australe. The sequence goes on from CM016626.1 coordinate 11,179,385, forward strand.
ATCCAACAGTATCACGCTGAGTCATAAAAGCACGCACTTCATGAGGTGGTTCTTTGAAATAAGCTGTTTCGAAACCAAGACCAATCCCTATCTTTGCTAAAACATCTGCCACTTCGTTAGCCTTCCGGTTAATGTGTTTGAAGCGAACTTCCCAATCGAGTTGTATCTAAAACCTGATGTGACTTGTAAGAACTTCGTCGCGGGTTCATCTACTCGCCGGCAAAGCACCGAAATTAGATCAGCGTTATCACTCTCCACCTGCACCTTGTCGTATACTTTACTACCTGCAAAAGATAAGCCCTCAAAGACTGCCCAAGCCTCCGCTTGAAACATCGAGCAAAGCTCCCAGCAAAGCCACCAAGCGATTCTCCTTGAGCATTTCGCAACAGCCCCCCTGCAGCAGTCCGACCCAACTTAAAAGGGCCTGCACCATCAGTGTTTATGGTAATCCATCCATCCATCCAAGGGTTCTTCCCAATTATACTTCCTTAACCTCCTTGTTGCACTAGCCGCTTGTTGCTGTTTAGCAGCTAAAACTGATGCTGTCCAAACTTTGCTAGTAGCAATAATGATAGCTGAACACAAAATTATTCCGACTTTTCCACAATAGCCAGCATACGATTGCATAAAAGATACTCCAATCACCTTCATCTGTACACACGGTATCGGCCTTCTCTAAATTCCATGTAATCCAATCGGCAATGGGTAAAAAGAAAAAAAGGAGCTTGCATCGCCTGAGGAACAACAATAAACCCAGATGCTCTTGGCAAAGTGGCAATCACGTACCATATGTATGCTACTCTCTGATTCAACTCCACATAGGGGGCAAAGGTCGACATGGGTCATCAACCGCCGAGCTCTTTCCTCATTTGTCAGAATTCGATTCCTATAAAGCAGCCACATAAATTGTTTAAACCTTTTACGGACTCCCATTCTTCCCTATAATAGACCAACGCGCATCCTTAACCACCCAAGCACATTTTTAAGTGTAAAAATTAAATTGTAATATTTATGAGGGTAAAAATATAATTTTATTATTTTAATAATTTATATTTTTATAATTTTAAATAATTAAATTAAAATTTTATTATTTTTAGGAGAATCAATTTTAACTTTACAAATTTAAAATTTTAAAACACCTAATAAAAAATTAGGAGAAAAGCGCCCTAGCGATACCTCTGCACACAAGCATAATTGGCTATGTTCTTAGTTCTTAAAGTAGCAGCCATCGAATACCGACTCGTTTGGGACCATTTCCACGCTAAGTTATCTTCACCAACCTCACCCTGTGGAATGGGATGACTCGCGATCTGAAGAACTACAATTCATTTATTATTGATTTTTTTTTTATCAATTTTAATGATATATTAAGTATTGAGAACTACATAGTAGGAGATAACATAAACCGTTCTAGAAAGTAGATATTATTATTTTACAAATTAAATTAAAAGTTAATAAATAATTAAAAATTTAACAATGAAGCGATCCTAATAAATAATGATAGTAATGGAGCAGAATAGGGTGGATGTTGCTAAATCTATCATCACTTTACAGTTGACAAGTTTTGCTCTACTACTCATCCTGCTTCACTGTAGATACATAATTAAAATTCACTATCATTTTCATGGATGTTGGATGCATTCATTATCGCTTCAATTCACTCAATTTCTAAATTTTATTGCTTATTTTAATATTTTTAAAGTCAAATAAATATTTAAATATAATTATTAAAAAAATATTTCAACATAAAATGTAATAATTTTTTATAATATATTATATTTTTACTCTTTTAATAATTATATATATACAAAAAATAAAATAATAATTTTATATAATATAACAGAAACAAATAATTATTATAATCACTCTCGTCTAAAAAATTCTATCTCCCACCTACCTAAATCGACTTTTTAAAAAAGCCGCTTCATATAAAAGAAATTAATTCAAAATTATTCGAAAATTGACATTCTTACCAGTAACAAGTAACACTGAAGGAAGCTTCCCATTCAAATTCTCAAACAAGTTGACAACTATACAATTGATATTTTCTGTTATACTAAACGAGCGAAAGGACAACATTTTTTCTTAATCAACAAAAATACCTGTAATGTCGTTACTTTAAATAACTTTAATAAACCATTACGTTTTAATTTATTTCAAATAATTCTTTTTTTTTAATTTTAATTTATATTCAATTTTAACTTATATTCAATTTTAACTTTTAATTCCCATATAAATAAAACACAAAGAGTTATTTACAAAATAAAATAATTAAAGGCTTTCTAAACTAATTAATATTCAACACGCTCGGTTTTGAGGTCTGTTTTGACGATCAAAAATCGAATCTTCTTTATCTTTCTTCCATCTCAAAAGCTACAAAAACCCGTTTGCAGAAAAATTAAAAAAGAAGAGTTCAATCTGTAATTGATCCCATGCAATTCCATTGAAAAATAAATTCCAGGAAAAGGATAAAAGTATGTATAGCAATTTCAAAGAACAAGCGATAGAGTACGTGAAGCAAGCGGTACAAGAAGATAATGCAGGGAACTACAGCAAAGCGTTCCCTTTATACATGAACGCGCTCGAGTATTTCAAGACCCATTTGAAATACGAGAAGAACCCCAAAATCAGGGAAGCAATTACTCAGAAATTCACCGACTATTTACGACGTGCCGAGGAAATCCGTGCAGTTCTCGATGAAGGTGGGCCAGGGCCGGCTTCTAACGGGGATGCTGCTGTTGCCACGCGCCCCAAAAGTAAGCCCAAGAATGGTGGTGGCGGAGGAGAAGGCGGTGACGGGGAGGATCCGGAACAGGCCAAGTTGAGAGCTGGGCTTAATTCGGCTATTATTAGGGAAAAACCTAATGTTAAGTGGAATGATGTGGCCGGGTTAGAAAGCGCTAAGCAGGCTTTACAAGAAGCTGTTATTTTGCCTGTCAAGTTTCCTCAGTTTTTTACTGGTTAGTTTATTTATTTTTATTTTTAATTTATGGGCTTCTGTTGTTGGTTTTTTTATGAGGACTTCAGGTTATGTCTATGAAATTCGTGGCGTTAGAAATTTCTCGTGTGTAAAGGAATTTGCTAATTGTTGATTGTTGAACTATCAAGGAATTTAATGGTATTGTGCGGTTTTCTTGATTGGCTTTGTTACGGCTGATTTTTTTATTTTAAGCTATAAAGTCAGTGACTTTTAGCTTAATTTAGGCAGTTCGCAGTGCATAGTGAAAAGGGTTGAATGTTGATTATGGAACTGTTAATAATTTTATTGTTTCTCGGCTGTGATATTATTTAGAAAAGCAGTTAGTTAGTAGTTTTAACTTGTATTGGGAAAGGTATGATTTTGGTGTTGGTATTTGATATAGTTAAGGTAATCATGCTTGTTTGTTTAAGCTGATTGTTGTAATGGACGTCCCTATTTTTGTTGCAAATGTAAATTATTGAATATTCTGTTGCTTGAGAGTTTTAGTCCTAAATGTTAACCGCTGATGGTAGGTTGTGTTTTTATTTTTAAATATCTACGAGGTACACTGCATGCTTTCTGTGTTGTTTTGTGCAAAACAATATAGCTCCTCTTATTTATCTGTTGGACCGTTCATGTTTAACCTTTCACAAATAGGTTTTATGGCTACTTGTGGCGTACCTTGTTGTCATTCTCTTGGAAGCGCTTGAATTGATACTAGTACTAGTCTACTAACAACAAAGCAAGATTTTACCTACTGCTGAAACTTTGTGAAACTAAAGGAGTTAATACGAGACCATATAGTGACATCTGAAATTCCTCTTTTTCTTCTGTTGTTAATCTGATGATCATAGTTGTCAATCTTGGTAATACTACTTATCATCATTATCCTAATGCTTAACTTCTTGTAACACATAAAATGCGAGGAACAACCTCTGGCATCCTGTTACTAAGATCTTGTTGGCTTTGTTAGTGACATTTTCTTGTTAGAAACTATTGTTTGCAACAATATAGAGTCCACCTCCTTTGCATCTGAAGCTATTTCCATTTTACATGATATGAACTTTATTTTGTTTTGGAAAAGATTTTTAATGTTTTTTAATGGTTTGTTATAATTTTTAAGTAGGATATGTTGAATTCATCTTAAACTCGTCTCATGTTCCTTATAGGCTGAAATTTACTCATGCGAAATGCTGGGTTAAGATATATGTATGGGATTAGTTGAAGTTCTGTGAACTAGTAGGACAAAATTCTATCTTTAGCCTGTCCATGTATTTTCACCCTTGTTCCTATTGATGTTCTGGATATCCTCTTGGCTTGCTAGAATAGCAAGTCTTATGTTTGTTGGAACTATGTAATTTGGTGGAGAGAAACTTGCTGAATCTAATCTACACTCCCCTTTTAGTTGCTTTTCCAACAGTTCTATTCATTCTCATTTCGACATTACTTGTTCTCCTTAGGAAAGAGAAGGCCATGGAGAGCTTTTCTTTTGTATGGACCACCTGGGACTGGGAAGTCATACTTAGCCAAGGCTGTTGCTTCTGAAGCAGACTCTACATTTTTTAGGTAATTAACTGATAAATACTAATTTTGCTGCTGCTGAGAATTTTGGCAACCAGATTTACTAGTTCCAGTGATTCTTCTATTTGTAACTCTGATCACATTGAGTGCTATGTCATCCACTTACCTCAGTTTGCTTTCTCCTATTCTAGGAACTAAGTTTTCCTTATTTCCTACCGCAAGTGCAACGAAATAATGGCATTGACAAATTACCCCTAAAATTTAATTATGTCAAGTGGTAATACCAGTTATACGAAGTACAACAATAAAAATAGCAATGATTGAGATAACAATCATAAGGATTTTTCAGTGTTTGAGAATGGGCCTTGCCTTGTATGATAATTATAGCCATACAATTAAAATGTATAAAATCCGTTGATGTGAAGGTCTTTTATTATGATTTCAGTGTGCAGAATCTAAGGTTTCATGGTGCTAGAGCATAGTTTGTATAGTGCTGAGTAACTGGGAGTTAGAAGTTTCTCTGTGGCTGTATCCTGCTATTACATTATTCGGTTTTGGCATGTGCCAAAAGATGCATTATTTGATTTGTGATTCCCTGTAAAACAGTTTATGTCAGGGAGAAAGGATGGTTGTCTGGAAATCTAATGTCCTTGAAGATATGTTAGCATTATTCCAATTTCTGTGTCATTGAGCTAGGATGTAGTCACTACCTGTCAATTCTTGTCATACTTCTCATTCCATAATTTAGTGCGATGTACTGTTGCTGTCCCTTTGCCAGCTCAAAGACATGAAAATTGCGTTTTCTTCAAGTTGCTTGATTTTGATATTGGGTACCTAGGCTTTCATTTGTTAATTTTATTGATTCTAATACAAGATTTTGCTAATGAGAACCTTAAGATTACAGTTTAAGGTTGCCATATTAAGCAATATTTTCTTTTGATGCATAGAGAATCAACATGTTAACTGTTGACCACAGATTAAGTAATATGATAATTAGAATATTAAATGATCTTAAAGAGTGCCTGCCCCTAAGGACACTCATTAGCAAAATACATTAATATATTATAATAAATTTGCCTTTTTGAATCATGTTTGGATATCTTTTCAAACGATTTTGTGGCAGTTAATCTTTTATATGCCTTTGTTCTGTTTATGTGCATGTTTACTAGGTGTCTGCTTGCTTCTCTTCTAAAATTCATTTCCCCTTCTTTTTTCTGCTAGTGTTTCTTCATCAGACCTTGTCTCAAAGTGGATGGGTGAAAGTGAAAAACTGGTTTCAAACCTTTTTCAGATGGCTCGTGATAGTGCTCCTTCCATCATATTCATTGATGAAATAGATTCCTTGTGTGGTCAGCGAGGTGAGGGCAACGAGAGTGAAGCATCAAGACGTATCAAAACTGAACTTCTTGTGCAGATGCAGGTATTTATCAGTGTGGTGAATGTGCTAATAATAAATTTTCTTTGTCCAAGGGTTTTCAAAATATTATTTTCTCATGATTTACATTCTTACAATCACCAAACAGATTTCATTTTTATCTTAAGGACTTGCTGTTATTCTACTATCTTTCTTTTAAGTTTGACACTGTCTAAAGGATAGTTTGCACTTCATAAATATTTAATACTAGCTCCTACAGGTTTTTTCTATTGTAAAGTATATTTAAGTCTTAAGACCTTTTTTTTCTTTTTGATAAAATCATTTTGTTGATATAATAATACAAGTCATAACATGAAAACAAAAATTTGAAGAACACTCATTATTCAACCCATTTACAAAGACATGCAAGATAAGCAAATTACCTTGGGGATGTGACACAAATTTTCTTAATAATCTTGTATGTTTAGAAAGACTTTTCAAGTGTCTACTGTTGAAAGGTTATTAAAATATATCTATTAATCTATGTTAGATTGTGACACATAGATACATGATTCCTTCCAAGTTTTCAAGCTTAATGAATGAATTTTATACCTAGTTATTTTTATGTTTTAGGGTGTCGGACATAGTGATCAGAAAGTCTTAGTGCTTGCAGCAACGAATACTCCCTATGCTCTTGATCAGGTAAATGATAATATTATCATATATTTTGCATATATTCATCTTGAATCAGCTGAGGGATTTCTTTTACTAATAAATTGTTCTTACAGGCCATCCGCCGCCGTTTTGATAAGCGTATTTACATTCCTCTCCCTGATTTGAAGGCTCGACAACATATGTTCAAAGTACTAGACCTTATCCCTGATATTTTTCTTTGTATTGGGAAAAAAGAAAGAACAATGCTTGGTTCATTTGTCTCCCTTTTCACTATAAAATCATTCATTATTTTTGTTTCTTTGACATGGTTGCGTTGATTTGAAACAATAAATTGCAACAGGTGCATTTAGGTGATACTCCTCACAACTTAACTGAAAGTGATTTTGAAAGCTTAGCTCGGCGGACAGAGGGGTTTTCTGGGTCAGATATATCTGTTTGTGTAAGTGCGCAACATCTGTCTGAGATGCTTGATTATTCTCTCATCTTCTTTCTCCAATTTCTGTTTTAACAGTGAATCTTAATATGTAGGGCCAATATCGAGTAACTCACTTGTGCCCTATTTTACTTTTCTTTATGTCTTGACAGGTTAAGGATGTTCTTTTTGAACCTGTTCGTAAAACCCAAGATGCAATGTTTTTCTACAAGACGCCTAATGACATGTGGATGCCATGTGGACCCAAGCAACCAGGTGTTGTCCAAATCACTATGCAGGAATTGGCAGCCAAAGGACTTGCAGCACAGGTATGGAGTTTCTTGAGATACAATGCATATGAATTCTTACTATGAGTCTCTCAGTCCCTCTTTTGCTTGAGATTTACCAATTCTGTATAAACATGGAAAACAAAAATCAGAATAGAGAAATCGATCTGTTGTGCAATAAATATAATCAAGTCATTTGTGAGGATTGAGGTAATTAAAGTTTTGTTTCATCGATTAATAATCATGCAGATTCTTCCGCCTCCTATTTCAAGATCAGATTTTGATAAGGTGCTTGCGAGACAGAGGCCAACAGTGAGCAAAGCTGATCTTGAGGTCCATGAGAGATTTACAAATGAGTTTGGAGAAGAAGGCTGATGGCTTTGATGAAACCGTCACATTGATCTACTCTCCAGTTGTGAGTGCATTCATTGTAATTTGTATTTTTATTAATAACCTCTTGATCATCCAAGGAATCATCTCTATTTAGCTTCGTCAAGCGGGGAAGGTGACTTGACTTCCCTTTTCCTGTATTCAGACTCAATGAAGTTAATTGCTTGTCTTTTTTACTGTGTAAAGAAGATTGCTAAGAAAACTTTGGCTTCAAATACTTGAATATATGTTGTGCCCTTTTTTACCTAAACTTGATGGCCTTTGTTTTTTAAATGCTTTTGAACTTTCAGGTTTCATTTGGAGCATTGGCTATTGCTGCCTACCAGTTAGGAGTAGTATGGTTGGATGGGTTGTTTGGAGGAAAAGTAGAGGGACGGGGCGGGCCGGGGGGGGGGGGATTTGATGATTTGTATGTATATATTATTATAAATGTGTCATAATAAGATTTAAGGTATATTATCAATTGCATAAAGATTTTGACAATATTCTTTTTCTGTGGTGCAGTTGGGTCACGTCTAAAATTGCCCAATTCCTCTAGTCTGGCATTCTGTGCAGAATATGTATAGTGTTTTATAACTGAATTCCCAAAATACCCCCACCATGGCTTTATTGTTGATTATTTTTCTGACTTAAATCAGGCTTTTCTGGGATACAAAATTAAAAAAAAAAAAAGAAAAAAGAAAGGGCACGGATACATCTTTCGTTAATCTAGTGGAACTATAATTGCTTAATATATGGAATCTTAATTACCTTTGAATAAATCTGATGTCATATACTCGAGAAAGTTCCCAAATCATGTTTAATCAATTGAAATAAAACTAATTTCTCATTAAGTTTGATTATGTATTTGCTAATTTACTTTAAGGTGAAGCGATGTTTTTTTTTAATATTTATTTTACCTTACGTTTCGTACTTAAATATTAGTTATATGGTTGAGGGTGAATAAATTTTTAGTTGGAGAAAACTATCTAATTTAACTTTTTTTCATGAGGATGTAGGTGATAAGTATTTAATGTAGAAAAACATTACTTTTTAGACATCTTACAATTGAATCGCTGTTACGTCAATTCGCTCCCATGTTAATGTTTTATGTTTTGAAATTTATTCTCCCACAAATGAGTTTGATATGACAAGTGTCTTCTATGGCTTTATTTTAATATAAAAAATAAATTATTAAACATATAAATAACTTTACCCTTATATAAAATGGAGTTTAGTTTAATTATTTAGATTTATGAAAATCGTCAACCAATTATATTAAAATTAGATCTGATAAGGATTTCAAAGTTTTTCTTGGAAAATTTAATAATAGTCTCTGTTTCTTTTGCAGTCCTTTTCGTGACCCTTCTCACTCAAGCTTATAAAGATTAAAGAAAAAAAAATATTTGACCGTTAAAGAAGACCGAGATTTATCCTTCTAGTTAACTCTTCTTTTTCTTTAGATTTTTTGTTTTGGCTTTTCTTAATCGAAACTAGGGCATTCCTTCTTACCAAAAACAAAAACCCCTTTATAAGTATTTTTAGTTAAGTTTTAAGATTCGGTAAAAAATCATTTTTTTTAAAAATAAATTATCTCTGCTTCCTCATGCCATTAACCATACTTCGACCTACAGCTTCTTCTTCGCTTGTAAGCACTCCAAAACCCTAAATTTTCATATTTCCCTTTCTTGGGTTTCTAGAAAACAAGGTAGAGTTTCCCTTTCTTTGGGATTTGGTCATTTTCCGCAATTGGCTTATATATATATATATAAACTTCTCTGGGTTTTGGGTGCCATGAACTTTTTTACCTTTAATTCTCATTCTTTGCTGTGGGTTGGTTCTTTTTCTCGTTGAAACGCTATGAACTTTTACTAGTCTTTGCCCGAGTTTTAACCAAACATAATGAAACCAGAAGCAGAAATTTAGAGGATTATGCGAAGCAGCAAAAGGAGAGAAAGATGATTGCTGAGAAACCAAGTTGGGTTAGGCATGAGGGAATGCAGATATTCTCGGTTGATGTTCAGCCTGGTGGTCTTAGGTTTGCCACTGGTGGAGGTGACCACAAGGTAAAACTTTCCTTCTTAGCACTTTATATTTCCTTTTGGCTTTGGTTTTCTACCGTTGGAGGTGATCATTGTTGCATACTTAGCATTTATATACTACGATGATATGAGCAGATGCTATCTTAGTATGCTGAGTGCTGTCAGATAGAATCTTTCCTTGCTGTGTATGTTAGATTGTATGTTACCTTTTTTATCTTTAAATATCAATGTTCTTATACCATCTGAAAAATGCAGGTCCGAATATGGAACTTGAAATCTGTTGGCAGGGACTTGGAAAATGATGAATCTACACAAAGGCTTCTAGCAACTTTGCGTGACCACTTTGGGTCTGTCAACTGTATTAGGTGGGCTAAGCATGGACGATTTGTTGCATCTGGGTCCGATGATCAAGTGATTCTAATTCATGAGAGAAAGCCTGGTTCTGGAACCACTGAATTTGGAAGTGGAGAGCCTCCTGATGTTGAAAATTGGAAAGTTGCAATGACACTGAGGGGGCACACTGCAGATGTGGTAATCATATTGTATTTCATGTTAGGTCGTATTACCAGCAATAAGAGCTAAATTCTCTATCCTGTAGTTAGTTTTGCTCTGCTGCTTGTTGATTGATTTTTCATGCTTGGAAAAGCTTCGTATTTTACCTAGAAATTCAGGTTTTACTATATCCTTTTTTGTCTCTACAGAAATTTCTAATGACTACCCTTTTGATTTTGTGTTTACTTCAATTTGGTGAGAACTGAGGGGTTTGGGTAGGAGAGAAAGTAGAGGAGAAAGAATGGATGGTTGAAATTATCTACTGTAAGCCCTTAGTTTAAGTTAGTGGTTTCTTATAAGCACTGGCTATAGTCTAACTTGGAAGTTTCATTTGTTCTCGCTTGAAGTAGGTGGATCTTAACTGGTCTCCTGATGACTCAATATTGGCCAGTGGGAGTTTGGACAACACTGTCCATATATGGAATATGAGCAATGGCATCTGTACAGCGGTGCTGAGGGGTCATTCCAGTCTCGTTAAAGGAGTTGCCTGGGATCCCATTGGGTCCTTCATAGCAAGTCAATCTGATGACAAGACAGTCATAATATGGCGAACTAGTGACTGGAGTCTTGCTCATAAAACAGAGGGCCACTGGGCGAAATCGGTATGTTAATCTGTGATGATCGAAGTTTCTTTTGTCATAAATTGTGTTTCATTTTGCTGATGGAATTATGTTCTTTTCAGTTGGGATCAACATTTTTCAGGCGGCTTGGATGGTCACCTTGTGGTCATTTCATAACTACCACTCATGGTTATCAAAAGCCAAGGCATTCTGCACCCGTTCTAGAGAGAGGAGAATGGGCTGCCACATTTGACTTCTTAGGCCACAATGCCCCAATTATTGTAGTGAAGTTTAATCACTCAATGTTCAGAAGGAATTTTGCCAATTCACAGGAAGTGAAAGCTACACCTGTTGGCTGGGCAAATGGAGCTGCTGCTAAGATCGGGGGTAAAGAATCACAACCATATAATGTTATTGCTATTGGAAGTCAGGACCGCACTATAACCGTGTGGACAACTGCAAGTCCTCGACCTCTCTTTGTAGCCAAGCATTTCTTTGGTCAAAGTGTTGTGGATTTATCCTGGTAAAGCTTTTCATTCTAGTGAGCAATATATATATGTGTGTGTGTGTCATCAATTTGCACTTTTTTTTTTTTTTTTTGCATTCTGGTAGCTTTTTCATCTTAATAGTAATCTCTTTCCATAACAGGAGCCCTGATGGCTATTCTCTCTTTGCCTGTTCATTGGATGGGACTGTGGCTACTTTTCATTTTGAATCGAAAGAACTTGGCCATAGGCTTAGTGATGCTGAACTTGATGAGTTAAAGAGAAGTCGTTATGGTGACGTTAGAGGCCGACAGTCAAATTTGGCAGAAAGCCCAGCACAGTTATTGCTTGAAGCTGCTTCAGCAAAGCAAACTACTAGCAAAAAGGTAGCTTTGGATGTTCAGCAGAGTCAGATACCTGCAAAACCTCCTGTTGAGTTGGGGCTCGCAAACAAAAGTTCCGAGCCTCAGAATAATGATGGGAAGAAAAGTGGGCTTGCTGCTAGTGATGGATTAAATAAAGCAATGAGTTCTGCACGGATTTCTAGTCCTGTGAGACAAAGAGAATACAGACGTGCTGATGGCAGAAAGAGGATCATTCCTGAAGTAGTTGGTGTCCCTATTCAGCAGAAAAATATTAGCGGCAATGTTCAATCTCCTGCCCTAGACTTCCCTGTTGGATCTTCTGATCACAGAAAAAATGATAATGGTGCAGTTCCTTCTGATGTTGGTTTGAGAGAAGCTTCTGTCAGGGGTACTGTTGGTAGGAGCTCTGACTTAAAGGAGCGCTCAGGGGTCACTGCCAGGGCTACTGTTACTGACAGCCTGGTTATTGAGAAAGTTCCGGTCTCTGCTGCCCAAGATCATAGCATCAATGTAGAAAAGTTTGGAAGCATGAGACCTTCATGTTCCACTGCTTCCTCTTCCACATCTCTTTCAATTAGTGTTTTTGATAAGAAAGAAGGCGAGGATATGACTCCAGTTTGCTTGGAAGCTTGTCTAAGGGAACATGCTATGAATGACATTGCTGGTGTAGGACATGCATGTATGATGAAAGAAACAGAAATTGTTTGCACAAAAGGGTCTCAAACTCTTTGGTCTGATCGTATATCTGGAAAAGTTTCTGTTTTAGCTGGAAATGCAAACTTCTGGGCTGTGGGATGTGAAGATGGGTGCCTACAGGTAAAGCAAGAAACACTTTATCCTAGCCCGGAAAATTTTGAATTTTCCTCTCTTATATGTGAAGATGGTTGTATGACTTTTTTGCCCCTCTTCTCGTGCGTTATCATGTTCTGTTATCAAGTTCATGATTTCCCCACCTTCTTTCATTTTTCTGGGGGTTCAGGTTTAGGAGGTTTCTGTAGGCATTTCTCCATTCAATGGTGGGCTCTAGACTTGGGCTTTGCATATGCTTGAATGATATTATACCTGGAAATGGTTACAGTGAGGTTTTATTAATTATTCGGCAAATTTACCAGTCTTTTTTTCCTCGCGTTTTTTAAGGTTTATACAAAGTGTGGAAGACGTGCATTACCTACCATGATGATGGGATCTGCAGCAACATTTATTGATTGTGATGACAGCTGGAAATTGTTATTGGTCACAAAGAAAGGATCTTTGTATTTATGGGATCTCTTCAATAGGAACTGTCTCCTTCATGATTCATTGGCATCTCTAGTCAGTTTGGACCTTAGCTCATCTGCAAAAGGTATGCATAATCAAATCTAATTGGAGCCTTTTTATGATATTAGACGACATAATATTTCCTGAGACTTCTATAACTCTTTTCAGGCATAATCAAGGTTATATCTGTGAAGTTATCAAAATCTGGTTTTCCTCTTGTTGTCTTGGCTACTCGGCATGCGTTTCTCTTTGACATGAGTCTCATGTGTTGGCTGAGGGTTGCAGATGACTGCTTCCCAGCATCAAATTTTGCTAGTTCTTGGAGTTTGGGTTCAATTCATACAGGTGAGCTGGCCGCCTTGCAAGTGGATGTACGGAAATATTTAGCCCGAAAGCCAGGCTGGACCAGGTTTGTCACTATTACTATTTTTCCTAAAATAATGAAACCGTATCTCAGATTTGTGCCCACTATATTTTTGACAGTTTATCTAAGTCAGATGTGACATGAATTTCAATTATATTCTTGTCCCACTAAAATTCCTTTGACAAAGTAGCTGTGTTGGTCCTAGAGTTTCACCAGTAATCTTGTTTTGCAACAGAGTAACTGATGATGGAGTGCAGACACGTGCTCATTTAGAAGCTCAGCTGGCATCATCTTTGGCTTTGAAATCCCCCAATGAATATCGCCAGGGCCTTCTTTCCTACATACGCTTCCTAGCAAGGTTCGTCTCTTCCCATACCTACTGCATTTATAAGTGATGATAGCAGAAAAAACATGTTATTCCCCAAACCGAAGTTTTTAGTCAGTGCTTTGTAATAGAATCTGGTATCTATGTATTCCTGCAGAATAATGTTCTCCATCAGGCTATTGGATCCAAGTATTATAATAAATCAATCATTGACAAATTATACATACATGTGTTTGCAGAGAAGCAGATGAGTCTCGTTTGCGAGAAGTCTGTGAAAGTTTTCTCGGGCCACCAACTGGGATGGCTTCAGATTCCAAGAATCCTGCTTGGGATCCCTATGTACTTGTAAGTCTTCCATCCCAACCTCTTAAAGTATGTATACTGTCTCTATTTATTTTTTCTTTTCGTATAATTAAGGTATTCTTCATGTCTATTTTACGGTTCATGAAGACCCTTTCGGGGTTAGTGGCTGCCCCTCCCAACAATGCCATCTCAAGGGTTCGAACCTGAGTTCTCTCCATGGAAGTGTTATGCGCCTTACCATTACGTATAACATTTTTTGGGAGACTCTCCATTTATTTTACTGCATTCTTTTTCATCAAATCCTAGAAATACCTCTGGAGGATCACTTCTCTGAAAATATATCACTTGCAATTTTCCATAACTTTTTTTGTTCAATTAGTTTAAAAGTCTTTGTAGAGGGTTGACTGTTGACGTCCTCACAAGGTATTTCTGTTTTAAGCACCTCTAATCCTTGTGGTCCTGATTTCCGGTAAACAAAACCGGCATGGCTTTTGATTTGTACTACTCCTGACTGCATATTATTTCTGGACTCAACAATCCCTCTATTCATGTCATGTTCGTATATTTTCACGTGTCATATTTGTGTCTTGTACTCAAATTGTGTCGAAAGTTGTTAGATGTAAACTTTTTTTCCCCTCCCTGAATCCCTAGTATCTGACATCATAGTTGGATGCTTTTGCTTTACCAAGGGCTTTGAAATATTTTTAATGTTTCTTTTCTCTTGACCTATTTGGATGTTTGCAGGGAATGAGAAAGCACAAACTTTTAAGAGAGGACATTCTTCCTGCAATGGCATCCAATAGAAAAGTTCAGCGTTTACTCAATGAGTTCATGGATCTTCTCTCAGAATATGAAAGCATTGAAAACAATCTAGACCGAAAATCACCATCTCCACCAACTACATCACATCCAGCTATAGATCCGATGGACTCTACCCCGTCTGCAGCAGCTCAAACAGATTCTCCCGTTTTGGCAACAGATAAGAAGGAAAACCCATCCCTTGGTCCAGATAAAATGCATTCTGCTCCATCTATAACAGATCGAGTAAACACGGGTGCCCTATTGACTGATCCAAGTGCCGAAACTCCAATAAATGATGAAATCTTCAATAATGCATAGCATACTAATTGAATGGTGTTCAACTTATTAGGATAGGGGTTTGCACAGTAAAATATCACTTGCTGGTTAAATTTTTGCTATCTTCAGCTTATTGCTGGCTTGAAAAGGGCAGCCTCCAATGATTTATCTTTTTTTTTGGTGCATGTAACTTTAGAATCTCACTTGTTAGTTGAAAGTAAATTGAAGTCTCTCACCATTGATAGAGATCATCATTCTCTTGTAACAATTAATTGAAGCTTAATATTATTAGTAGAATCTTACTACAAGGAAAACAGGCTCTCTCAGTGAGGTTTATATCCTACTTGGTTAAAAAAAAAGTTAATTACTTTGAGCTTAATATTAGTAAAATCTTACAACCAACAAAAGTAGGCTTATATCCTCCTTTATGGCCCCTATGCTGTAAGTTTAATGAAAAAAAAAATGTCAAATTAAACTTGTTATTACTCGGATTAACATGGCTTTGGCTTTCATTAGCTCTCAATTAAAATTACTATATTGAGGATTACATTCTTCACCTAGTATTTGTGACACTCCCTAATCCTTATTCGTCGTCGAAATAGGGTTACGGAGTATTACTAGACTTTTCAGATCAAATATGGACATTAAACATATCATTTAGCATACACATCATAATTTAATCATATTGTCTCTCTTTTGAGCCCTCGAGACCCAAAATATGCGTTAGAAACAAATTGAGACTAAACAGGATACTCCGAGAATTTATCGCGAAATTTCAAAATTTTTCCTGGGTGCAAGGGACACACGCTCGTGTGACCCAGGGACACGCCCGTGTGGCCATAGGACATGCCCGTGCCGCAGACTGTGTCCGACCCCGTGTAACTCTCTGACTTAGACCACACGGCCAACCACACGCCAGTGTCTCAGCCCGTGTGAAAATACCTGGGCATTCTGTTTTGAAATTTTAAAGTTGCAGGGGACACACGGCCAAACCACACGCCCATATGTTAGCCGTGTGGACTCAAAATGAACCTTAAACAACAAGATTACCATACCCTGCAAACTTAGACACCAAGCATCTCAAAAACCAATTATTCAACCAATCCAAAACACAATCAAATACATCTAAATTATGTCAAACTATTAACCTAATGACCTATCAAATGTATAATCATAGATATTTCACATATGTTATTCATGCATCAACCTAAATATACCATATTATAGCCTTAACACATATATTCATTACATCATCAACCAATATCATCATATGATATCATTTACATTCACTTCCCAAAATGACAACATAAGACATCCTAGGTACATGCCATTTCCAAAAAGAAATATGCTTCACCACATTTTGAGTTCGGGATTGTTGTGGATGCCGAATCGATGATCAACTTTAACACCTAACCTGCGCACGAAAAACAAACCGTATGCTAAGTATTAACTCAATGGTATTTCTATAATCCGAATGCTTAAAAGTAAATTAATATAACATACACATTTAAATCATGCAATGACCATAGTTATACAATTAATCTTACCATAACAAAGATCATTCAAATAATCAATTTCATAAATATACCATTCATGGCATTTCCAATTCTCATCTCTTGCTATTTCAAATAGCTTTTCTCAATGTAATACACAATTCATTTCCATTTCATATTCAATGTTTTTCAATACCATTCATAGTACCTTTTTTTTTATTTTCCCCTATTAACATGACTCAGACTTTGACGGATATACGGATCCAACCAAAACACACCAATTTGGCACCCAGTGCCTCATCGGATAATTCGAAGCAATAAGTTAACACACAGTGTCTCATCGACCATGCCAGAGTAAATTGGTACCCAATAATTCATCGATTTTATCCGAAGTAATAATGTGATACCCTGTGTCTCATCGACTCAAGGTCGAAGTAATCCCTAAACTCTTCCAATCCTATGGCATGCCATTTATATCCGACTCAGCCCGATACAATTAATAGGATTTTCAAATCACTTTTCAATTTCAATCAATATTCATATCATTTTAAATAACCACATATACTCATAAAATCAATTCAAATCAATCTCAAAATATCATATACTCACCTCAATTAATTACCATGAATATTAAATAAAAAATACAACAATTTAATAATTAAATTCAGATTATAGAAATACAAACTGTAATTTCCGAACTATTCCTCGTTAACTTTATATTTTTCTTTCCTTGCCAAGTTTTCCAGCACAATGTTAGCAATTAAGCTTTGAATCTTAAAACCTTAATTTTCTTTTTCTTTTCTTTCTCCCCTTTCCCTTCTCTGTTTCGTTTTTTTAATTCTTTTTCTTTTATTTTTATGTTTTAATTATAATATAATAATATTTAAGTAATTATTATAATATATAATATATACTTATATATTAAGTAAACTTATTTTAATATAATATATATAATACTTAACTTATGCCGCCTCACCTAAAGAACAATGGCATAATTTCTTATTTAGTCCCTTTTAGTTTTTTTAATCTATAATTCAACTTTCACCCTATATGCAATTTAGTCCTTATACCTAATTACTCTTAATTTATGCAAATTCACCCAACCATGTAACACCCCTAACCTACATCCGTTGCTGGAACAGGGTTTTGGGATATTACCGGAGTTTATAGAAAAATTATAGATAATTCCACTATTTACTTATGTTC
Source organism: Gossypium australe (assembly GCA_005393395.2). Taxonomy (NCBI): domain Eukaryota; kingdom Viridiplantae; phylum Streptophyta; class Magnoliopsida; order Malvales; family Malvaceae; genus Gossypium; species Gossypium australe. The sequence continues at coordinate 11,196,991 of CM016626.1, forward strand.
ATATCAAAGCTGTCCACTTGAGTCGTAGTCACTAAATTATTTATATCTAGAGATAAAGAATTCTAAATTAATATCCGCTTAATGTTTTTGAAACTAGACTCAAATATCTTTCTACCATAAAAATTTCAGAATTTATAATTTAGCCAATAAGTACAATAAAATCTTCAAATTTATCCCTGTTTTGCTGTTTGACAGCTTCGACCTTTCTTCACTAAAAATTAATTATCTCTTAGTACGAGATTTAGATGCTGTTTCCGTTTGTTTCTATTGAAAATAGACTAATTAAGAATTTAAAAATATAAATTGAAACCTCTAATTATTTTTTTTAAAATTTTTGATGATTTTCCAAAGTCAGAACAGGGGAACCCGAAATTATTCTGACCTTGTCTCACAAAATTTATTATATCTCATAATTTACTATTTCGTTTCTTAAACCGTTTCTTCTATGAAAAACTAGACTCAATAAAATTTAATTTAATGCTTTATTAAACCTCTAATTAGATTTTCACAATTTTTGGTGATTTTTCAAAGTTAGACCATTACTGCTGTCCAGAAACTATTTTAATGCTAATTTTACTCTTTCATGATCCTTTGTATTAACTTTTATTTAGACATACATAATCATTATACTTTTAGGCACCTCTTATGCATATTAGGCTACTATTTTACCTCTCATCATTCAATCACATCAACATTATAAGGCAAATCATGCAATTACCACAATACCAAAACGCAAACCAAATAAATGACTAATATCTACATAACACCTATAGACTAACATTTAATCAAAATAATCTATACATGCCATTATAACCAGAATCAAGTCATCCATAATTACCGATAGAACTAATGGATAGTGTAATATGGCTCCGATAAGCTTCCAACCCATTTGAGCTTCCGATAATCTGTAAGATAGATAAATAAAACAAACATGTAAGCAATGAATGCCTAGTAAGCTCGTATAATCTTTAATCATACTAATTTATTTCAATTATAAAACTTTACATATAAAAAATAACTCATTATTGTTACTGTAATACTTATAAACTGTTCTTACTAATTCACAAGGTGAACTAATCCATAATATCACTCATAGACATATACCCTCAAGCTTAGTAAAATTTTATATAATTTTAACTCTTCTACACTTATTTCATATGCATGTCATTCAGCCATAGTTACAAGTTAGTGCATTTAACCAAGCCCTTTTCATAAGAAATTTCATAATTTAAGCCTTCCCATTCTTTCATGAGAAGTCATTTCATAAGAAATTTCATAATTTAAGCCTTACCTTTCTTTCATGAGCACTAACTTACTTTCACTTAAATATTTACATTTTCAGTGCTTCAAATAAATAAATATACTACTATTCAATCAATAGCTTGACACTTGCCTAATCATCAAGCAACAACAATAGTTAGCGTACTTACACATCTTACATATAAATTCAATATTGATAAACTTATTTTTTCGACATATCACACTTGGGTTTAATACTCATCATCATTTACATAATCTTCTTATATCAACATATTAAAGTTAAACACATATTTATATGTCACTTTTCAATATATATTAAATAAATATCATTCCCATGTCACATTTCAATATATATATCAAGTAAATATCATTTTCCAAGACATTTTTCAATATATATCAATTATATATCAATACCGAGTATTTTAGATATAATTTCATAAATATACCATTCATAACACTTTTAATTCTCATATCATAATATTTCTTCATAACACTTTTAATTCTCATATCATAATATTTCAATCTCATAATTGCTATTCAATAGATGTTCTCATTAGGATACATAATTCAATTTCAATATCAATATCCATTTCATGAATCCATGATTCATGCAATTTCATGCATTTCAATTGCATATTTCATTTTGTTGTCCATTCCAACCCATATTCAATATCACTCAATATCAATCAATTGGCCAAATCATTTGTTTACCCCTATTAACCCGACTCAGACGGATACAAGGATCCAACCATACACCAGTACGACACTCAGTGCCTCATCGGATAGTTTGAAGCAATAAGTTGACACCCAGTGTCTCATCAGCCATGCCGAAGTAAGTTGGTACCCAGTACCTCATCGAATCTATCCGAAGTAATATAATGACACCCAGTGGCTCATCGACTCGAAGTCGAAGTAACCCTGAACACTTCCAATCCTATGTCATGCCAACTATACCCGACTTAGCCCGACTAGTTAATAGGGTTTCCAAATCACTTTTCAATTTCCAATCAATACACATTTCAATTAATCAAATATATTCATAATTCAATACAATTCAATTCATTTTTCAATAACAATTAATATTTATTTCAATTCAGTCAGTCAATATAATCAATATATATACCAACTCAATCAATATAATTTCAATAAATTCATCACTTATTAAATCTATCTGTTTCAATATATCCAATATTCAAATATCACTATTCCACATACATTCAATTCAATAACAATCAATATTCCCTGTACCATTATTCTCATGAATTTTGTATGTATTTATTTCGTTAACCATTCATATTTATAAACTTTTCATGTTTTTAATATATAATATAAATAAATACATAATATGTAATACCCCTATACCCGGTTCAATCATGCAGACCCGGTATAAGACTATTACATTTGGTGCCAAAACAATTATGGCCAGATACTGTTTAATTAAAACATTTGTATATAATATTTTAACTTACCAACCATTTTTGCTCACTTATTTATTGTTTATTAATTCATTCCATATATACCAAAATACTTCAAGTAACTGAAAATAGATAAAATTTCAAGAACTTACATTTTAATCCCTATCACATGGGAACACCTTTGAACTACATATGTACATGCCATTTTAATACAAAATATAGTACCTACTTTTGAAGCCCTTGAGGATGTGATGAGATGAACGATCTTTTAGTTGGACTTCTCTCCTAGTCTAATTGTACCTACGCGTTAAAATAAACGCGTTAAGCCGGTGAAGGCTTAGTAAGCACCACAAGAATTATTAAATAAGTAAATAATCATAACAAAATATTTTAAACTCATTCAATTATTACATATCGACTCACATATAAGTTTCTTCAACTATGCCTTGCTTTAATAAAATTTAACTTATCTTTTGTAAGGTATAAATCTTACCTTAACACATCAGTAATTCACTTTGTTCTCATTTCACATTCTTAGCCCAAAGTAGACTTTATAGAACACATCGGATATACGGAACATATACAGAGGTGCATTATGATGCACAAGTGAACAGAGAGCACCAATGTGCTAATAATCAGAGAGCACTGACGTGCTAATAATCAGAGAGCACCAACGTGCTAATATCAGAGAGCACCAACGTGCTAATATCAGAGAGCGCGCTAAAGTTCCTTAATGGCATGCCACTAATATCCCAAGAGTTCTAAATTTCGTCTACTTGGGCATTAAAGCTGAATCTCATATATTTAAATAATTCACATAAATATTTCAAAAATGATAAATAACAATAATTAAAAGTCTTGTAGTACTTACAACAAAAGGTTGAGGTGATATAAATTCTTGTTCCTTCACTCCTTAACCTTCTCTTTTCCTTTTCCTTCAATTCGGTCATCTCCTTCCTTTTCTTTTTCTTCAATTTCATATAAACATATAACATTTATATGTTAAAAATAATCAAATAATTTCCTGTACTATTTAATAAAATAAACATGTATTTTATGATAAACTCATGCTTTCTTACTTTTGCTCACATTTCAATTTAATCCTTTACTCATAAACTTATTCAAATCTGTCCTTTTCGTGTCATAGTCACTAAATTATTTATTTCTAGAGCTACAGAACTCCAAATGAAGAACCGTTAATTTTTCCTGAAACTAGACTCACATATATTCATACCATAAAATTTCCAGAATTTTTAACCTAGCCAATTAGTACAGTTTATTCATCAAAGTCACCCCTGTTCTGTTGTCTGGCAGTTCTGACCCTTCTTCACTAAAAATTAATTATCTCTTCATACAGAATTCATATGATGTTCTTGTTTATTTCTATTGAAAATAGATTCATTCAGGATTCTAAACATATAAAATTAAGCCTATAATTATTTTTATCCAATTTTTTATGATTTTCCAAAGTCAGAACAGGGGATCCCGAAATTCCTCTAAACCAGTCTTACAAAAATATAAATATCTCAAATTACAGAATTCCTTTGCTTTCCCTGTTTCTTTCATATGAAAATAGACTCAATAAGCTTTAATTTCATATCCCATTCAACTTCTAATTCCACTTCTACGATTTTTGGTGATTTTTCAAAGTTACTCTACTGCTGCTGTCCAAAACAGTTTTCTTATAGCTTATTTTACAATTAAATCCTTTATCCAATTCTAACTTCAAATTCTTTCAATTAAACCACTAATTCATCATTTTATTCATCATATGCTATATTCAACAACTTTAAAACTTCAAAAACTTCAACTTAAATTCATCAGAACTTTGTTCTAGAACTTATAAAGTATCAAAATTAAAAGAAAATGACTAAATTAACTTACCAATCAAAATTCCAAGCTTTAAACTTCCAATTTTCCCTTTTCTTCTTTCTTTTCTCTTTTTTCTTTCTTTCCCCTGCTCTCTGTTTCGTTTTGCTTCTCTGTTTCTATATCTTTCTATTCTTTTTCCTTTAGTCTATTTATATATATAATAATAAAATATAATAATATAATAATATACTTTATAATTAATATCTAATATATATATCTATATCTTTATCTATATACACGTTTTTAACTAAAAAATCTAGGATTTTTTTCAGCCTCAACATTTAAAAATGGCATAATTGCCTTTTTAGTCCTTTATACTTTCTTTTAATCTATAATTAAACTTTTGCACATTTTTCAATTTAATCCTTTTTATCAAATACTTCTAATTAAGTCAAATTCACCTAAATAAAACCTTATTAAACACACAACTAACTTTGTAAATATTTTTAATAAATATTTTATGAGTCCGTTTACTAAAAATAGAGACCCGATAACTCATTTTCCAATATCCATACTTTTGAGGTCGTTACATAATATCATACATCCATTCAATATAAATATCAAATTTCAATCATACGAACTTACCTGAACCTATTTGTAGAATTTGTAGAAATTCGGGGACTAGTTTGTTAATTTCTCTTTTTCCCGTTTATCTTTGGTTTCTGGCTATTTTACCAAACTGACCCAAAAAAATTGATATTTACAAAAATGACCCAGGTTCAAAAACAATCACCAAAATGACGTGAAATGAACAGTAGTATAGGGTTTTGGGCACCCAATGGCCGGCACCACCTAGTATTTTGGCCACATGATTGCCTGATGATTGTGTCATGCTTTAAAATTTGATTTTTTTTTTTTACTTTGGGAACCCAATGGCCGGCACCAGGGTATTTTTTTTTAAAAAAATCGTATCATACTAGTATACAAAAATACTTACTCCAGATGAAATATGACTATTTGTGTTCATACATACTTAACCCGGACTAATTATGTTTCAATCCAATTACAAATCATTCAACCAATTCAAACTAAAACCATGTAACTGGCTATATTATAAGACATATGTTTGTATATATATAAATCAACCAATATCATCTTATACACTACTAATATTCACATATCTAAATGACATCAAAAAACAACCTGGGTACATGCCAATTCAAAAGAGAAAATACTTCACCACGCTTTTGAGTTCAGGATTAGCTTTGGATGCTGATTCAACGATTGAACTTTAACCTAACTTGCGCATGGAAACATGGTGAAGTATTTTCTCTTTTGAAATGGCATGTACCTAGGTTGTTTTTTGATGTCATTTAGATATGTGAATAGTAATAGTGTATAAGAAGATATTGGTTGATTTATATATATATATATATATACAAATATATGTCTTATGATATAGCCATTTACATGGTTTTAGTTTGAATTGGTTGAATGGTTTGTAATTGGATTGAAACATAATTAGTCCTTGTTAAGTATGTATGAACACAAATAGTCATACTTCATCCGGACTAAGTATTTTTGTATACCAGTATGATACGATTTTTAAAAAGCAATACCCTGGTGCTGGCCATTGGGTTCCCAAAGTAAAAAAAATCAATTTTTTAAAGCCTAACACAATCACCAAGCAATCATGGGGCCAAAATACTAGGTGTGGGTGCCCAAAACCCTATTCTACTGTTCATTTCAAGTCATTTTGGTGATTATTTTTGAACTTGAGTCATTTTTATAAATATCAATTTTTTTGGGTCAGTTTGGTAAAATAGCCTCTGTTTCTTGATCTATAATATGAAATTACCAATTCATTAGCATTTATTCCATTTTGAATTCACTTTACAATTTATACCCTTCAATTTTCAAAATCACACTTTTACCCCAAATTTTACAATTTTTACAATTTAGTCCCTGTGTAATTATCCTATCAGTTGAGCTAATTTTCCTTAATTGACAATTTACCTAATTATTTTAGGCTACCATACAGCCATTAATATTCATAATTTTAATACCAAACACTAATTCTTAACTTTTTCACAATTAGGTCCTAAAATCAATTTCTATTGAAATTACTTGATAAAATCATCATATAACAAAATTAAAACTTCAATTCCATGTTAATTCATCATAAACATCCAGCAATAATCAATGGTAACTTCCAATATTACTCATAAAATCAAAAACTAATGAATTAGATAGTTCGACCTAATTGCAAAAGTCTTAAAAACAAAAAAAAAATTACAAGAAAAGAGCAAGAAATAAACTCGCATGGTGCCAAAAATATGATAAACCAGCTTCTTGGAGACCTCCCATGGCGTTTTGCTGAAGAAAAATGAAGAAAATATCTAGATTTCTCATGAAAGTTCAATTTTAACTATTAATTTTGCTTATTTTCTAATTTTGCCCCTTGTTCACATTGTTTCCTTGCTTATTTTCTTTGCCCATACCGTCCAGCCCATATATTTTGGTTCTAATTGCCTTTTAAATCCTTTCTTATTAGACACTTAAGCTATTTAATCACTCTAACAAGTTTTTGCTCCTTTTACAATTTAGTCATTTTTAATTAATTAACTATCAAAATGTTAAAATTTTCTAATGAAACTTTAATACTAACTCAATGACGCTCTATGGCTCGGTTTATAAATTCAAGGTCTCTGTAACACCCCTAACCCCGAACCATCGCCGGAACAGGGTTACGAGGCATTACCGGACATATCAGACAATTTGCAAATATAAATTTTGTTTACTATAAATTTCGGCAGCATTTCTGCTTATTATTATATAAAACCCCCTGTAAATTAAACCGTATTCATTTCAATTATAACCAATTCATTTCATATATTCATTTTCTATTCTAAATACCTTCTAATCAAACTCAATCAATATAATATCAATTTAATTTTATCAAAATTATTGGTTAGATTAAAATAAATATACTTCTTTCATTATAATTCTTAAACTGATAATACTAACATTTTTAACCATTTACACAACCTACGTACATGCCACATTATCAAAAGGAAATATACATCACCAAAAGTTTGCTGAAGTCGGGTCTGGCTTCGGATGCTGGTTCAGTATTTGACTTCTACAACCTGCGCACGGAAACAACCGTACGCTGAGTATACATACACTCAGTGGTATTACCATAAAGCAAACTATTTAACATTAATAAATTACAAACATCAACCATAAGCTTTATAAATCATTAAAACTAATTATACATAAGTATATATCACTTCATAAATCTTAAATTCACATTTCATTTTCATATACTAATTCAATCCATAATTTAACTCATCCATTCTTTCTCATATCTTTCAATAGAGCCAAATCAATCAATCTCATTTTCAAAATTTCATTTCAATTATCTACCCTATTAATAATACTCGGACTCTGATAGATACGCGGATTCCACCCAAACACACCAGAGTATCCAACCCAATCACACCAGAATATCCAACCCTATCACACCAAAGTAATATAAATCCTCCATAACACACCAGTATAATATAACCTCCCAAACACACCAGTAAGGCATTGAATGCCTCTTCGGATAAACCGAAGTATATATAACAGAATTATCTTCTCCACCGAGCTACAAATCTCCTCATCACATCACAAATCCAATGGCATGCCATTTGTATCAAATCTAGTCCGACAAGTTAATAGGGCGTTATTTTACTTTTCCAATTTCGAATTCATTTCCACAACAATTTCAAAAACTTGATCAATTCAAAAATCTATTATATTGGTTCACATATAATTCAATATTCACACATATTCTTACTAAATTTCAAATATTATTACTTACCTTGTCTTAATTACCCCATAACATATATATAAATACAATATACATTTAATAAATAGTTTGAGTTATAGTAATACAAACCCGAAATACACGTTTACTCCTTAGCGATCTTTTCTTTTCCTTTGGATGCCGATGCCTCTTTTTCCTTATTAGCTAATTAAACTCCAAGCTTTAAAACCTCAATTTTCCCTTTTATCTTTCTTTCTTTCTTTCCTTTCCCCTGTTTCGAAACCTTCTCTGTTCTTCTTTATTTCTTTTTATTATTTCATTTACTTTATTTTATAATATAATATTATATTATTATAGTTATCTAATATTAATAATAATATATTTTAATACATAAAAATCTCAGATTTTTATACATGTATGCCGCCTCAACTTATGCTAAATGGCATATTTGCCATTTTGATCCTTTTTATTTTCTTTTAATCTACAATTAGACTTTTACTCCTTATTCAATTTGATCCTTTTTCCTAATTACTTTATGTAATACCCAATTTGCCCGGCCCGTTTCAAATCAAACCCAAATAAATAAAATAAAATCCAGGCCCAAAAGGCCCGTATTTTTCTGAAAAAATTTTAGGGTTCAGAAACCCTAAAATCCTTCAGCCGCCGCAAGCCTCCATCCTCCACTAACCGAGTGCGCCGCAACCCCACTACCCATTGCTCCCCATACCTACAAAGAGACAAACGAATGACAGCAACAATAGCAACAAAAACAAAAAATATTGTATTTCTTTTTACATTCGGTTATAAAAACCGAAGGAAACAATGTATTAAGGACCTTTTTTGGGGATCAATAAAAAAGAACAGAAAAGGAGAAAGAAAACAGATTCAAAAAACAAAAAATAACAGTAGAGATCTAACGAAAAATCCAAAAGCAAAGATCATTCGAAGGTATTTTTTCTTATTTCAATCTCTTTTTGTACATATATATATATATACACGTAAAAAAAAAATCTTACGTTTTCCGGCCACCGTGCGCGGTGGCCGGCGGTGGCGTCGGCGACGGTGGCCGGCGGTGGGCGTCGTCGGAATCTCACCGGATCCCAGCCCCTTGCAGAGAAAAAGGAAGAGGATGAAAGTTTTTTTTTTAGGAGAAGTGAGCAAATGAATTTTTTTTGGGGATTTTTGGCCTTATATAGCCCATCAAAACGACGTAGTTTTGGGACTGGCTTAAAACACCCAAAACGACGTCGTTTTGACTACGACCCGTTTTTTGACCCGACCCACTAAGGAGGATCCGCGTGTTTTTAATTAATGGGTTTATTACGCTTTTGGTCCTTCCGCTTTTTAATGATTTTTGCAATTAAGTTTACGAAATTTTTAATTTGTCCCAGCAACTTGTTCCTGATTTCAATTACGTCCTCCCTGATGCCATGTATTTTGGAAGGGAGGGTTATTGCCCATTTTGGTCCCTCCCTTTTTACGCGCACTTCTAATAGGCCCTTTCTCTTTATGTTATTTCAAATCGACTCCAAACTTTCGTTTTAAATGCAATTTAACCCCCTTTTAGTTATTTTGTACCCTTTTTAGTCTTTTTATTATATTATTGTTATATTCATATTATCATTATATTGTACATATTTATTATTATACTATTATTATTATATTTTTATTACTACTATGTTTATATTAGTATATTACATATATTTCATACCCTTGTTATCATCATTGTTACATTTACTATTATTATTATTATTTTTAGTATCACTACTATAGTTATATTATTTACCCTGTACATATTTTGTATTATTGTATTATTATTTATTATTATTATTATTACTATTAGTATTATTATTATTATTATTATTATTATTATATTTATTATTACTATCGTATATTGTTATTATATTATTATATTAGTATATTATATTCTTTTCTTTATTTTACTACTATTATTGCCATGTTACCATCTTTATTATTATATTTAGATTATAATCATCACTACTAATATTTTTATTATATTATTTTTGCCATATCTATATTAATATGTATTATTATTATTATTGTTACTAGTATTACTATATTTATATTATCACCTATTGTATATATTTTGTATCGCTTTTATTTTTTTTTTATCACTATATTATTACTATTATTATTATTGATGGTATTCATATTATGATATTTATTGTCCTCATCGTTACTAACTCTATCACTTTGATATCGTTCCTTTTTTTTTATATCTCTCGCTTTATTATTATTTTTTTTTTAACCTTTGTATTTTATGTCTTTGTTTTTGTTCCGATATTTTTATGATTATTTTTATTCGCGTCATTTATGTAAATCGACCGTTTTGGGATAGTCTTGGATTCAAGAATTTAAAATATCGTGTCCTAAAGTATTTGATGTGACATTTTATTCTTTTGGAACAAGAAGATCTTGGTCTTTAATTTAAAAACTATGGGATAACCTCCGATTCGAAGATTTAAATTATCGTGTCCTAAAGTATTGGACGTGATATTTTAATCTCTCGAAAACGAGAAAATCTCGATTTACAATCCTGGAAAACTATGAGATGATCTTAGGATCGAAGATCTAAACTATCGTGTCCTAAAGTATTGGATGTGACACTTTATTTCTTCGAAACGAGAAAATCTCGATTTAGTTCAAGAAAAACACGAATATTTTCAAAAGGGGGTCAGATTTTTAAAATTCCTTCAAAATTTTCAAACTTTCGACATTAGGACATTAATTGATCAATTTGGTACCCATTTTGGGCGTGAGAGGGTGCTAACCCTTCCTCGCACGTAACCGACTCCCGAACCCATTTTCTCAAATTTTCGTAGACCAAAAGCATTGTTTTAGTAAATCAAAATGTTTCATTAAAACAAAGGTGGTCCGATCACACCTAATAAAAGATCGGTGGCGACTCCTATTTCTTATTTTCAAACCCAAGTCTGATACTCGCCTTTTCAAAAAAGGGGTTGGTTACGACAGCTTGGCGACTCCACTGGGGACATGAAAAGAGAGTCAGGCCGTAAATTGATTGATTTTTGTCCCTTTGATCGAAAATTTGAAAAATTGTTGTGAAAACTCGTGTTTCTCTTTGATGCATTTGCTCGTGCTATAACATCGGGTCTCGTGAAATACTTTGGCATTGCATTGCATGACCATTGCGGTCACACCCTTAAGTGGGAGTGAGAAGCTACTCTTTCGTGAGGTCTTCACCTCCGTGCAAGATAGTGGATCGCTTTCGGAACACATCCGTACCTATGTCTTCGTGAGATTTTCATCTCCGTGCAGCCATAGGGAAATGTGTTCCCCTGAACTGAACTTGGTCCATATGAGCCTATAATGGGTGAAGATCGAGGAATCAGCTGGTTCAGGTACCTTTACTCTAGAACCAAACCCCATATAGCAAGCCATAAGAACCACCCTAGATAGAGCCATACCGAACTCTAGTGGTCACCCGATTAAGTTTTGCATTTGCTGCTTATTGATAATGACTTGCTTTATCTTCATCTCCTCGCATAGCATATGCATCAAAAAGGATGTTGATTCCCATTCGATTTCTGAATAGGTAGCTTATCATGGAAAAGGGGTTTCTTGATAGAGTGGAAGACAATGCGGCCGTCCGGATATGGGCTGAGACAGTACAGCGAGAGAAGGGGGACAGCCTCACGGAGGGATATATATCAGAGTTGTGGGATTATACACGCATCAGTGTGACTCAAAATAATCTTCAAGAAATAAAAGAAATATGGGATCAGTGGGATAACAAGATCAAGCAGTTATTCTACCATCATTATGGCGACTTGCCTTATCTGCTTGACATCAAGATAGACCAATACTTGTTCCGAGCAATGACCCAGTTTTGGAACCCTGCGTACGAGTGCTTCACTTTGGGAAAGTAGATTTGGTTCCTACCATAGAGGAGTACACGGCCCTGATCCGCTGCCCGAAAATTCAAACTGATAAAGCCTACTTGAGAGCCGTTAATGTACCCACATTCACAAAAAGCTTATGAATATAACAGGGATGAGTGAGCAGTGGGTCACGGCCCGGACAAAACAAAAGGGAGGTTGTAAGTGCATCCCTTGGAGGAATCTAAGGGATTTGATCATAGCACATCCTGAGGAGAAGAAGAGAGTTGATGTTTTAGCTTTGAGCATTTACGGATTGGTCATCTTCCCCAAGGCCCTAGGACATGTGGATGAGGCGGTAGCTGATCTATTCGACAAACTAGACAGAGGGGTCACTCCTGTTCCTGCGATTCTCGCCGAAACTTTCAGGTCTCTAAACTCGTGTCGGAGGGCCGGCGAAGGGAGATTTATTGGTTGCGCCCAACTCTTAGTAGCATGGTTTCACAGTCATTTTTGGAAAATAGAAAAGGTGTCGTGCCTAATCTTCACCGAAGACTACTCTCCACTAAAAAATACAGCAGCAACACCTAGACGAGATGACATCACGGAAGAAAGTTGGATGATGGCTTTGCAAAGCTTACAAGAAGAAGATGTAGAATGGAAAGCTCCTTGGATGATACTTGACGAAATCTTGTATAAGTGTGGAGACTTTGATCATGTCCCCCTGCTCGGAATATGGGGAGCCGCCGGATACGCTCCTCTTCTCGTGTTAAGACAGTATGGGTCAAGACAGTTCACACCACCTACACAAGGGTTAGCCGAGTGCGAATTCCAGTATAAAGGGGAAAATTACAAAAAGAGAGTCCGCGAGATATCTAAGGCTTGGGGCCAAATTCATAAAATGAAAAAGTTCGCTGCCAATCCGATGACGACACCCGAGTACATCCAATGGCGAGACCGAAGAATCAATGACAACATCCCACATCTGACCAAGAAAACACCCGATCACTAGAAGAGCAGTTACGGGCGATCCCTTCAGAGCTTGAAATCATCAAACAAGACTTCGAAGAAAAGAACCGGGAATTAAGGAAAAGAATAGAGCAACTAGAGGAAGAGAAGATGCAGCTAGGTTTGGACGTCGATATTCAAAAATCGGAAGCCGATAAGTGGAGGAAAGGGAAAACTAAAGCCGAAGAAGATTTGAGCGATTTGAAGACCGATTATAAGAAGCTACGAAGATCGATAAGAATGGCGGGACTAGGAAAAACGTCAGAGCAATGGCGTCAGGAGATTAGAGAGGAGAAGAACAGAGCAGCCAGTGGGAAAGAAAACTCCAAGACGCCCGTGAACGAGAAGATGCCCTAAAACGGAATGTGATGGAAGGCCAAGATGAGAAAGAGAAATTGAAGATGCGAGTGTCAGAACTGGAGAGGTTGCTACATCAGTATCGAAGCCGCCATTCCATGGCCGAACTAAAGGCTAGTCTGAGCAAAATTGAAGAAATGAAGGCAAGAATTGAAGAGCTAGAATCCGTTGTGCATGGCTACGAGCTACGGGAAGAACTTTTCCAAGCTAATGAGGAGCAATGGAAACAGCAATTGCATAACTCCCAGAACCAAGTTAGAAGCTGGGATTATATTATGGGAGAAGCCATAGCTCAAATGCGAGGAATGGCGAATCACTTGCAGACTTTGGCAGTTCAAGCTGATGCATTAGGCTTGATGTACGAATCAGGGTCAGAAAAAGGTCAAAAGTTAAGTTGGCTTCTTGGAGAGGTCAAGGCTTTAGGTGCTAGGGCCCGACCATTCGTGTAATCCACTTTATGTAAAGAAACTTGTTTTCTAGAAAAGCTATTCTAATGGAAATCGAATTGGAATCAACATTTTTACATACATTTCATACATCAGCACTACATTGCATCATACACATCGAATCTCACGGAAGGACCCTAAAATTATGGCAGTTACTCTGGAACATCACTACGGTACGAGAAACAAGACAAGGATAATGGACCAAAGAATAGAAAAGCTAGAACAAATGCAAAAAGAATTCAGGATCAAATGAAAGAACAAGTGCAGTTACAAGAGCAACGGGCCAAAACCCAGCAGGACATGATGGAGCGGATGCAAAAATCCCAGGACGATATGATGAACCAACTAAGGCAATTGACGGCTAGGGAACGAGGCATCGCCACTAGCTCAGGAAACAACAGTGATAATCCCTCTCTTCCCCCACTAGAGGCCCAAACACCACCAGACACGTATCCCCGAAGGGCATCTGTCACTATTAGGCCACAATATCATGCCGATACCGCAATACCTACGCATCTCCCTACGGGTTCAGGTACCAACCCAGGAGAAAATCTGGTCAATCCCAACGTCCCAGATCTGGATGAGATGGCCGAGAAGGCAAAACAAGAACTGCCAAAATGGGTGGAGGAAAGATTCAGGGCTCTGGAAAACGCCGGTAAACGTCGAGGAGTAAAAGCCAATGACTTAAGCTTAGTCCCCGACTTGGTGCTCCCATATAATTTTAAAATGCCCGAGTTTGAAAAGTACAATGGGACGAGTTGCCCAGAAGCCCACATCACTATGTTCTGTAGAAGGATGGCAGGCTACACTAACAATGATCCACTACTGATCCACTGTTTCCAGGACAGCCTGATAGGAGCTGCGGCCAAATGGTACAATCAGTTGAGTCGTGCCAAAATTGGGTCATGGGATGATTTGGCTCAAGCATTCTTGGAGCAATACAGTCACGTAACGGATATGACCCCCGATAGGATCACTCTGCAAAACATGGAAAAAAGGGGGAACGAAAGCTTTAGGCAATATGCCCAGAGGTGGAGGGAAGTTGCCATTCAGGTCCAGCCGCCGCTTATGGAGAAAGAGACCACCATGCTCTTCATCCGCACGTTGAAAGCCCCGTTCCTCATGCAATGATAGGAAGTGCAACCCGGAGCTTCTCAGATATCATAACCACTGGAGAAATGATAGAGAATATTATAAAAAGCGGAGGGATAGAGACCGGAGAGAGTACCAAAAGAATTCCCCCAAGAAGGAAAGAAGGTGAGGTAAATAACACGAGCATAGGACACTCGAGATCAATCACCATAAATCAGCCAAAACAACAACCACGGACCGGCAAGGGTTACTCAAGAAAGAACCTAGCGAGAAACCCCAATTCACACCGATTCCAATAACATACAGGGAGATGTACCAAACCTGTTCGATGAGCGTATTGTGTCCCTCACCACCTAAAACCAATGCAACCTCCGTATCCTAAGTGGTATGACCCGAACGCGCAATGTGAATACCACGCGGGAATCACGGGGCACTCAATCGAGAATTGCCTGGCTTTCAAGAAATTGGTGGAGAAATTTATTAACATGGGTGTAGTCGAGTTGGACGATATGCCAAACGCAACAAATCCTTTACCCAATCATGCTAAAGGTGGGGTCAACGCAATCAGTGAAAGCCCAGAAAAAAGGATCAAAACGAATGTTGCAGAGGTCAAGACTCCCTTGAGATGGGTCTGGAAAGAAATGGTTAAACATGGGCTAATCATTGCGGAAGGAAGTCAAGGAGAACTGACGAACTACTGTGAACACCATCAAGTTGGGACATGAGATTCAGACTTGTGGAGAATTCAGAACTCTAGTGCAAAACTTAATGAACAACAAGGAAGTCGAATTTTATGAGGAGGGCAAAAGATAGGAGCATATGCGCGTCAGAGACGACAGTAAAAAGCACAAAAGTTAGCCTTCCGATCATTATTTCACGTCCCAGAGGTGATAAAGTAGGGACGCAGTCAGCACCAAAAGTAATAATACGGAGGCCCACTATTGCTGAAGATAACGGAGATTTCCCCCGCAATCATGTAACAATCTCCGAAGGGAAGAATTCAGTTAACGATGGGGCGGGAACACGGGTGACACCGAAGGTAATAATACGGAAACCCACTGCTTTCGCTTACAAAGATAGCAAGGAAGTGCCCTGGAACTATGAGTGTAATGTCACGGTCACGAAGAGCTCGACTAACCCGCCAAAAGGGGATTCAGATGAAGGCTTCCACACTCGAAGCGGGAGACGCTACGACTTAATAAAAGGAAACCCCAATGGCGGAACAAGAAAAAGGAGGGCCCGTTGAGCCTGAATCGAGGATCAAGGAGCCAGTGACTGAGGAAGAGGCCAAAGAATTCCTGAAATTTCTGAAACACAGTGAATATTGTGTGGTAGAACAACTGCACAAAGCCAGCGCGTATATCCATATTGGCCTTACTCCAATACTCAGAAGTACACAGGAATGCATTGATGAAAGCGTTAAACGAAGCCTACGTCGCTAGTGACATCTCAGTTAACAAGTTGGATCGACTGATTGGCCATATAAGTGCAGATAACTTCATCCATTTTGACGACGATGAAATACCACCGGGTGGTAGAGGGTCCACCAAGGCCTTGCACATTACCGCTAGGTGCAAAGGGCAGATATTACCAGGAGTCTTGATAGACAACGGGTCTGCATTAAACGTGTTGCCTTTGTCCACCCTCAACAGATTACCGGTGGATAGTTCGCATATGAAGGAATGCCAGAGCGTGGTGAAGGCCTTCGACGGCACCCAAAGAAGGGTCATGGGGAGGATTGAGGTACCCTTGCTAATCGGCCCAGCCACTTACGAAATAGACTTCCTGGTGATGGACATCGAGCCGTCCTAAACTGCCTGTTGGGGAGACCATGGATACATTCATCCGGGGCAGTACCTTCGTCATTACATCAGAAGGTGAAGTTAATAGCGGATGGCCGATTGATAACAATAAAAGCTGAGGAAGACATCATTGCCACCGTGACCAGTGACATGCCCTACTTGGAGATAAACAACGAGGCAACTGAATGTTCCTTCCGATCTCTCGAGTTTGTAAATGCAACTTTGTTATGGAAGGAAATAAAATCTTGAAGCCAAGAATCTCTGAGACTACAAGGATGGATTGAAAATGACCGTGGGAAAAGGCGCTTTGCCGGGAAAAGGGCTTGGAAAACACCTTCAGGGGAGAATAGTGGCCCCGGTGCTGAGAGAGAAACAAGATCGCTTCGGCCTAGGATTCAGACCAGATGCGAGGCAAAA